>OX451741.1:115209695-115603767 GCA_948472305.1 Vicia faba
ATTACAACCACTAACTATCATTACATATAATGTATTTTGTTTACTTGTATTAATGATTGAACAATTGGATCATTGGTACAAGTGAAGGCTTTTCAGCGCGCGTGTGTAGGAGGTCGGGGGTTCAATCCCTGCCTTCTACATGTTATTTTTCTTAATAATTCTTTGCAGATTCCATGTTGTTCTTCCAAGCGCGCACACCTTAGGCCTCCAGATCACCATCCTTGGATCAATCAACGCTTGGATCCAATGCCTCCAATGAAGCTCCCTGTGGTGGACACTCCTGGCACAGTCACACAGGATCACACGTTGCTATAGGCCAACTGGATTGGGCTTTGATCAAAAATTCAGCATGCACCCTCCAACTTGGTTTTACACCCCTCAGGCTTAATCTATTTCCCTTTTAATTTTGTTTTATTTAAATTAGTTTATTTATTTTGTTTAAATCAATTTTTTCCATAAAATTAACATCACAAAAAATAGGATTTAGTTTTTTTCAATAAATTAATTTTTGTAAATTAATTAATTTCATCAACTCTAATTTTTTTCATTAATTAAAATTAATTAGAAAAAACTAGGTCAAACTTCAAATCTTTTTTCACAAAAAATCCCAAAGATATTTTCAATGATCAAATTAGGGTTTTTAGGGTTTCAAACTTATTTCAATTTTTTATTCTCACGCGTAATTATTTTTACCGTACGATTAATTTTTACTATTGATGTAAATGTGCTCGGTTTGTAATAGCTAATTAGGGTTTTATTTCTGCATTTTACTTTCAGTCAACTCCTTATGTATCTACACCAAAGCCTTGTAATAGCTTAGGGCCTTTATTTCTCGCTTTTATGTTATATGCTTGTATATAATTGTTAGCAACCTAGGCCTACATGCTTAATCAATCAATCTTAGATCACTAAATTCAAGATAAATATATCTGAAAAAGCACACTTTTTCACACGTGCACCCTTAGGGTATACCTAACTTGGTTGCCTCGGAAACAATGATCTTGTCCCTCGAGTTTCCTACAAGAAATGATCTTGTCCCTCGATTTTTCATATATGATGACAGTCCCTTTGAAATGCTAAGGTATCTCTACATGTTGCCTTCAATGACCATAAACGTCCCTTTCGATAGTCCCTTAACATCCAACGACTAGGGTTACCTACTCACTAATAGTAGGATAACATGGTCTAAAGGATGGGAGGAAAAGAATAGTCTTTTTTTGAGTAGGTAGATAATTGTTAGGTACTTGCTCAAACCAATTTTCACACCACACTTTCAAACACTTTTCAAAGAAAGTTTTCAAAACTCTTTATCACACTCTTGAGGACTGATACAAGAGTTACCATAAAGTGAATCGCCTCACTAAGGCATTTTTCAAAGCTTTTCAAAACACACAAACACGAGCAATTCCAAAAATGAGCAAGCACCTAAGAGCCCATGGAAAACCATGGATGGAAAGGGTGCTAGCACCTTCCCTTTCCATAATCTACCCCTCTTACTCAGAAACTCGAAAAAGGTCTTTTTCTGTTCTTTTTACCCTTTCCTTTGTTGGATAAAAGAAAACTCGGTGGCAACTCTTGCTTACTGCGACATTTGCAAACAAAAAACACAAACCAGTATTAACAGTCGGTTCTGCCACCGTATCACACATGTCCATAATATCTTAAAGGAACTCTAAGTCCATTTTTGCATGGCTTTGATTTTATTGGTATTTATTTTGATTTTTATTTAATTTAAAATTAAATAAATAAAGATAAAATTCAAGAATTAGTGGGCCATGACATTTAGGATTGATTGGATCTATTGAGAGGCCCATATTTTCGTGCAAAATACATTCAAAAGGACCAGGTTCATTGTATTTCAAGAATGGCAAGAAAATTATCAAAAATGGCAACTTTTCAAATTTTATGATTTTGCTTTCAAAACCATGGTTAATGGCTGATTCTGCCATGTTTATCAAGCCCTTCATTCCTCTATAAATAGAGGGAAATGTTGCAAGCCAAAGGACACGCAAAAAATTTCCTGAAAGAAGATTTCAAAATTCACAAAAAATTGTCCAAAGTTATGAAATTCCCAAACGTATTTCCAGCCTTCCTCAGTCCAAACAAGGGATCAAACACTACTTCTGAGGCTCCCAGGAATGAATCCAGCCCTTTTGCAAGACGATTTCACTCTCAGAATCGCAACTCTAAACACGTCGATCGTAAGTATTTTTTTGAAACTCTAAAGTTAGATCCAAGCATATTTAACTAATTCTATGTGTTTACATGTGTTAGTGATGATGCTTTAGACAGGTTTGGGCCCTTGGAGGCAAGCTCTAACGTCAGGATCCATATGTGCCATCGTTAGGGCATCAAGAACATTTTGGCTTTAATTTCATGATGTAGGATGATTCAGGCAGAGATAACATCGGCTTTAGACTTAGGGCATCTTTTTAATGGGGTAGGGTTGTTTTGATCCATTGATTGTGTTTATTTTGCAGGTTAGGGTTTGGAACCCACCGGACAAGACAACCGGAATGTTGACTCCAGTGGGTTGACTCCAATGACTATCGTGTTGTCTTCTTATTGGCTCATTTGAATCAATAGCGCGCACGTTTTATTTTTCATAATTTCTGACTGATCTTAGTATATAGTATTATTTGGTTATTTAAAATAATGAATGAGTAATTGGTCTGGTGGTGAAGAAGGTGAGTGTAATCCTGGAAGGCCTGGGTTTGATCCCAGGTTTTGAGTTTTCATTTTCTTACATTTTCTTTATAGATCCAGTGGCATGCAAGTTCATACGCGTATCATATACCTTACGTCTGGGCCATCAGATGTTGATGCAAGAAGATCCAGTCATCCTAGGGTGCACTTCGACCCTATAGCCTCAAGGATGATATGCACGTGTTCATGTTAGGACGTTGGGTTCGGTCTAACTGGGCTTAAACGAAGTTCCAAACTGCAACCCCCCTATTGTTGTTGTCACAAGTTACTGGACCCAGTTTATTTTGGGCCTATTGTTCTTTTAAAAGTGCACCCTCCCATTCTGCTTCACACCAGGCCCATTGCAAACTTTATTCTTTTATTTTATTTTATTTTATTTGTTTTCTTTGTTTATATCACTTTTAAAAATTAATTTTCATTTAATAATAAAATCACAACAAAAAAAAATAGATTTAGGTTTTTCTAATTAAATTAAATTTTTGCAAATTAATTAATTTAACTATTTTGACTTATTTCAATTTATTTAAAATCAATTAAAACTAGGTTTAATCACTTCAAATCTTTTTTCTCAAATAAAAATACCAAAAATGTTAGAATTAATTTTCTTTTATTGTTTAGAATTAATTTTAATTAATAATCACTTCTTTTATTTTTATTTAATTAATTAAGATTAGATTTAGTTTTTTCTTTTCTAATTTAATTTAAGTATTTTCTTAATAAAAACAACAAAATATTCTATGCATTTAGGAGTTTTAGGGTTTTTATCTCACTTTCCCCCCGCACGCTTATTTATTTTTCGCATTTTTTCATAATGATGTAACTGCAAAAGGATGTAATAGCTTTAAATTTAGGACTTTACTTTTATTTCCCCGTGTTGGTTTGTAATTCCCCCTCCCTGAAGCCATGTAATACCATAGCTTTAAATTCCGCACTATATTTTTAGTACTGATATTAACTGTAGATGTATGCTAATAGGCTTGTATGATAAGATTAAAAGCAAAAGCTAGCAAACTTAACATCTGAAGATAAATAACTAAAACATAACACACTCGCACACGTGCACCTCTAAGGTTCCTCCACTTGTTGCCTTCAGAATAAACACTCACGACTCTCGAACGTAAGAGATTTTAGTGACGAACCTTTGGTTTAAAGATCATAAGTCCCTCAATGACCCTTTCAATGTTGCCTCGGTATATGATCTTAAAACCTTAGGATAATTACTAAAGTATCTTACGAGTTGCTTTCATGACTAGAAGATGACCCTCGCCTGTCCCTCAAACATCCAACGATAGGGCTACCAACTCACTAATAATAGGATAACACTGTCTAAAGGAAAAGAGAAAAAGAATAAACCTTTCGAATATGTAGATAGCTCCTAGTTGCTTGCTCATAAAAACAATCAAAAAACAATTGTTTCACACATACACAAACTCTTTTCTAAATATTTTCAAAGACAAAAAACACTTTATATACGTTCTCGCCGAAACTAGAAACATTACAAAGTTCGCTACACTAAGGCGTCTTTTCAAAATATCTTCAAAACACACTTACACAAAAAAGCATTTTCAAAGCGAGCTAACAACTAAGAGCCCGTAGATAACTACGGATGGAAATGGTGCTAACACCTTCCCTTTCCATAACATACCCCCCTTACTCAAAATAATATCGATAGGTCTTTCCTATTCTTTTCACCCTTTCCTTTGTTAGATAAAAGAAAAGTCGGTGGCGACTCTTGCTAACCGCAATATTTGCGATAAAAACGCAAAACCAGTAAAGTCAGCTCTCCCACCGTATTACAAAATTCAATAATACTTTGACATTTTTGTGAGAAGACTAAAAGTCAATCAATCTCATTCGAACCATTTTGCCATTTTGGCTTTTACTTTAAAATTTTCTCAAAAGATTAGACTCTTGTCAATCCTTGTAGTGATGCGAGCTACTATACTTCTATGATATGTAGTGAAGTGAGATCTTTCCACTTGGGTGTTGAGTGAGGCTCTTGTTGATTTTAACTGGGTTCTTTTTTTTTATATTTTTAGGATTAGGTTAAAACTCCTTTTCACATAAAAACAAAACAAAAATCTTTTTTCTTGCATATACACATATTGCATATTTAAATTATATTGTGTATTGTTTATTCAAATATTTGTACAAATTTGATTTGGTTGTAATAGCTTAATTAGATTTACATTATTGCAAATCCCCATTCATAATTTGTATTCCCCCCTCCCATAAAAATATTGTAATAGCGTAGTAATCTTTAAATTACGCAATTTACCGCTTTTTATATACCATGCTAGTAATTAGGGTTTGAATGGCAAGATAAAAACAAATAAAATAGAAAACCTTAAATCTAAGACAAAATCAAAGCATGAAAATAACACACTTGCACACAAGAACCCTTAGGGTTTCTCCACTTGGTTTCCTTGTACAAAAATGGCCATATTATGCATGCGAAGTATCTTGGAAAAACAAACAAGTATAAGTGTTGTACCCCAAAATTTTCCCTCCCATTTCTCATTGAGTTCTCACCACAAAGCCCTTGAAGCTCAAGATCCAGTTAGGGTTTCATCTGCTCAAGACCTCTCCTTGCACTGTTGACTCAAATTAGGGTTTGTGTTTGCACAAAGATGCTTTGACCTAAAATTCCCAAGATGACTTTCATGCTTCATATTGGACTCCCAAGTTTACCCATATCCAGTTTCAAGTCTTGATTCCAAGTTTTGCCCAGTCAATTGGACAGTTGACCTAGAAGTCAACTGTATTGGAGAAAAAGTCAACTGTGGCCAATTGACAGTCAAACCTCATGAAATTTGACCCACATCAACATTATGAACTCATATGAACCATTTGATCAAGTTTGGATCAAAATTCCCCAAGAAATTTGACCAGATCACCAAAAGGGCAAAACGGTCATTTTTAGGGTTTTGACTGCACAAAGGCAATTTTTGACTGTTTGACCTAGCCAATGGCAAACCAAGCTCATACATGGACTCAAGGACCCCATGGAATTATCTTGACATGCTCAACAAACTCAAAAGATCCCAAGTACACAAGATTGACAGTTGAATTTCCCAGTCAATTGATCAATTTTGACTGTACACTGAAAAGTCAAACTTTGACTTTTTGGTCAAAATCAAGAGTCAAGATTCATTTTTCATCAAAACATGCCAAATCATGAAACTTGTTCACCAAGAAACCAAGAAATGCAAATTAGGGTTTAAAATGGAATTTTTCATAACTTAGAATTTTTCTAAGTTATGGAAAACCCCAATTTTTTTCCAACTTTGCCCCACTTTTTCACCAAGATCCATTTGGATTCAAACAAAAGTCAAAACATGAAAGTTGTAGCTTGTTGCATAATCTACAACTTTGATTCACAAAGTTTTCTCATTTGAAGCTTTTATCTCAAGTTACAAATTTTTGAATAAGGGCACTAAACCATTCTTAACTTAGTGAATTTTTGACCTATTTTGACAAGGTTTTCTACCCTACTTCAAGGCCATTTTCCATACACTTCCACTTGGAATTTCAATTTGAATTTCAAAGATGGATTGTAGTACACATTCCAAGCTTTCTAAAATGTCCAAAAACTCATCAAACAACCTCATAACTTGAGAGAATCGAATTTCACAATATGGCAAAAACTCACTTTTGATTTGAGCATGAACATGTTCATAACTTAAGCCATTTTCAAGTCAGCATAGTTTATGCTAAATTACAGGTCCTAAAACCCTTTGACACTCAATAATTTAATGCATATTCTTTGTGCCAAGACCATGTTCTTTGTGTTCTAGCATTGCATGGTGGATTAATCTCAAAGTAGATAAAGTACTTTATCCATTTTTGTAAAAGCAAGCTTTATGTCAAATTAAAATCCAAGCAAGTACAGTTAGGATCTCATTGGCACAAGTTTATGTGTTAATCACACTGATCAAGGGGGATAGCTGCAGCTTACTTGAGGGGCCTGCATAAGCCTAGAACACCAACTTGCATTTTGTTGCTTAAGTAAGAAGAAATATAGCATAACTGGTGACAACTCTCATATCAGCTACCATACACAAAATCAAACTTGTAAGACACATCCAAGAGATCACAACCAAGCTAATACACGACCCTTGCACCTCTCAAACACTCCCATTGCCATAATCACTCTCAAACTGCACAAACAGGGCAAAGCCTGCAGTTTGAGTGCTATCTCCCATTTCTCTCAAGCTTTCTTGCCCAAACCAGTTCATACACATCCCCTAGCATCTATGCAAGCTAACCATGACCTGAAGCACGACCTGTAATCCCTCTAACCACTTCCACCATTTTCAATTTCTTGTTTTGCAGGTGAAGTGCTCTAGCACGATTCAGAAGCTTTCAAGACAAAGTAAACATTGAAATAGCATCCCTGGACCTCAAGGAAGCTTCTCCAATCATCACCTTGCACTGAAAACTCCCCCATTGCAAGATAGAACTTCAGCTGAACAGGTATCTTGGTGAACTCGTATCTCTCTTATTATGCATCATTAGCCTTAAGTTTGTGAATAAACAATGTCCTACTCATGCCACTGAACATGTACATTCTTTTACTTTTCATTTCTTTTGCCTGAGTTGAGAGAATTTAAGGTTTAAAAATGGCAGAAAACTTAGGTCAAGATTTGGGATTGTTAAAATTCTCTCTCATTTCTGAGAGTTAGGAGATGTTCTTTATATGTTTGAAATCGTGATTCCATGCTTGACATTTTTTGTGTTGAAAGTTTGTGCAAAAGCTCAAAGAATCAGGATGTTTGAATCCCTGTTACAAGCGCGCGTTTTTGAGACATTTTTGGCTGAAGGTTGAAGAAGATGCTACGTGGGCTGGGCCTGTGTTATTTTCTTATTCACACCATATTTTTGATATTGCACCCCCTGAGCCCATTTTGTCCATTTGCTTGATTTTTTGACTTTTCTTTTTTTATTTCTGACTTATTTATTTTTGTTAATAATATTAAAGACATAAAAATATTTTTCCTCATCATTTTTTAATTTATTAGGTATTTATTTGATTTTCTTCTAACTTATACATAAATAAAGGAATATATACATTTTGTTAAAAATACTAAGAAATATGTAAAAACACATTTATTTTCATTTTTATTTTATTTTGCCTTCTGAAAATATTTATATAAAAAAATACTATTTTCTAAAATATTAAATATTATTATTATTTATATATATATATAATACATATTTAAAATAATACATATATACATATGTTCATTAATATATTTAGGATAAATACAAAATATATACCCCTTTTATTTTTCTTATTAATATTTAATATAAAAAATACATTTTGGATAAATACCTCATTTTATTTTATTTTTGTATATATAGATAAATATTTGTTCATAATAAATAAATGGTATGTTTTATTTAATAGAATTAGGGTTTTACCCTAAATATGAAAACATTCCAAAAAATAATTCTTTTCTCATTTTTTTATTTACTTGACATAAATAATATTCATTTTTTTTATATATACACATGAAAATTCCTTTTTTACATTTTTGCATATTTATTTCAATTTCCATTTATTTATGCAATCGTTCATATTGTAAATACTCAAAGCAAATGATGTAATAGCTTAGATTCAATTTCTTGTCAAAATATCTCCCCATTTGAACATTGTACCCCCCTCCCTATATTATTGTGATGTAATAGCGTAGGAATTTAAATTTCGCACTTTATCGCTTTCTAAACATACTATGCTAGAATTAGGGTTTTGTATGCGAATAAAAATGAACAAAATAGTTGGACCTAATACAAGATAAACAAGCATGAAAATGGACACACCAATCACACTTGCACCCCTAGGGTATTCCACTTTGTTGCCTTCAAATAATTGGGCCATATTGTATGTTGAATTTCTTTGGGTAAAAACAAACAATCAAATGATCATAGTCCCACAAAATGTTGCTTAAATGAATGATCAAGTCCCTTTTAAAGAACATTGCCCAAAGACATTTAACACTATTGCAACTATGGTCTAAACGATGACCCGCGCCCGTCCCTTTAATCTCCTAAAACAAGATTGTCCACCAAATGCAATGGTGGAACAAAATTGTCAAAAGGTTTAAAACATAACAAAACTCTTTGAGAAAACTTTAGGGTAGATGAACTCTTAAGTACTTGTCAACTTTCCAAGAAAACACTTGCCTTATTTCAAAACCCACTTCACAAACATTTTCAAAACAAACTTTCAAAAAACCTTGAAACATCTTTTCAAAAAGACAAATACCTTTTGTAAAACATTCGAGTAAAGAATTGTTACAAGGGTAGCCTATACAAGGCATCTTTTTCAAAACCTTTTCAAAACCACACACAAAGCACCATTTCAAACAATTGAAAACCAAGGCAAGTTGATCTAAGCAAGTACCTAAGAGCCCATGGATAACCATGGATAGAAGGGGTGCTAATACCTTCCCTTTCTATAATCTACTCCCCGAACCCAAGAAAAATCTCAAAGGTTTTTGCTGTGCTTTTTTAAACCTTTCCTTAGGATAAAATAAAAAGTCGGCGGCGACTCTTGCTCAAACTGAAACATTTGCGAAAACAAACGCAAAACCCTAGTCAGTTCTCCCACCGTATCACAGAACTGGCGACTCTGCTGGGGATGCAATTTAAAAGTGGAGTAACCTTAGGGCTTAGATCACCCTCTTGCATGACTAATTGTTTGATTTGCTTGCTTTATACTTTGGCTCTATTGTTTGGGTGTATAATCCTCCACCCGGATTTTGGGAAACATTCATAGATGGCAATACGTTGTGGAAACTGTGCGGGGTATACCGACACGGTCTAAGCAATAGCTATATTAGTGCGACATATTTGTGAGTACCGGTAACCCTTGAGTTCAATCAAGGAGAGTACGGGGCCGCTGAGTGATGTCACTAAGCACTAATAACCTAGAACCTTACTTGGCCATCTTGGCCTTTTATTAGGGGTAGTGAGATGACCGGCTTTGGTGCAGTCCGAAGTTGGTAGATACTCGATACTACACTCATTGAGGGTTGTTTTCTTGGAATATTTTGGTCGCTAGTTAAGTGGCTAAACCAAAACAATGAACATTGAAAACAATCCAGTGATATTGAGCTCCTTAGAACCCGGTTACTATTTATAGGACAGGTTTTTTAAGCCAACTACACTCAAGAGGGTACTTACCTATGAAACCCCGTGCAAGCCTGAAATTAGGGTTTGGTGTGAGTTGATTGTACATATGTTTTGTGTATATATCATAAACATCATAAAACATCATATGCATTCACTAACCATTTCAAGGGTTTTGGATCTTCATCTTTGTTCTTGTTTTGTAGGACATGGAAATCCCTCGCAGAAATACCATTCAAGTTAACCTTGTGAGAATCTCTCCTCAACTCAAGGAGCTCACCTCAAGAATTCCGGAAAATTCATCCTTCAGTGAAAGACATGGTAGACTGCTCAGCCTAGTCAACACCAACATTGAAGAAGACATGATGAAAGTGCTATTCCAGTTCTTTGACCCTCTTCACCACTGCTTCACTTTCCCTGATTATCAGTTGGTACCCACTTTGGAGGAGTTCTCTCAACTCCTAAGAATCCCTATCCTCAATCAACTACCCTTCAACGGTACGGAAAAGGAGCCAAAGCCGGAAGATGTTGCTCGAGCATTACATCTACAACCATCCGACATCAAGGGGCATTGGGAAACCCGAAGTGGCGTCAAAGGATTCTTAGCAAAATTCTTGTTTGAGAAGGCACAAGAATGTTGGAACTCATTGGACCTACAAGCCTTTGAAAAGATTGTGGCACTCCTTATCTACGGGTTGGTTTTGTTCCCAAATCCTGACCAATTGGTAGATGTCAACACCGTCAAAATCTTCTTGTCCAGAAATCCAATACCAACATTGCTGGGGGACATCCTTCACTCATTTTACACACGAACAATGAGAAAGAGGGGTGTTCTCATGTGCTGTACTCCTCTCCTTGCAAGGTGGTTTATTTCGCACCTTCCACAATCTGTCTTGAAGAATGACCAGGGTACAAGGTGGTCCCAACGATTGATGACTCTTACTCATTCTGATGTGCATTGGTGTTCTCGGTCCAGAGAAAATGTCATCATTGTCGATCGTTGCGGAGAATTTCCTAATGTTCCTTTACTTGGAATTAGGGGAGGTATCACCTACAACCCTTGCCTAGCTTTGAGGCAATTTGGATATGCACGGAGGGATGGCCCTCATGATATGTTGATCCCTAGCCTAGTTTTTGACTTCGACAACGATGCGCAAGGACTTCGCCAAAGATTCATCAGAGCTTGGGGAAAACTCAACAAGGTTGATAGCAAGACTCTGGGACACAAGAACTCCATCCCTCTTGAGCCCTATCTCAAGTGGGTACGAGCTCGATCCCAAAGTCTAATGATGCCTTATCCTCATGTACTCCCTGTGATTAAATAGCCCGTCAATGAAGGAGAGGTTCCCTGCACCATCCTACATCCAGACATGCCTACATCGTGGGAGGAAATGCAGAAAAGTTGGATTCAGCTCAAGGAGGAACGGAACACTTTTGAAGCTAGCTACTACGCCAGTGAAAAGAAGGTTCTAGAGCTTACCCGCCGACTCCACGAGCAAGAGGCCCTCAACACCTACATCGCACCAAAGAGGATGCGCAATGTCTTTCTGCCTTGAGAAGTTTATTTTGTAACATTTGGCCCATGGGGCATTTATGTACTAACAAATTTCTTCTTATTAATATGACGTGCGTTCTTCTTTGTCTGAAACAGTTTTGAATGTCCTAAATCCTTGAATGCATTGCATACATCAGCATACCATTCATCATGTGCATAAGCAGGTCTCACTCCAGGTTTCCTTATCTGTCTGCTGTTTATTTCAGTAGGATGGATCTCGAGCAAACAGTCAAAGACCTACAAGCCCATAATGCACAGTTCCAACAACTCTTGATGACTTTGGTTAAAAGTCAGGAGGATATCAAGACTCAATTGGGGAATAAGGACCCAGTGAAGAAGAAGAAAAAGAGGATTGGGGTGGCTACTTTGGGGAGAAGATTTGACAGAGAAGCTCGGAGAGTGCTTGAATTTCCTCCTACTTCTGATGAAGGGACTAGTAAAAGAGATGGAGTTGCGGTGCCTTCCGAGTCTGATGCGGAGGAGGAAGAGGTTGAAGAGGATGAAGATTATTCTGACCAGCAATACCCTCCAGCTGATGATAAATACAAGGGTTTAGAAGACAGATTGGCCGCCATGAAATTGCAAAGAGTACCGGGTTTGGATTTTGAAGACTTGGGCTTGGTTGCCGGAATTGTGATTCCCCCAAAATTCAAAGTGCCAGTGTTTGTGAGGTATGATGGGATGTCCTGTCCCAAAATGCATCTCAGGTCCTACGTAAGAAAAATTCAACCCTATACGGCAGATAAAAATCTCTGGATCCATTTCTTTCAAGACAGCCTATCGGGAGCTCAGTTGGAGTGGTTTTATCAGCTAGAAGGAACCAGTGTCAGAAATTGGGAAGATTTGGCCACCGCTTTCTACAAACAATACCAGTACAATTCTGATCTTGCTCCTACTCGTACCCAACTTCAGGGTATGTCACTAGGAACAAGTGAGGGATTCAAAGAATATGCACAAAAATGGAGGGATTTGGCTGGCAGGGTGCAGCCTCCTTTAACCGATCGTGAGCTCGTTGATATGTTTCTTGGGACCCTATCTGGGCCATTTTTCAATCATCTAATTGGTAACTCTTTCGCGGGGTTTACCGATTTGATCTTAACAAGCGAAAGAATAGAGGCTGGCATCAAGTCAGGAAAAATTCAGAAGGGTGTTGCTGCAAGTGTTGAGAAGAAGCCTTTTAAGAAAGAGACAGCTATGGTATATTCTCAGAGAAGAGCAGGGAAGATGGAGCGTCGGCCAACTGTGGGGGCCGTAATGATTCAAAACACTCCGAGTGAGCAGCCTCGCT
Organism: Vicia faba; assembly: GCA_948472305.1. NCBI lineage: Eukaryota > Viridiplantae > Streptophyta > Magnoliopsida > Fabales > Fabaceae > Vicia > Vicia faba. Next base: position 115,222,379 of record OX451741.1, read on the forward strand.
ATAACCAGTCCAAACCAAATCAGCAACGGGTGGAACGGCCACAACGGCAGTTCGCCCGTATTAATATGACTCCAGCGCAAGTACTTCCCCATCTATTGAAGTTGAATCTCGCCACCATCAAGGAGGCGCCAAAGAATGTGAATACGTCCTCTCCGCATTATCATGCCAATGCTAAATGCGCCTACCATTCAGACAGTGTTGGACACGACACCAATGATTGTTGGGCACTCAAGCATAAGATCCAAGACCTGATAGAGGCTAAGGAGGTAGAGTTTGACGCTCCAGATAAGCCTAATGTGATATCTGCACCCATGCCGAAGCACGGCCGAAATGTCAACGCCATTGAAGAAGATTTGTATGTTGCTGATGTCAGTGATCTAACTACTCCACTGTTAACCATTAAACTGAATCTGTTGAAGGCCGAGATCTTCCCGGGATGTAAGGAAGACTGTTATTATTGCTACTCTCTGCCGTTTGATTGTCCGCTACTAAAGAAAGGCATCCAAGGCCTTATGGTTCGTCGACAAATTTTGTTCGAAAAATTTTCTGCTGTTCCAGTTCATACTGAAGATGTCTCAATCATAACCATTCACGCCAATCTTTCTGAGGCCGTCAAAAAGCCTGTTAAGATTACACCAGCTGCAAAGTCTGTTCCTTTGAAGATAACAATGCCAGGGCCTGTTCCCTATGTTTCTGAGAAGTCGATACCTTGGAACTATGGCGGTGACATCTACTACCATGGTATCAAGCAAATCGAGGTAATTGAAGAAAGTTCGGATGATGAAGAAGCCAACATTAGTAACATTGCGGGCACCAGCAAAATCACCAGGAGCGGGAGAATATTTTCTCCAGAGATTGCCCCTCCAAGAGCAGTCTTTGGACCCTCATCAGCTGACAAGATCGTCCCTGCACCAATCAAACTTTCTGCTAGAACTCCTTTGATTGAAGATGTTGTTGTTCCTAGTACTGTCTCTCCTACCGCTGCTGACAAAGGTAAGGGAATCCAAGATGAGCCCGTCAGGACGAGGGCTCAACCCTTAGTAATCCCGGAAACCTCCAAGAAGGAAATGGATGAGATTTTGAGGATAATCAAGAGAAGTGATTACGATGTGGTGGAACAGTTGGGGCAAACCCCCTCCAAGATCTCCATGCTGGCATTACTACTTTGCTCAGAAGCGCACGCTAAAGCTTTGATTAAGTTTCTGAAGGCAGCTCATGTGCCCCAGGAAACCTCTGCGGATCAATTTCAACATTGCGTGGCTAGCTTGACTGCGGACAATGGATTAGGTTTTTCTGATGCCGACCTAACCCCTAAAGGCCGAAACCACAATGATGCTTTGCATATTTCGATCGAGTGTCGCGGAACCACCCTTGCACATGTTTTGGTTGATACCGGTTCGTCGCTGAATGTTTTTCCTAAGAAGGCCTTGGACCGGCTAGATTGCAAAGGGTTGGAATTGAAGCCGAGTGATATTGTCGTCAGAGCTTTCGATGGGTCGAAGAGAATGGTCCATGGAGAGGTTGAAATTCCCATCAAGATAGGTACTGAGGTGTTTAAATCCACTTTCTATGTAATGGACATCCGTCCATCATACTCCTGCCTGCTGGGTAGACCTTGGATACACCATGCTGGGGCAGTCACCTCCTCCTTGCATCAGATGCTGAAATATCCTGTCAAAGGAAAGATCATCACTGTCCACGGCGAAGAAGAGTACATGATTAGCCACTTAAATTCTTTCCGGTATGTGGAGGTTGAAGGAGAGTTCATTGAGACGCCGTTTCAACATTTCGAAGAAGTTCTTCCTGAAATAGCAGTAGCAAAGTTGGCAGCTGAGACACCGAGACAGATGGCCAGGATGGCATCTCTGGAGGATGCAAGGGTCGCAATTAAAGAAGGGAAGAATTCAGCATGGGGGAAGTTACCCGACTTTCTGCATAAGACTGATAAGTTTTGATTAGGGTTCACAGCCGCTGGCCAGAAAGCTATGCGCCAGTTAAAGATTGAAAGAGCGCCAGTCAAAATTTCTCCTTACAGAATCAATGCCCTGGAAGATGAAGACGAGGAAAGCAACATTGAAGAGTGGATTTATCCAACTATCAGAGGAGGATTGAGCAATTGGGAGGCTAAAGACTTTGTCCCCATCACTTTTATTCATCAGTAATTTATCTGTTAAACATTTCCTATTTGGTCTGTAATATTCTACTTTCAAACAATTCGTACACTATCTTTTCACCTCCTGCCTTGCCCGGGGCATGTAGGTCCACTTGTAAGGGTTTTGACTATTTTTTCATATTCATATGCCATGTTTAATGATTCATTGGACGTTTTTCATTTGATAAACTGCTTATGTTCATTTTCTTTCCTTTTGCATTTTTTGTTTAAGGATGGCTATCCCTTACACACACCCACACTCACCAATGCAGGTACCCATCCACTCCGGATTCCATGGGTGACTATTCTGCTATATCTTTCAATAACTCTGAAGATCTGGTCAATCTAGCCGAGTATGAAGATGACGAAGGTTGTGAAGTACCCGGGGAACTAGCCAGACTTCTGCAACAAGAGGAAAGGGCCATCTTACCGCATGAAGAGCCATTGGAAGCTGTTAACTTGGGAACCGAGGAGGATCGGAAGGAGGTGCAAGTGGGTGCCAATCTGGAACCAAAAGTCAAGGAGCGCTTGGTACAGTTGTTGAATGAGTATGTTGAAATCTTCGCTTGGTCCTATGAAGACATGCCGGGTCTAGACACAGACATCGTGGTTCACTGTCTCCCCACAAGAGAAGATTGTCCACCAATCAAGCAAAAAGTTCGCCGAATGAGGCCTGACATGTCCGAAAAGATCAAGGCAGAAGTGATGAAGCAGTTCGACGCTGGCTTTCTGGCTGTTACGTCCTATCCTCAATGGGTCGCTAACATTGTGCCAGTACCTAAGAAAGATGGCAAAGTCAGGATGTGTATGGACTACCGAGATTTGAATAGGGCCAGCCCCAAAGATGATTTCCCGCTACCTCATATTGACATCTTGATCGACAATACAGCTCAACATAAGGTGTTTTCCTTCATGGACGGATTCTCGGGCTACAATCAAATCAAAATGGCTCCCGAAGATATGGAGAAAACAACTTTTGTCACACAGTGGGGCACTTTTTGTTACAAAGTGATGCCGTTCGGGCTGAAGAACGCAGGGGCAACGTATCAACGTGCCATGGTAGCTTTATTTCATGACATGATACATCATGAGATTGAAGTTTACGTAGACGATATGATAGCTCGGTCACAAACGGAGGAAGAGCACCTTGAGCATTTGGAGAAGTTGTTTGTCAGGTTAAAAGAATACAAGCTCAGGCTGAATCCAAGTAAATGCACTTTTGGAGTTAGGTCTGGTAAACTCCTGGGATTCATTGTAAGTAACAAAGGCATTGAAGTCGATCCGGCGAAAGTAAAAGCAATACAAGAGATGCCTGCTCCCCGTACTGAAAAGGAGGTTAGGGGATTCTTGGGGCGCTTAAACTATATTGCCAGATTCATCTCACATCTGACTTCTACCTGTGAGCCAATTTTCAAACTCTTGAAGAAAGAACAGGTAGTTGAATGGAACGATGATTGTCAAGCTGCTTTTGATAGAATCAAGGAGTATTTACTAGAACCTCTTATTCTGATGCCACCCGTCGAAGGAAGACCATTGATCATGTATTTGACCGTCTTGGATAACTCAATGGGGTGTGTTTTGGGCCAGCATGACGAGTCTGGTCGAAAAGAGCATGCTATTTATTACCTTAGTAAAAAGTTTACCGACTGTGAGACTCGCTACTCACTGCTCGAGAAAACTTGCTGCGCTTTGGTATGGGCTGCTCGCCGACTAAGACAGTATATGCTAACTTATACTACCTTGTTGATATCCAAAATGGACCCTATCAAGTATATCTTCGAGAAGCCCGCTTTATTTGGAAGGATAGCTAGATGGCAAATGATCTTAACCGAGTATGACATCCAGTACACCACCCAAAAAGCTATAAAAGGGAGTGTACTAGCTGACCATCTGGCTCATCAGGCTATCGAAGACTATCAACCCATGAGATTTGACTTCCCAGACGAGGACATTATGAATTTGGACAACGTTGAAAGTGACGGACCGTATGACGGACCCGAAAAGGGATCCCGATGGACCTTGTACTTTGATGGTGCTTCAAATGCACTGGGAAACGGTATTGGCGCAGTACTCATTTCTCCGGAAGGTTGTCACACTCCTTTCACGGCCCGACTTTGCTTCAGCTGCACAAACAACATGGCTGAGTATGAAGCTTGCATCTTTGGTCTCGAGGCTGCTATAGACTTGGGGATCAAATCTTTGATCGTATTTGGGGACTCGGCTTTGGTCATCAGCCAAATCAAAGGAGACTGGGATACCAAGCATCCTAATCTTATCCCATACAAAGAACATGTCTTGACATTGTTGCCTCATTTCGAGCAAATTACCTTCGAGCATTTCCCGCGAGAAGAGAATCAGCTAGCCGATGCTCTGGCCACAATGTCCTCCATGTTTAAACTCAACTGGGATAACGAGGCTCCCCAAATCACCATCAAGCGAATGGATGAACCGGCACATTGCCACGAGATTAATCCCGAAGAAGTAGTGGAACAACCTTGGTTCCATGAAATCAAAAGGTATCTCGAGACTAGAGATTATCCTGAAGGAGCTTCCGTAAATGACAAGAAGTTCTTGAGGAAATTCGCTGCTAAGTTCTTCCTGAGCAACGGCATCCTTTACAAACGAAGCCATGATTGTGTATTACTCTGATGTGTGGATAAAGCTGAAGCAGAGTTGATCATGACTGATATACACAGCGGCACATTTGGCACTCACTTGAGCGGGCATACAATGGCTAAGAAGATTCTAAGGGCAGGCTATTATTGGTCTACCATGGAGACTGACTGCCATCAACATTCCCGTACTTGCCACAAGTGTCAAGTCTACGCTGACAAAGTTCATATTCCTCCGGTTCCCCTTAACGTCTTGACTGCTCCGTGGCCCTTTGCAATGTGGGGCATTGATATGATTGGAGAGATCAAGCCCACGGCTTCCAACGGACATCGCTTCATCCTGGTTGCCATTGACTACTTCACTAAATGGGTCGAAGCAGCTTCCTTCGCCTCTGTCACCAAAAATGTGGTTGCCCGCTTTATCAAGCAAAATCTCATATGTCGGTATGGTGTTCCAGACAGGATCATCACGGACAACGGTACAAATCTGAATAACACAATGATCACTGCATTATGTGAACAGTTCAAGATTTATCATCACAATTCATCTCCCTATCGGCCGAAGATGAACGGTGTTGTTGAAGCTGCGAACAAAAACATTAAGAAGATCATTCAGAAAATGACAGTCACTTACAAAGACTGGCATGAGATGTTACCGTTTGCTCTGCATGGATACCGTACGACGACACGTACTTCAACTGGGGCAACCCCATTTTCTTTGGTTTATGGCATGGAAGCTGTTTTGCCTATGGAAGTCCAGATCCCTTCTCTAAGGATTATGAAGGATGCAGGTTTGAATGAAGATGATTGGATGCAGACTCGACTTGATCAACTCAATCTGATCGACGAGAAGCGACTTGCTGCTATATGCCATGGTCAGACGTATCAAAAGCGGATGATCAAGGCCTTCAATAAGAAAGTCAGACGTCAAGTGTATCAAGTCATAGATCTCGTAATCAAGCGGATTATCTTGCCGCAAAGTGATCCCAGGGGCAAATGGACTCCTACATATGAAGGACCATTTGTGATCAAGAGCATATTTTCTGGTGGTGCAATGATTCTGACCACCATGGACGGCGACGATTTGCCGCACCCTGCGAATGCAGACATAGTCAAAAGATACTACGCATAAAATAACCCGACAAGTCGAAAACCCGAAAGGGCAGCTTGGGCAAAAATGGGCATCCCGGTGAACCGAAAACCCGAAAGGGCGGTTCAGGCAAAAATTAGGGATAAAAACGAAAAAATCTGTACACCCGGCAAGTCGAAAACCCGAAAGGGCGGCTTGGGCAAAAAGGGGTTTCCCGGTGGATCGAAAACCCGAAAGGGCGATTCAGGCAAAAGTTAGGGAATTAAAGCGTATGACTATGTCTCGTCGGATCACTTCAAAGACAATCTCTTCATCAACCAGTTCCAGACTTCTGATCAATCCAGTCATCGTCAAACGAAGTATTGAATGAACAGATATTCAGAGTTGTGAAAGCTATAGCAGAACGGAATCCCATGGAATTATTTCACATAGCCATCCTTTATTTTGTATAAAATCTTTCAATATTTACGACAAAGTCCTCTTACTAGGATGATTGTCTCCTTTGTACAAATATACTCAAAGAAAATCAATACAAATACTCTTCCCAAAAATTTGTGTCATTTCCCTTTTCTTTTTCTCTTGCACTATTTGTTTTATTTTGAGAAACGTCCAATGTTTTGTTAAATAGGCATATGCATTTGAAACATAATCACTTCCTAAATGAACCTAAGAAAAAGGATTACTGATAGGATGAAGGTACAGATGAATATCTTGACACCCTTTCGAAGGAAACCCCCAAGAGATTTGGAATCCACATCCCTAGCAAACCCTGAGGCTTATCTCCAGCAGACTCTCGAAGCTTATCCCCAGTAAGGTTCTGGAAGGTATTTCCCCGCAGAGCACGAACGTCTCTCCCGAGTTTTATTCAAAGTTATTCCTCACAAAGGCTTATAACTGGGTTATCCTCAGCTAACAACCACAGAAGATCGCACTCGCCAGAATTCTTCCTATCCCCAGCGGAGTTCATCAAGAGTTTCCCAGCACAACTTATCAATATGATCCCCAGAGGAGTTTATCTTTGTTATCACCAGCCAGAGAGTCCTCCAGAGCTCAATTGCCCTCAGAGTGCAAATTTTCAATATCCCCAGCGGAGCCAGACTAATGAGCCTTCTCCCCACAGAGTTTTAGGAAGAGAAATCTTGAGTTCCCCAGTGAGATCGCCAGAGTTACTTCCCATCAAGCTGAAGATTCTCGGTCTTACCTCCTCAGTAGGAGTCCACTAGGTTGATACTCCCCAGTAGAGGTCATCAGGAATTCTCTTCCCCAGCAGCAGCCAAGGATTTATTTTCCCCGGCAGCAGTCAAGATGCTTTTATCTTCAGCCACCTCGGATTCATTTATCCTCAGCAAGATAGCTCGTCAGCTTACATGCGTATTCATCACATTCATGTCATAAACATTGATGTCACGTATATTGCATCATGCATCATAACATTGCATACAACTAACTCTTTACCTTTTCAGGAAAGATCCGTCGACAGACTAAAATCATCCAACTTCAAGATTTCTGAAAACAGTTCACGGGTTCTCCAAGTAAACGGATGTTAACCTGTCACTTGTTCAGATTCTTCTTCAAAGACTTCTGAAAACAGTTTATGGATTCTTCCCAACAACGGATGTTAATCTATCGACTTGTTCAGATGCAACTTTTGAAAACAGTTTACGGACGCTTCCCAACAACGGATGTTGCTCTATTGCTTATTCAACTTCAAGATTTCTGAAAACAGTTCACGGGTTCTCCAAGTAAACGGATGTTAACCTGTCACTTGTTCAGATTCTTCTTCAAGACTTCTGAAAACAGTTTATGGATTCTTCCCAACAACGGATGTTAATCTATCGACTTGTTCAGATGCAACTTTTGAAAACAGTTTATGGACGCTTCCCAACAACGGATGCTGCTCTATTGCTTATTCAACTTCAAGATTTCTGAAAACAGTTCGCGGGTTCTCCAAGTAAACGGATGTTAACCTATCGCTTGTTCAACTTCTTCTCCAAACCACTGAAAACAGTTTACAGATTCCTCCCAACAACGGATGTCAATCTATTGCTTGTTCAGACCCCCCAATTCAGAGATGGTCCCAAGCTTGGACACCTTCCTGATATTCCCTTCCAGATGGCATCGTTAAGCCCATCTCCAAATGGCATCTCTAAGCCCATTCCCGCATCCATTGCTTTGACAAGTGCAAATTTCCGGGCACTCTAGTGTCCAATCTCCTTTTACCCTCGAGTCACGAAAGGCAAACTTGCCAATCTAACTCTTTGGATTCAAGAAGATTGAACAGGGGCAACTGTTGTACCCCAAAATTTTCCCTCCCATTTCTCATTGAGTTCTCACCACAAAGCCCTTGAAGCTCAAGATCCAGTTAGGGTTTCATCTGCTCAAGACCTCTCCTTGCACTGTTGACTCAAATTTGGATTTGTGTTTGCACAAAGATGCTTTGACCTAAAATGCCCAAGATGACTTTCATGCTTCATATTGGACTCCCAAGTTTACCCATATCCAGTTTCAAGTCTTGATTCCAAGTTTTGCCCAGTCAATTGGACAGTTGACCTAGAAGTCAACTGTATTGGAGAAAAAGTCAATTGTGGCCAATTGACAGTCAAACCTCATGAAATTTGACCCACATCAACATTATGAACTCATATGAACCATTTGATCAAGTTTGGATCACAATTCCCCAAGAAATTTGACCAGATCACCAAAAGGGCAAAACGGTCATTTTTAGGGTTTTGACTGCACAAAGGCAATTTTTGACTGTTGGACCTAGCCAATGGCAAACCAAGCTCATACATGGACTCAAGGACCCCATGGAATTATCTTGACATGCTCAACAAACTCAAAAGATCCCAAGTACACAAGATTGACAATTGAATTTCCCAGTCAATTGATCAATTTTGACTGTACACTGAAAAGTCAAACTTTGACTTTTTGGTCAAAATCAAGAGTCAAGATTCATTTTTCATCAAAACATGCCAAATCATGAAACTTGTTCACCAAGAAACCAAGAAATGCAAATTAGGGTTTAAAATGGAATTTTTCATAACTTAGAATTTTTCTAAGTTATGGAAAACCCCAATTTTTTTCCAACTTTGCCCCACTTTTTCACCAAGATCCATTTGGATTCAAACAAAAGTCAAAACATGAAAGTTGTATCTTGTTGCATAATCTACAACTTTGATTCACAAAGTTTTCTCATTTGAAGCTTGTATCTCAAGTTACAAATTTTTGAATAAGGGCACTAAACCATTCTTAACTTAGTGAATTTTTGACCTATTTTGACAAGGTTTTCTACCCTACTTCAAGGCCATTTTCCATACACTTCCACTTGGAATTTCAATTTGAATTTCAAAGATGGATTGTAGTACACATTCCAAGCTTTCCAAAATGTCCAAGAACTCATCAAACAACCTCATAACTTGAGAGAATCGAATTTCACAATATGGTAAAAACTCACTTTTGATTTGAGCATGAACATGTTCATAACTTAAGCCATTTTCAAGTCAGCATAGTTTATGCTAAATTACAGGTCCTAAAACCCTTTGACACTCAATAATTTAATGCATATTCTTTGTGCCAAGACCATGTTCTTTGTGTTCTAGCATTGCATGGTGGATTAATCTCAAAGTAGATAAAGTACTTTATCCATTTTTGTAAAAGCAAGCTTTATGTCAAATTAAAATCCAAGCAAGTACAGTTAGGATCTCATTGGCACAAGTTTATGTGTTAATCACACTGATCAAGAGGGATAGTTGCAGCTTACTTGAGGGGCCTGCATAAGCCTAGAACACCAACTTGCATTTTGTTGCTTAAGTAAGAAGAAATATAGCATAACTGGTGACAACTCTCATATCAGCTACCATACACAAAAGCAAACTTGTAAGACACATCCAAGAGATCACAACCAAGCTAATACACGACCCTTGCACCTCTCAAACACTCCCATTGCCATAATCACTCTCAAACTGCACAAACAGGGCAAAGCCTGCAGTTTGAGTGCTATCTCCCATTACTCTCAAGCTTTCTTGCCCAAACCAGTTCATACACATCCCCTAGCATCTATGCAAGCTAACCATGACCTGAAGCACGACCTGTAATCCCTCTAACCACTTCCACCATTTTCAATTTCTTGTTTTGCAGGTGAAGTGCTCTAGCACGATTCAGAAGCTTTCAAGACAAAGTAAACATTGAAATAGCATCCCTGGACCTCAAGGAAGCTTCTCCAATCATCACCTTGCACTGAAAACTCCCCCATTGCAAGATAGAACTTCAGCTGAACAGGTATCTTGGTAAACTCGTATCTCTCTTATTATGCATCATTAGCCTTAAGTTTGTGAATAAACAATGTCCTACTCATGCCACTGAACATGTACATTCTTTTACTTTTCATTTCTTTTGCCTGAGTTGAGAGAATTTAAGGTTTAAAAATGGCAGAAAACTTAGGTCAAGATTTGGGATTGTTAAAATTCTCTCTCATTTCTGAGAGTTAGGAGATGTTCTTTATATGTTTGAAATCGTGATTCCATGCTTGACATTTTTTGTGTTGAAAGTTTGTGCAAAAGCTCAAAGAATCAGGATGTTTGAATCCCTGTTACAAGCGCGCGTTTTTGAGACATTTTTGGCTGAAGGTTGAAGAAGATGCTACGTGGGCTGGGCCTGTGTTATTTTCTTATTCACACCATATTTTTGATATTGCACCCCCTGAGCCCATTTTGTCCATTTGCTTGATTTTTTGACTTTTCTTTTTTTATTTCTGACTTATTTATTTTTGTTAATAATATTAAAAACATAAAAATATTTTTCCTCATCATTTTTTAATTTATTAGGTATTTATTTGATTTTCTTCTAATTTATACATAAATAAAGGAATATATACATTTTGTTAAAAATACTAAGAAATATGTAAAAACACATTTATTTTCATTTTTATTTTATTTTGCCTTCTGAAAATGTTTATATAAAAAAATACTATTTTCTAAAATATTAAATATTATTATTATTTATATATATATAATACATATTTAAAATAATACATATATACATATGTTCATTAATATATTTAGGATAAATACAAAATATATACCCCTTTTATTTTTCTTATTAATATTTAATATAAAAAATACATTTTGGATAAATACCTCATTTTATTTTATTTTTGTATATATAGATAAATATTTGTTCATAATAAATAAATGGTATGTTTTATTTAATAGAATTAGGGTTTTACCCTAAATATGAAAATATTCCAAAAAATAATTCTTTTCTCATTTTTTTATTTACTTGACATAAATAATATTCTTTTTTTTTATATATACACATGAAAATTCCTTTTTTACATTTTTGCATATTTATTTCAATTTCCATTTATTTATGCAATCGTTCATATTGTAAATACTCAAAGCAAATGATGTAATAGCTTAGATTCAATTTCTTGTCAAAATATCTCCCCATTTGAACATTGTACCCCCCTCCCTATATTATTGTGATGTAATAGCGTAGGAATTTAAATTTCGCACTTTATCGCTTTCTAAACATACTATGCTAGAATTAGGGTTTTGTATGCGAATAAAAATGAACAAAATAGTTGGACCTAATACAAGATAAACAAGCATGAAAATGGACACACCAATCACACTTGCACCCCTAGGGTATTCCACTTTGTTGCCTTCAAATAATTGGGCCATATTGTATGTTGAATTTCTTTGGGTAAAAACAAACAATCAAATGATCATAGTCCCACAAAATGTTGCTTAAATGAATGATCAAGTCCCTTTTAAAGAAAATTGCCCAAAGACATTTAACACTATTGCAACTATGGTCTAAACAATGACCCGCGCCCGTCCCTTTAATCTCCTAAAACAAGATTGTCCACCAAATGCAATGGTGGAACAAAATTGTCAAAAGGTTTAAAACATAACAAAACTCTTTGAGAAAACTTTAGGGTAGATGAACTCTTAAGTACTTGTCAACTTTCCAAGAAAACACTTGCCTTATTTCAAAACCCACTTCACAAACATTTTCAAAACAAACTTTCAAAAAACCTTGAAACATCTTTTCAAAAAGACAAATACCTTTTGTAAAACATTCGAGTAAAGAATTGTTACAAGGGTAGCCTATACAAGGCATCTTTTTCAAAACCTTTTCAAAACCACACACAAAGCACCATTTCAAACAATTGAAAACCAAGGCAAGTTGATCTAAGCAAGTACCTAAGAGCCCATGGATAACCATGGATAGAAGGGGTGCTAATACCTTCCCTTTCTATAATCTACTCCCCGAACCCAAGAAAAATCTCAAAGGTTTTTGTTGTGCTTTTTTAAACCTTTCCTTAGGATAAAATAAAAAGTCGGTGGCGACTCTTGCTCAAACCGAAACATTTGCGAAAACAAACGCAAAACCCTAGTCAGTTCTCCCACCGTATCACAATAAGATCATAGTCCCTCGATGACTCTATTCTAAGTTTCCTTACAAAATGATCTTGGTCCCTCAAAAATGCTAAGAAACTTTGCAACATTTCTAATCATGGTTATACGATGACCCACGCCCGTCCCATTTACATCCAAAGATAAGGTTGCTTACCAAATCAATGGTAAGACAACAATATCAAAGGAATAGAAAATGAATAAGAAAGACATTTGAGTAGGTAGATTACTTCTAGTTACTTGCTCTATTTTTTCAAACAACTATCCTTGCTATTTTCAAAACAAACACACACATTTCCAAACATTTTACAAACATTGAAAACATTTTCAAAAAGACAAACATCTTTGTATACATTCTTACGAACGAGAATCATTACAAAGGTTGCCTAAACAATGGCATCTTTTACAAAATACTTTTAAAACCACACAAAGCATAATTTCAAAACAAAAGCAAGTGATCTAGAAAGTAACTAAGAGCCCATGGAAAACCATGGATGAAAAGGGTGCTAATACCTTCCCTTTTCATAATCTACCCCCCGAACTCAAGAAACAATCTCAAAGGTCTTTCCTGTGCTTTTTCACCTTTCCTTTTGGATAAAAGAAAAGTCGGTGGCGACTCTTTCTAACTGCAACATTTGTGATAAAACGCAAAACCCTCAAGTTAGTTCTCCCATCGTATCATAGAACTGGCGACTCTGCTGAGGATTTTATAAAAGTAGGGTTACCTTAGGGCTATATCACATTTAATTGCTTACATTGTTTGACTTGTATGCTTTACATTATGGTTCTTTGTTTGGGTTTGAAATCCTCTACCCAGATTTGGGATACATTATAGGTAAATAGCAATACGTTGTGGAAACTGTGCGGGGTATACCGACATGGTCTAAGCAATAGCTATGTTAGTGTGACATATTTGTGGATACCGGTAGCCTTTGAGTTAATCAAAGAGAATACGGGGCCGCTGAGTGATGTCATGAAGCACTAATGAACTTCTAGAACCCTTTACTTGACCAACTTGGCCTTTAGGATATAGTGAGATGATCGGCTTTGGTGCAGTCCAAAGTTGGTAGATACTCGATACTACACTCATTGAGGGTTGGCTTATTGGGATATTTCGGTCGCTGTTAAAGAGGTTTGAGCTGAAACAATGACCAAGGAAACAATTCGGTGATATTGAGCTCCTTAGAACTCGGTTACTATTATTAGGACAGGTTTGAGCCAACTAAACTTCAAGAGGGTATTTACCTATAAAACCCCATGCAAGCCTAAACTAAGAACTTGTTTGCTTTGCTTGTATATGCATACTTGTACATAACATCATGGACATCATGAGCATCATATGCATCCACTAACCATTTCAAGGATTTTGGAGATTCATCTTTGTTCTTGTTTTGTAGGATATGGATTCACTTCGCAGGAAAACTATACAAGTCAACCTTGTCAGAATTCCTCCACAACTCAAGGAGCTAGCTTCAAGGATCCCTGAGAACTCTCCATTCACCGAGAGGCATGGTCGTCTACTCAACTTGGTCACCTCCAACACAGATGAGGATATGATGAAGGTGCTCTTCCAGATCTTTGATCCTTTGCACCATTGCTTCACATTTCCCGACTATCAGCGTGTGCCTGCTTTGGAAGATTTCTCTCAGCTCTTGAGGATTCCCATTCTCAATCAACTACCTTTCAACGGTATGGAAAGAGACCTAAAGCAAGAAGAGATTGCTTAAGCTCTACACTTGCACTCATATGATGTCACAACTCATTGGGAAACTAGAAGTGGTATCAAAGGCTTCTTAGCATAGTTCTTGTTTGAGAAAGCCCAAAGCTGTTGGAATTCCTTAAATTTGCAAGCATTTGAGGAAATTGTGGCTATTCTTATCTATGGGATGGTCTTGTTTCCCAATCCTGACCAACTCATAGATGTGAGCACCGTCAAAATCTTCATGTCACGCAATCCGGTGCCTACATTGCTATGGGATGTCCTACACTCTTTTCACACTCGCACAATGAGGAAAAGAGGTGTCCTTATGTGTTGCACTCCTCTCCTGGAAAGATGGTTTATTTCTCATCTTCCCCAATCAGTCTTAAAGAATGAGCAAGGATTAAGGTGGTCACAAAGGTTAATGACGCTCAAACATTCAGATATTCATTGATGTTCCCAATCCAAAGAGAATGTTATCATTTTTGACCGTTGTGGGGAATTCCCTAATGCCCCTCTACTTGGCATTAGGGGAGGCATCACCTATAACCCATGCTTAGCTCTAAGACAGTTTGGTTACGCCCGAAGGGATGGCCCGCATGAGATGTTGATTCAAGGCTTGGTATTCGACTACGACAACAACGATCAAGGTCTTCGCTAGAGATTCATCCGAGCTTGGAGGATGCTAAACAAGGTGGATAGCAAGACTTTGGGACACAATAATTCCATCCCTCTTGAGCCTTACCTCAAGTGGGTACGAACCCGCGCCCAAAGTCTTATGATGCCTTATCCTTCCATCCTTCCGGTGATCATTGAGCCTGTTAAGGAGGGAGAAGTTCCATACACTATCCTACATCCTGACATGCCCACATCTCTTGAAGACCTACAAAGGGATTGGATACAGCTCAAAGGAGAGTGAGATACTTTCAAAGCCCAATTCTACGCGAGCAAGAAGAAGGTTTTCGAACTCACTAGGCTACTTCATGAGGAGCAGACTCTAAATGCCTACATAGCACCAAAGAGGATGCGCACTACTTTTTTATCTTAGAGTGTTGTATTATTTTTCCCAAGGGGCATTGATGTACTCAAACTCTATCTTATTAATATAACGTGTGTTTCTTTTTTGTCTAAAACGAACTTGAATCTTTAAAAATCCTTGAAAACATTACATATGCACATATCATTCATCATAAGATAAACAGGTCTTTTGCAACGAGTTTCCTCATCTCTCTACTGTTTATTTCAGTAAGATGGATCTCGAATAGACAGTCAGAGATCTTCAAGTTCAAAACACGCAGTTTCAACAGTTACTCATGACCCTAGCCAAGGGGCAAGAAGAGTTGAAGACTCTGTTAGCTGAAGAAAGAAAGAAGAAAACAAAGAAGGTCACTGGGGTTTTGAACATGGGGAGAAGGTTTCAGGAACAGACTAGAAGAACCTTGAATTTTGCAACCACTTCCGGGGAAGGAGAAGGGAAAGGAAAAGAAACAGCGGTCCCGTCAGAATCTGAAGAGGAGGAAGAAGAGGAAGACTACTCCGAGGAACAGTATCCTCCAACAAATGATAAGTACAGACATCTTGAAGAGCGTTTGAGCGCTATGGAAATACAAAAGGTGCCAGGTTTAGACTTTGAAGAATTGGGACTAGTGTCAGGAATTTTGATCCACCGAAGTTTAAAGTGCGTTGTTTGCAAAATATGATGGGGTGTCATGTCCTAAGATGCACCTCCGATCATATGTGAGAAAGATTCAGCCGCACTCTGTCGATAAAGACTTGTGGGTACATTTTTTTCAAGATAGCCTATTAGGGACACAACTCGATTGGTTTTACCAATTGGAAAGGGCCAACGTCCACAACTGGGAAGATCTTGTCGCAGCTTTCTATAAGTAATACCAATATAATGCAGATTTGGCGCCTACCCGTACTCAACTTCAGAGTATGGCCATGGCTTCCAATGAGGGTTTCAAGGATTACGCGCAGAAGTGGAGAGATCTAGCTGGGAGAGTTCAACCCCCCTCTGTCTAAAAGGGAGTTGGTGGATATGTTCTTAGGCACTCTATCGGGCCCTTTCTTCAACCATCTGATTGGAAGCTCATCTGTAGGATTTACTAAGTTAATACTGACTAGAGAAAGGGTGGAAGCTGGCATAAAAAGTGGAAAGATTCATAAAGATTCATCTGCCTCTACAGCTGTGAGAAAGCCTTTCATTGGGAAGAAGGAGGTATCTGTTGTTTATCCATAAAAGAACCAAGGGAGAGTTGAACGCCGACCAATGGTAGGGATTGTTATGATCCCAAAGCCTACATTTGATCAACCAAGAAGTAATTAACCGAGGATGGAGAGGCCAGTCCGGCAATTCTCTAGAATTAATATGACTCTAGCTCAGGTTTAACCGCATCTTCTGAAATCCAATTTGGAAACTTAAGAAGCTCCAAAGAACCCTAACACAGCGTCCCCTCATCATCGCCCAAATGCCAGATGCGCATATCATTCCGAAAGTCCGGGTCATAACATTAACAACTGTTGGTCCTTGAAAAACAAAATTCAAGACCTTATAGACGCAAAAGAGATTGAGTTTGATGCACCCGAGAAGCCAAACGTCATTTCTGCTCATATGCCTAGACATGGTCACAACACCAATGCGATTGAAGAAGATTTGTTTGTCACCACAGTTGATGAACTCTTGACTCCACTCCCAACCATTAAGATAAACTTGTTAAAAGTCGGTGTATTCCCGGGTTGTAATGAAGACTGCCATCTTTGCTTATCCTCACCAACTGTTTTCCCTTTGTTGAAAACAGGAATTCAACGCTTGATAGACAACAAAGAGATTCTGTTTGAAAGTACTCATGTTTCACCTGTTCCTGTTGAAGACGTTTCAATCATCACCATCTCCGTCAATTCTTCCAGGGTCCCCAAAGACCCATTAGGATTACATCGGTTCCAAAAACTACTCCTCTTATAATCACAATGCCTGGGCCAGTCCCGTATGAATTAGACAAAATTGTGCCGTGGAATTACGGTGGAGACATCTACTACCATGGTATCAAACAAAGTGGGCTGGCCGCCGAAAATATGAGCTCCGAAGAAGAAGACTCTGACATTAGTAATATTGACGGAACCAGTAAGATTACCCGAAGTGGTAGAATCTTTTCTCCAGAAATTTCCCCCCAAAGGCAGTTTTTGGACCCATGGCTGCTCCAAAAGTTACCTTCGTACCAATAATCATATCTGCAAGTGCTTCTATTGACAAAGACGACACAACCCCTGTTGTCATCCCTACCAACACTCCTACTGCTGAAACTCGAGGAAAAAGTATTCAAGAAGAGCCTGTCCAGACGAAGGCTCAACCACTGACTATCCCCGAAACCTCCAAGAAGGAAATGGAGGAGATCCTGAGAATAATAAAGAAGAGCGACTACGACGTAGTTGAACAGTTGGGGAAAACTCCCTCCAAAATCTCCATGCTGGCATTGTTGTTGTGTTCCGAGGCACATGCGAAAGCCCTGGTGAAGTTTCTAAAGACAACTCATGTGCCTCAGGAGACATCTACTGGCCAATTTCAAGATTGCGTGACCAGCTTGACGGTGGATAATGGCCTAGGCTTCTTGGATGTTGATCTGACGCCAAGGGGAAGAAAGCACAACGAGGCATTGCATGTCTATGTGGAATATAGAGGAACAACTCTGGCCTATATCTTGGTTGACACTGGCTCATCTTTGAATGTTTTACCAAAGAAAGCTCTCGACAGACTAGACTGTGAAGGACTGACATTGAAACCCAGTAACATAGTCGTGAGGGCATTTAATGGCTCAAAGAGGATGGTCCACGGGGAGGTGGATATCCCCATAAAGGTTGGGACTCAAACTTTCAAATCAACCTTCTATGTAATGGACATCCGCCCCTCTTACTCTTGCCTGCTAGGACGGTCGTGGATCCATAATGTCGGCGTTGTCACCTCTACACTGCACCAGATGCTGAAATATCTGGTCCAGGGAAAGATTATCACCATCCACGGAGAGGAAGAGTATATGATTAACCACCTCAATTTTTTCCGGTATGTAGAATTAGACAGCGAGTTCATTGAAACTCCTTTTCAACATTTCGAAGAAGTCCCCCAAGAGGTAGCAGTAACCAAGATTGTGTCCCAGATTCCCAAGATTACGAGACCTCCACTCTGGATGTCATCTCTAAAAGATGCCAAGGAAGTAGTAGAGGAGGGAGGATGCACCATCTGGGGGAAACTTCTGGATATTTCGTATAAATCTGACAAGTTTGGTTTAGGGTTCACTTCAAGTGCTCAGAAGGCTGTTCGTCATGCCCGTGCTGGAGGGCCACCCTTGAAGATTAGCAACCGAGAGGTCAATGCAGTGGAAGATGGTGAAGAGGATTGCAGCTTGGAGAATTGGATATTTCCTACTATCAACGGAGGACTTCGCAATTAGGAAGCCAGAGACTTTGTCCTAATAACTTTCATTTCTCAGTAATTTATCTTTGCATTTCTGTTGGACTTGTAATATTCACAAACAATTCGCACATTTAAAACCTTGTGTCTTTCCCGAGGCACAATGGTCCATTTGTAAGGGTTTTTATTTCATCTTCATATGACATTCAATGAATCATGGACGTTTTTTCACATATAAATTTTTGTGCTCATTGTTTTTTCTTTTACATTTTATTTTTTAAAGGATGGCTATACCCTTACACACACCCACACTCATAAATGCAGGTACCCCTCCATTCTGGATCCCATGGGTAACGATACTGCTATGGCCTTTTATGACTCTGAGGATCTAATCTACCAAGTCGAGGACGAAGGTGAGGAAGATTGTGAAGTACCAGGGGAACTGGCCAGACTACTACAACAAGAGGAAAGAGCCATTCAGCCTCACGAGGAACCTGTGGATACAATAAATCTGGGTACCGAGGAGGATAAAAAAGAGGTCAAGGTGGGTGCCAATCTGGAGCCCAGTGTCAAGGAGCGTCTGATTCAGTTGTTGCATGATTATGTTGAGATCTTTGCTTGGTCCTATGAAGACATGCCAGGACTTGATACGGACATCGTGGTACATCATCTGCCAACAAGAGAAGACTGTCCACCAGTAAAACAAAAATGTCGCATGAGACCTGATATGTCAGAAAAGATCAAAGCGGAGGTCATGAAACAATTCAATACTGAATTCTTGGTTGTCACTTCATATCCTCAATGGGTTGCAACATTGTTCCCGTACCTAAAAAGCACGGCAAAGTACGAATGTGCATGGACTATAGAGATTTGAATAAGGCCAGCCCCAAAGATGATTTTCCACTTCCCCACATTGATATCCTGGTTGACAATACATCACAATATAGAGTGTTTTCCTTCATGGACGGATTCTCAGGTTATAACCAAATCAAAATGGCACCTGGGGACATGGAGAAAACTACATTTGTCACATAGTGGGGCACATTCTGCTACAAGGTGATGTCATTCGGACTGAAGAATGTTGGGGCAACCTATCAATGCGTCATGGTAGCTTTATTTCACGACATGATACATCATGAAATAGAGGTCTACGTAGACGATATGATAGCCCGATCACAAACAGAAGAAGAGCACCTTGATCACTTACAAAAGTTGTTTGAGAGATTGAAGAAGTATAAACTAAGGTTGAACCCAAACAAGTGCACATTCGGAGTACGATCCAGTAAACTCTTGGGTTTTACCGTTAGTAACAAAGGTATTGAGGTCGATCCTGCCAAGGTTAAAGCAATTCAAGAAATGCCTGCTCCTCATACTGAGAAGGAAGTCAGAGGATTCTTGGGGCGCCTGAACTATATTGCCAGATTCATTTCTCACTTAACAGCTACTTGTGAGCCAATCTTCAAACTATTGAAGAAAGATCAAGTAATCAGATGGAATGATGAATTCCAGGTTGCTTTTGACAAAATCAAAGAGTACCTACAAGAGCCTCTTGTTTTGATGCCACCAGTCGAGGGAAGACCACTGATTATGTATCTAACTGTTTTAGAAAACTCAATGGGGTGTGTATTGGGGCAGCATGACGAGTCTGGCCGAAAAGAGCACGCTATTTACTACCTAAGCAAAAAGTTTACTGACTGTGAAACCAGATATTCACTGCTCGAGAAAACTTGTTGCGCTCTGGCATGGGCTGCTCGTCGGCTAAGACAGTATATGCTGACTCATACTACCTTGTTGATATCTAAGATGGATCCGATAAAATACATCTTCGAGAAGCCTGCTATGTCTGGGAGGATAGCTAGATGGCAGATGATCCTAACAGAATATGACATACAGTATACTACCCAGAAAGCTATAAAGGGCAGTGTATTGGCTGATCACCTTGCTCACCAAGCTGTAGA
The DNA here is from genome assembly GCA_948472305.1 of Vicia faba. NCBI lineage: Eukaryota > Viridiplantae > Streptophyta > Magnoliopsida > Fabales > Fabaceae > Vicia > Vicia faba. Next base: position 115,242,714 of record OX451741.1, read on the forward strand.
AGACTATCAGTCCATGAAGTTTGAATTCCCGGATGAAGACATCATGACATTAGACAACTTTGAAGAAATCAGACCATATGACGGACCTGAACAAGGATCCCGATGGACCCTGTTCTTTGATGGGGAATCCAATGCACTTGGTAATGGTATCAGAGTTGTACTCATATCTCTAGAAGGGTGTCATACTCCTTTTACTTCCATACTTTGCTTCAATTGTACGAACAACATGGCGGAACACTATGATCACCGCCATGTGCGAGCAATTCAAGATTCAGCATCACAATTCTTCCCCCTATCGGCCAAAGATGAATGGTGTTGTCGAAGCTGCAAATAAAAACATTAAGAGGATTATACAAAAGATGACAGTCACATACAAAGACTGGCATGAGATGCTACCATTCGCTCTCCACGGGTATCGTACCACGGCTCACACATCAACTGGGGCAACACCCTATTCTTTGGTTTACGGCATGGAGGTTGTCCTACCAATTGAGGTTCAGATCCCCTCTCTGAGAATTATTTAGGATGCAGGATTGAATGAAAACGATTGGATCCAAACTCGACTTGATCAACTGAACTTAATTGATGAAAAGAGACTTACTGCTGTTTTCCATGGTCAAATGTATCAAAAACGGATGATTAAGGCTTTCAACAAGAAAGTCAGGCGCCAAGTATATCAAGTTGGGGATCTAGTGATCAAACGTATCATCTTGCCACAAAGTGATCCCAGGGGAAAATGGACTCCTACCTATGAAGGACCATTTGTAATCAAAAGCATGTTCTCTGGTGGGGCAATGATCTTGACCACCATGGATGGCGACGACCTGCCACACCCTGCGAACACGGGCATAGTCAAAAGATACTACGCATAAGAGACCCGCTAGGTTGACACACCTAGGCAAAACAAGGGCATCCCGACGAACCAAAAAGGTTCGGGCAAAAATTAGGGGTAAAATATAAAAAAATCTGTACACCCGGCAAGTTGAAAACCCGAAAGGGCAACTTGGGCAAAAAAGGGTTTCCCAATGGACTGAAAACCCGAAAGGGTGGTCCAGGCAAAAGTTGGGGAATTAAAGCGTATGATTATGTCCCATCGGATCACTTCACGGACAACCTTTGACCTCCACTGACAAACTCGGAGTTTCTGATCAATTCAATCATCTTAGGACGAAGCAACAAATAGACAAGATATTCGGAGATATAAAGGCTATAGCAGAATGGGAACCCCATGGGATTATTACACATAGCTATCTTTCTTTGTATAAATTTTTCTTGTTTTATGGCACTATTCTCTTACTAGAATGTTTGTATCCTTTGTACAAAATACTTATTCAAAGTCAATACAAAGTTATCTCTTTGAAAGTACAAAAACTATTTGCCCTTTTCTTTACAATTGTGTTTTGTTTGCAAAAGCGTCCAATGATTCATTGATGAACATATGCATTTGAACATAATTACTGTTTACAAATAAACAAAATGAGAAAGACAGTTATTATTAGTTTGAAAGGACAGGAAAATGTCTCTAGGCTATTCCATAAGTAATCCCCACAGTACGCCATTTGGATCCCCAGCGGAACAAGTTTCAAATTATTAATCCCCAGTAGAAATCATCAAATTCTCAGGATTCCCCAAGCAAATCTTACAAGAAGTACATGGTGTTGCCCTTACAACGGAATTTAATTCTCTCAACAAGAGTTCGTCAGTACTTCATCTTCAAGACATGGAAATTCAACATATCCTCAGCCGCATTCAAGGATTTATTTTCCTCAATCAAACAGCAATATAGCAAATCAGCTTACATGCGCATACATTACATCCACATATCATAAACATTGATAAAGCAACTACATTTCATCATACATTTCATGCAACATAACTTTGTGTTTCAGCTAACATTTTACCCTTTTCAGGATAAGATTAACAGCTACCATTAACAATATGCAATCATGATACAGTGCATATATGCTCCAGACACAGATGTCATTCTGATACTCATTCAGATTTCAAGTTCAGATACAGTACATATATGCTCCAGACACTTATGGCATTCTATTACTCATTCAGATTAAACTATCAGATACAATGCAGATACGCTCAAGACACGGATGCCATTCTGTTACTCATTCAGATTCAACTATCAGATACAGTGCAAATACGCTCTAGACACGGGTGCCCTTCTATTACTCATTCAGATTCAACTATCAGATATAATGCAGATACACTCCAGACACGAATGCTATTTTGATGCTCATACAGATTCAGTCTCCAGATACAGCTCAGATACGTTCCAGACACGGACACTATTCTGATACTTATTCTTTCGACTTACAACTTACAATTAAACAAACATTCTTGTATGGCATCTACAAGCCCATCTCCAACAAGATTCTATCACTTCTCTAAATGGCATCTTTAATCCCATTCCCTCAACTACACATCGTCGAGTGCATATTTATGGGTACTCTAGTGTCCAATCATTCTCTCACCTTCAAGCCACGAATGGCAAAGCTCACCAATCTAACTCTTCAGGTTTAAGAAGATTGAACAGGGGCAGCTATTGTACCCCAAAATTCTCCCTCTCATTTATCAAGATTATTCTTGCAAGATCTTTTTGACTCAAGACTGGATTAGGGTTTGACCAGCTCAAGATATCTCATCATGCACTGATCACCCAAAATTAGGGTTTGAGACTATACAAGGATTTTTGGACTATCAATGCTTCATATGACTTTCAAACATCATTATGGACCCCTAAGATTACTCATGACAAGTTTCAGGCCTTGAACCACATTTTTTATCAATCAATTGGACAGTTGACCTAAAAATCAGTTGTATTGGGGAAAAAGTCTACCATGGCCAATTTACAGTCAAACTTCATGATTTTTAATCCACATCAACATTCTAGACTCATATGTATTATTTGATCAAGTTTGGACCATAATTCCTCAAGAATTTTGATCAAATCATCAAAAAGGCAAAATGGTTAAAATTAGGGTTTTGACTGAGAAAGGGCAATTTCTGATTTTTGACCTAGCAAATGGCCAATTGGTTTGAAGCATGATTTCAGGGGTTCATTTGTATCATCTTTACCTAATTACATGGTTCAAAACATTTCAAATCCATTGGATAGACAGATGAAATTTGCAGTCAACTAATCAAAAGTCAACTGTATACTGAAAAGTCAAACTTTGACTTTTTGGTCAAAATCAAGTGCCAAGGATCACAATTCATTGAAACATGTCAAAATGTGAAACTTGTTAATCAAGAAACCAAAGATTGAAGATTTTATTTTGAAATTTGAAATTTTTCTTAAACTTAGAAATTTTTCTAAGTATAGAAAATTTCTTATTTTTTCTCAACTTTAAGCCATTTTTTCACCATGTTACAAGATGATTCAAAGAAAGTTCCCAACATGAAAGTTGTAGACCTCCATGAAATCTACAACTTTGCCTCACACATTTTTCCCAAAAGATGCTTGTATCTCAAGATATAATTTTGTGAATACATGCCCATGAACTAAAATAACTTAGTGAAATTTTGCCCTAATTTAGGTAGGTTTTTGACCCAACTTCATGGAACTTTTTCACCTAGTTCCAAGAGGAATATTGAAATTAATTTCAAAGATGAGTTATAGAGAATATTTCAAGCTTTCCAAAATGTCCAAGAACTCCTTGAGATCATTTTTGAGTAGGGAGAATCGAAGAGATGAAATTGGCAATTTCTCACTTTGAATTCAAGCCATTTCATCAAGAACAAAATTCAAATCTGAACCTATGCTGCCTAATTCTTGCTTTACAGGTCTCAAACTTATTTATAACTTCATAATTTAATGCTTACTCAATTGACAAAGCCTTAATCTAAGCCCAAGAGTCTTTGTCCAAGTTGTAATTCCATAAATGGCACAAAGTTGCCATTGCCATTTTGGAAAAGCATAGCTTTTGCAACTTTACATTTCTTGAGCATTGGACCTGTTTTCTCTGCACACACAAGTCCTATAAACCAAATACAAGTTGTCTAGGATTGGTACCAACTCCAAGCAGGTCAGTACAAGCATGAGGAGACATGTCTCTTCACTTTGCTTCAAAAGTAAGAAAGTGTGCAAAAAGTCTACAACTCAAAGATCTGTTGTGAAACTGACTTAAAAATATCTCCATACTAATACACAAACATATTACAGCTTGGAGGACGATTGCAAAAGGCCAGAAACACCCTGAAACTCCCTCTCACCAAAAACCTGTCAAAAACTTGCAGTTTGGGCATAAGCATAGTAATCCACAAATTGGCTCGTGTGTTTTAAGTTTTAATCATCCAAACGCTTTACCTACTTCATATCTAAGTGATCCAGACCATCATCCCTGCACTGTAACTCCTCCTTCTTCATATGCCATTTTTGTTTTCCAAGCTTCCAGGTTGACTTGGATAGAGAGTTCCAGGCACTTCCAAAGCAAGGCAAGGATTGGAACACACTCAGGAAGGTTCAAGCAAGCTAAAGGAACTTTCAGGCCTTCATAAATCTCACTCAAACTCCATTCACAATCTCAACTGAAAGAGATAAAAACTCCAACTTTTATCTCTTCATGCAGGCATCCATTGGCCACGATTTGTGAAAGGAAAATGTAGACATTATAGTACTAAAGCCAACCATGTGCATAGATTTCATTTCTGTTCATTATGTGTAGAGAATTTTGGAGTTCAAATTTCTGTAAAAATTAGGTTAAGAATTAGAGCCATTAAAATTCTCTTTAATCTTGGACTTATAGTTTTAGTTATGCACACGATTAGAATCGTGGGACAAAATGCTATAACATTCATGTTATCAATTTCCATTTTTGTTGAGAGATGAAAGAGTTACAGGAGGTCCGGTTAGCTAGAGGAAGAAGACGAAGTACAGGGCCAAGGAAGCGTTTTATGTTATGTTTTTCTTGTTTCACATAAGCTAACGGATGTACAGCCACCCCAGTGGCAGGGTAGCACGCTGGCAATGCCCAGGTCGTGGGTTCGAACCTTGGCGCTACCTTTTACATTTTTTCAGTTTCAGTTTTGACTTTTTTTTGGCAGTATGGGCTTGGTTCTTGGGCCTTCTATTTTTTTTTCTAACACACTACTCCCAGTTTGCTTGCAGCACCCCTGACCCAATCTTTTTATTATTTGTTTTATTAAAATATTTTCTCTAACACTTCAAAATCATAAAAAAATATAAACTTGCATTTTGTTTTTTTTATTTTATTTTCACATGAAAAAATATTTTTATTAAACTATATATTAATTATTTCTTTCTTAAATAAACTTGTAAATATAATAGAATTAGGTTAACTATTTTATTCCTTTTTTATTCATACTTGTAAATATTTATTTTTGATATGTAAAAAGACTAAACTTTTTTTTCATAAAATATTATTTATTATTTTCAGTACAAAAAAATATACAAAAATAATACTTAAAGAACTTTATTTTCTCTTTAATTAGAAATTAGGGTTAACCATTTTTCTCAAGAAAATAATTTCCTTTTTTTTTTATATTTTTAGGATTAGGTTAAAACTCATTTTCACATAAAAACAAAACAGAAATCTTTTTTCTTGCATATACACATATTGCATATTTAAATTATATTGTGTATTGTTTATTCAAATATTTGTACAAATTTGATTTGGTTGTAATAGCTTAATTAGATTTACATTATTGCAAATCCCCATTCATAATTTGTATTCCCCCCTCCCATAAAAATGTTGTAATAGCGTAGTAATCTTTAAATTCATCAATTTACCACTTTTTATATACCATGCTAGTAATTAGGGTTTGAATGGCAAGATAAAAGCAAATCAAATAGAAAACCCTAAATCCAAGACAAAATCAAAGCATGAAAATAACACACTTGCACACAAGCACCCTTAGGGTTTCTCCACTTGGTTGCCTTGTACAAAAATGGTTATATTATGCATGCGAAGTATCTTGGCAAAACAAACAAGTATAAGATCATAGTCCCTCGATGACGCTATTCTAAGTTGCCTTACAAAATGATCTTGGTCCCTCAAAAATTCTAAGAAACTTTGCAACATTTCTAATCATGGTTATACGATGACCCGCGCCTGTCCCGTTTACATCCAAAGACAGGATTTCTAATCATGCTTTTCAAAAAGACAAACATCTTTGTATACATTCTTACGAACGAGAATCATTACAAAGGTTGCCTAAACAATTGCCTCTTTTACAAAATAATTTTAAAACCACACAAAGCACAATTTCAAAACAAAAGCAAGTGATCTAGCAAGTAACTAAGATCCCATGGAAAACCATGGATGAAAATGGTGCTAATACCTTCCCTTTTCATAATCTACCCCCCGCACTCAAGAAACAATCTCAAAGGTCTTTCCTGTGCTTTTTCACCTTTCCTTTTGGATAAAAGAAAAGTCGGTGGCGACTCTTGCTATCCGCAACATTTGCGATAAAATGCAAAAACCTCAAGTCAGTTCTCCCACCGTATCACAATTGCTAATTTGCATATTTTTGTTGACATATTACCTTGTTTTGCAGAGTTGTGTTATCCTCTCTCTAGAGTGTCAACCTTAAGAAGAAAGTGTATATCCTTTCAACTTCCCCACTAAGTTATCCCTCGTGGAAGAATTTTGCTTTAACTTTCCTTTCAATTACCTGTCTGGATATAATGTGTTTCCCTTTTTAGTTTATTTCTCATAAGGTGTTATTTTGGTTGACTGTTTCATTATGGTTTGTTTCTAGTTTGAATCTTCCGTCCCCAGAAACATTATTATCTTGATTTCTACGGGCTTTGAGCCCTGATTTGAGAATGTGAATTTGTTTTACACGTTAAGATTTTATCTCTTCAACAGGAACGTATTGGCATTTCCCCGGGAAGTTCTATTTCTTTCCCCAGGAAATCATTAGTGCAATTCTTTCTCGTAACAGCAAGTGGCAGGTCTCTTTATTTCAGAAACATGTACTTCCCTAATAAGTCTGACAGTTCCCAGAAAAGATCCATATTTGTTACTCCAATGAATGGTATACTTGCCATTATGGAAGGTAGTTTGTTGCTGAGATTTGTTACTCCAATGAATGGTAGCCTTGTCATTATGGAAGGTAGTTCGTTGCTAAGATTTGTTACTTCAGTGAATGGTAGCCTTGTCATTATGGAAGGTAGTTCGTTGCTGAGATTTGTTACTCCAATAAATAGTAGCCTTGTCATTATGGAAGGCAGTTCGTTGTTGAGATTTGTTACTCCAATGAATGGTAGCCTTGTCATTATGGAAGGTAGTTCGTTGCTGAGATTTGTTACTCCAATGAATGGTAGCCTTATCATTATGGAAGGTAGTTCGTTGTTGAGATTTGTTACTCCAATGAATGGTAGCCTTATCATTATGGAAGGTAGTTCGTTGTTAATATTTTTTACTCCAATGAATGGTAGCCTTGTCATTATGGAAGGTAGTTCGTTGTTGAGATCTTTTTGTGATGAATGGTAGTCTCGTCATTATGGGAGACAGATCATCATTGAAATTTTCATTACTCTGAAGAAGTTCATTTGTTTCCAGTCATGAGTACTGGTGATGATCATTGTTACCACCCTAATATTGGTATTTGCCTGTGTTATCTTACTATTTCTTCCCTGTTGAATCGATGTTAATTTTTTGCTATCTCCTCAGTGAGTGGGTGGTTCACAGTCATCTGTCGATCACTATTATCCTTCACCTTCTCTCCTCAATCTTTGAGTTGATGATGCCTTATTTCCTCTTTTGGGCTTTACCCCAATAGAGTTGGGTCTCTTATTCACCAGTAATTTATTTTCCTGGTCGGGTTGTTCTTTTGATCCCTATTTTTATTTTCTACACCCCCAATGGGGTCTTGCGTCATTCTTTTTTATTTGTTCATTTGCATTCATAATCATAAGCATTGCAGGGTATCTTAGGACCAAAAATAGGGCTTGTTTTATATTTAAGTATCTTCAATCGCGTCGACACGAAGATTTTTAACCTTTGCATCTCTGGATAGAAGACACTTAAATAAGGGCATCTATTGTACCCCAATTTTTGCCCCTAAGATTCCTCAATCATCTCATACCATCACAATGCAACAAGATCACACACTAGGTTTTGGCTCTTCTCCTTATCTTTAGTTTTGCTCATAGGGAATCACCAAGCACCTTGACTTGTACTTTTGTGATCATCTATGTTTTGTGTTGATTAACCTTTTAACTAAAAAATAATAAATGTTTTCCCTAATTGATAATGTTATAGGTGAAAGCACAATACATTCCATCAAGTTGATCTACAGGTTCATGAGTTTATTGCCAAGCCTTCTTCAACAATGTTTCATTAAGATACAAGTTTCATCATTGAAGATACTTTGAATTAATATCATGAAAAAGTATATTATGAGTCATCATACCTCAAGTTGTCAAAGATAGTCCAAAGATACAAGGGTTGATTGAAGAAGTTTGTCCTAATTGGACAAGTTTTTTATCTCTTGGTCACAAGTGCATATTTCCCTCAACTATCGATATTTGTAAGTGGTTATATTTTCTATGGTTCCTCATTATCATCCTCAACAACTTATATTTACATGACAAAAGTATTTGTGCAAGGAGGATTGTTAAAATTGAAAAGGGTTTCCAAGGCATTTTGTTGCTTTATGGGGCTAGGGTTTTGAACTTCTAAAGGCTATATCTTGCTCATCTTTTGGTATTTTTGAGTGATTCCAAAAACATGCTTCTCCTAAAAGGGTTATCAACAAATCGCTTCAAAAGTTTCAAGAAAATTTTGTGTGGAGGATGACTAATGATGAAGAAATATTACAAGTCCTCTAGATAAGCCATCAAATTCCCTTAGGTGATTTCAAAAGATCATAACTTGGCCAATTTTTATCTCCTTGAGCCCATTATTTTTCCAAAATGATCTTGAAGATGTGAACTTCAACTCTTATTTTATATGCAAATTTTGAAAATGGATGGAAGATGCCCTAAGGATGCAAAAGACTATAGGTCATTTTATGAATTTTTGCCAACTTCACCAAGTCATAACTTTCTCATTTTTTGGATATTTTAATTGTTTCAAGTCTCAAAATGTCATTCAAGATATCTACTTCATTCCATATTTTTTTGTCAAGAGCAAATTTCAAATGGAAGGCCATGTTTGGATGCAAGACATTATAAGTCATTTTTTGAAGAAAAACTTAAAAAATTTCTAAGTACAAAAGTCAACCTCTTTTTCTCAACTTTGACTCATCATAATTTTCATCTCAAGCATCCATTTGATTCCATTATTTTCATATTATAAAGCTTGTGATTTCGTCTTTCTAAAGCTTCAAGAATCATGTCCTAAGATTCCTTGAGTTGAGAATGCCATTGATTCAAAAATGGCACCTTGAAAGTGAAGTTTCACTTCAAGTCAGAATTTGAAATTCATGTTGTGGCTTCTAAACATCAAATTAGCACGTGTTTTTGGTCTAAACATGTTTAACCAACTTGCCAAAGTATATTAGAACCTTGAAATGCAAGGATTGGATGAGTTTTGATGCTAAACAAGTCACACCTTACTCGTGTATCAAGTTTACATGAATTCCCTCCAAATCTCATCATTTCACACGCTTGAGCATTCAATCAGCTTCCCTATAAATAGAGGAGCATACCTCATTCATTTTCTCAAACTTAGAGAGCCAGAATCACCCTGCCAAACTTCTTCTTGAACCCAATTTTCTGCAACTTCAAATTTGCTTTTACATCTTTCCTCAATCAATTTTCTTTGTCAATTCACCATCCTTGAACCTCACTGAAGCTAATAAAAGGAGAATTAAGCTTTAAGACTTCCTAAATTATGCTAGCCAAGTCAATTTTCAAAGCTCTACATTTGAACTTCAATAGATAGATTCATTCACCAATTCTCTCAAATTTTGATACTATTATGAAGCTATCATCATCCTGATTCTAGTCGCAACACTTATTTTCAACTGGAAGTGTGTTTTGACCATGAAATTTTACATCCCTTTTCAAATATTCCCTTTCAAAACGACTGAGCTAAACCTTATATAAATTTTTCGCGAGGGTATCATTGGAATCGTCTGGAAGAGACGAAGCGAATGGTACCAGTCTCGAGATCTAATTTTATCGTTTCAGGGACCTGCAAATCTCGTGGCTGGAGGTTAAAGATGACCAATGTGTCATCTCTCAACCAATGATAGCGTGCCACGCTTTTTTTCAAATCTGATTTAATTAATGATTATGTGTTTTATTCACTAAAGACCATGATATGTACAGCGCGCCTAATCCATTGGATTAGTTTAGTTACGCGTTTTGACTCTTATCCATTGGTCCATATTTTTGACTTTATTTTATTTGCTGAATTTTATATTTTATTTGTTTTGAACTTCAAAAATTCATAAAAAATTCATTTTAACTTCAAAAAATCTGAAAAAAATTATGAAAAATACTTTTGATTTTTCTCTTTCTGATTATCATTTTTTTAACAATTTTATTTTATTTTTTGATATTTTTTATAATTTTTCACTTTATTTGAATTATTTTAAATGTTTAAAAATACTTTTCTTAATTTTTAAATTCTGGAAAAAAAATATGGAAGGATCCAATGACCTCTCGACAAATGTTGGTGACCTCATTTTATTTTTATTTCTGACTTTACTATTTTTCACAATTTTTGGTTTATTTTGCCTATTTCTTATAATTTTAAAAATAGTTTCTGACTTTAAAAAATTACCAAAATTTTATATAAATATTTGAGCTCATTTATGATTTTTCCATGGTCTTATTTGATTTTTCTTGGATGTTTTGAATATAGTTGTTATTTTTTATTTATTTCTATTTTAAAACCATTTTTAAAAATATTTTTCTTTCTTTTTTAAATACATTTTATCTTGTATATATTATGACTGATCTTGGACTATGAGATTTTGATCATGAGCTTTATTAACATCATTGGATCCATGGTGTTGAGTTTAACTCCACAAAAAATGGATGAATGATTTTAATAATAGCTTGATTAAATTTTTGGTTCAAATATGGTTTAATTCTTACCCCATCCATCTTCATATTATCCCCTTCTTATTGTATTAAATGTTATTGGAGAATAATTTACATATCATTTCTCAAAACAAATAGTACATAGATTGTTATTGACCGGCCTCAAAATAGGTGCGACTTCTATATAATTCCACTTACGATTGCTTAACATAGCGCTAAATTTTGTCTTGATTCGATAAATGATCATTTATGGCCCAAACCCATGTTTGTAAGCCCAAGTATGTTAATTTGAACCCTTTGATCCAATAACCTTGAGATTCATTGTTAGGAGGCTTTGGTCTTATCAATCCTCTAACGAATCTTTATAGGTTTTGGTCAAAGTGAATCACTTAAACATCGTTGACCATTTATTGTTGCCTTGAGAATTTTAAATGGATGACATACTTGACAAAAAGCAAAGGAAACTTGTTGTTGAGAGGTTTTGATTATATCAATCTTCTAATGAGTTTCAAATGCAAGTTTCAAGATGGCCATTCAACTAACCTCTAATTCCTAACAATTGACTTTATTTTGTGCCTTTACTTTATGCTCTTGAATTTAAGCATATTTATTTTAGTATTTACATTTCATGTTACTTTCATCCTTGCCCATTTGAGCATTTACTTTTATGTCATTTTTATTTTGCTCACTTGAGCTTTTCATTTCTTTTTAAAGGTACTTAATAATCAACTTGAACAATAAAAACTTTAATGTTACTTGGACTACTTGGTTACTATCCTTGGCATAATGGAGATTGTGGACCTCTTGGACTTAGAATTAGAGACCTTGACCTATCTTGAGACCTTGTGACCTCAACTGTTATTTTGTCTGGAGTTCTTGGGGTTTACCCTAAGACATTGGGCTGTTTGTTTGCTTTGTGTGCAGGTTGTTTTGATTGCATGCTTAATCTGTGATCGGGAATTCATCTGTATACAACCATTACTCTGCCCAATTTTTGAAGACTTAATGCAATTGAAGCTTGGTTTTCTTAAGAGGTTTTTTATCTTTGCTTGTTTGATTTCCAATCCAAAGGATAGAATTCTACATTGACTCATTGTGTCAAGTGTTGGCTTCTTGTTGGTTAGACGGTTCTTTTCCCTAACTTTTACCTTATGCTTTAGGATAGTCCCTTCATCTCCTCCCATCTTCTTTAATTTCAAAAATCTTCTCCCTCCTTTTGAAAATTCTTCTTATTTTAAAAAATTGAATTAATTTCATAATAAACTTGGACTTAGGTCCATGCATTTTCAAAAATATTTTCTTAATCAAACTTCAATCAATTTAATAATACTTTGACATTTTTGTGAGAATACTAAAAGTCAATCAATCTCATTCAAACAATTTTTCCATTTTGGCTTTTACTTTAAAATTTTCTCAAAAGATTAGACTCTTATCAATCCTTGTAGTGATGCGCGCTACTATACTTCTACGGTATGTAGTGAAGTGAGATATTTTTCACTTGGGTGTTGAGTGATGCTCTTGTTGATTTTAAAATCCAAGTTGTATCCTCCACTTTGAGATGACGCAAATTCTCCTTTCTCATGGTTGTGGGTATTAAGTACGTTCTTCCACTCGGACAATGACGATGATGTCTCGTCTCTTAAAATTAACCAACGCATAGGTGTTTTAACATTTTTAAAGGTGAACTACGAGTACCCTGATTCCCTATTGCACGGAAGGTGGTACATAGGCACTAAAGGTTCACAACCGTGGCGGGTTCAAAAATCATAAAAATATACTTATTTTCTCATCTCCACCATCTATTTTTTATACAACATTTTATAGCCAAAATACACAAATTTTCAAAGAGGTTCATGTGGAGTACCGTAGATGTTTATGTTGCTAATATCTTCCCTTTACATAATCAACCCCCAAACTTAGATTATTTCCCCCTCTTTTGGATTATTCGCTCTTTTCCCATTCCTTTGGAAACAATAAACCGCGGTGGAGATTTTTAATTTGATCTATACGAGTCAAGTCAATCCAATGGCTTAGTCTCAACATTTCTACCGCTACAACCAAGTCTCTATAAATCTCTTGCGTAAGCGAGATATTTCAACTAATATTGGCAACAAACTGGAAACTCAAGTGGCAGAGTGGGATGCAGCCACTGAATCTACCACCAAGGTTGAAGAGCTGGAGAAATCTTTTTCACAAAACATAAAATAATTCAAAGATTGTGCTGCCAACATTTCTACTTGGGAAGAACAAATTAAAATGCTTCAAGCTAATATCCAGAAATCCGGAAATCTCTAGGAGGAAATCAACAAGCTTGATCGTCAATAACTTGATGAGGAGATCAAAGTGGGCGTTCACCATGTCGAGTGAGATCAAAAATTAGGAGCATAAATTTAGACTCTCACTATGAGCAAGTCTATAATCGAATGTCACTTGCTGGTTTCTGCTAGAAAGTACAAGCAAATGAAGGCTTCTCTTCGAACTAACTTTGGTGCTTAGAGAAATGTTGCATTATTTTTTATCTTCTTTATAGCTTTGAACTTTTTGGTAATGTGTAACGAACAACTAAACCATTTTGGCAACCTTGTATTACCATTTTGGCATTTATTTTGCACTTAGTTTATTTCGTTAATATTTTGACTTTCTGCAGAATAGGTTTATATTGTTTCAAATACTTACCATTTACTCTCGGAAGTCTTTGATCTTCTGCTAACTCTTCAATCTCGTAAGTGTTATTCAAAAATATTTGGATAACATGGAATGGGACTTCCCAATTTGGGGACCATTTACCCAATGTCATATCTTTTTTATCAATGGGTAGGATTACTTTCCATACCAACTCTCCAGTCAAAAAAACTTTAATCTTAACCCTTTTATTATAAGTTTTCTCTACTCTCTTCTTCTGTCTATTTAACTATTCCAAGGCATTTAATCTTTTCTCGTCCAAATCACCAATTCATCCAACATCATCTTCCAATAGGATTCTTATGGGATTCGATATTGTCTCTGGATTCTAGTTGATTGGAGACAAATTTCGACTGGTAATACTGCGTCATGGCCATAATTCAATCGAAAGGGTGTAGCGTTGGTGGCTTCTTTGGGAGAAGTTCGACAAGCCCAAAGAATTTGATCCAAGGTCTTATGCCAATTCTTTATCTTTTTCTCCACATGTTTCTTGATTAACCCAATCACTACCTTATTCGTTGCTTCGACTTGACCATTTGTCTGGGCATAATAAGGTGTAAATGTTAACAATTTAATCTCCACTTTTTTAGCAAACTCTTGCATCGTTCCACCAATGAACACTGACCCTTGATTAGTTGTAATGGTCTCACGGATTCCAAATCTATAAATTATGTTCCTTTGAATAAACTCAATCACTGCTTCTCGATCAACATTCACCAAAGGAATGGATTCGATCCACTTAATAAAGTAATCAATCCCTACTAAAATGTATTTTTGACCTTTGGATGATGCTGGTCGAATCTCGCCAACCAGATCTAAGGCCCAACCTCTAAAGGGACAAGGTTTGATTATGGAGTACAATTCGCTCGTAGGAACATGTTGAATTCCTACATGTACCTGGCATTCTTGACACTCTTTAGCGACCTCAATATAATTTATCAACATTGTTGGTCAATACATGCCTTATCGAAACAACAACCACTTTATCTTATGGCCAACTTGATGAGCCCCACATGCCTCACTATGGACATTCGACAGAGCCAAATATACCTCACTTTCACTAACGCACTTGAGTAAAATCCCTTTAGGTGTCTTTTTAAATAATTTTTTCCCATAAGAGTATAACTTAAAGCACGGTACTTGATCTTTCGCTCTGTAGAAGTTGTAGGATTTTCTATTGGCTTTCTCCAGTTTGCGTTTGTTAAGTTATCAATAGCAAAATTTTCAAAATTTTCCACATCTGTATAACCCAGCTTTGTCGTTTCCAAATCTGATGGAGATAGCTTAGTCTCCACTAATCTTCCTCGAACTTCGGTCAAATCTTCCAATTTCTCCTTTGATACCTTGTATCCAGGTGCAATTTGAGCCAAGTCGTTAGCCTCCTGACTCTTGAGTTGAGAGATGTGCTTAATATTCACATACTCAAACTTTTGCAACAACATGCTTGCTATAACAAAATACATAATCAAATTTTCCTTAACACATTTGTATTCCCTTGTTATTTACTTGACAACCAGTTCAGAGTCACCTCTTATTTCGACTCTAGTTGCCTCCAATTCAAACAAGGTTTCAAGGTCATCTATTAAAGCCTCATATACAACCTCGTTGTTCGAGCAATGACCATTAATCTTGTATTTAAATTTTGTTAGGAGAAATAATTAAGACCCATATCCCAGTCCCTTCTCTATGAGTAGAACCATCAAAGTATAACCTCCAAGGTTCGAGCTCAACAAAGTCTCGGGGAACTTCGACCATGGCATGGTCAACTATGAAATCTGCAACCATTTGCCCTTTTATAGCTTTTAAGGGCATGTACATACTCAGTTAACGTAAGTGTCTGTTTCCCAATTCGACTATGCAAAATTGGTTTGAAAAGCAATCCTCTTTCCACGTCTCATTGATCCACCCTTCATAATTATCCTCTAGCAGACACACACTCTCAAAATGGAATCTCTAATTACTTCTGCATATCTCCTCCTCTTTCGGCAAAATGAGAATTGGATGATGATCCGAGAACTTCGTTTTGGTTAAGACCTTGATATAAGCATTTGGAAATTAGATCCTCCATAAATTGTTGCACAATGTTCTATCGAGTCTCTCATGTATTTGAACTCCTCCTTGATAGATGAGTCCCCTCCAAGTGTATCGGTGCTTAAAAGAGCCCGGATCCATCAAGTTACGGGACTCCACTTAATCCATAAACAAATCATATCCATAGCTGCATATTGGTCCTCTTCTCTTTTGAAGGTCACAAGGTAATACTCTTACCCTAGATCAACAATACTCATAACTTTATTCCTCGCTCACATCTGGTTCAGACAGCTTTCGAGTGCTTTGTAACCAATACGTCTACCAAGCATCTTCACAATGACTCCCTTTTTCCACGACACTGAGATTCTCTTTTCTTCTTCTGAGAGGATGATTTTCGGGCATTCACACTCTCTAAATTTGGGCTCTTCAATCTTCATCTCTCCCAAGGAATATATGAGTTCTTCATTATCTTTTATTCTTGACGGTTATTTACCGTGCTCTTCAATCTTCATCTCTCCCAAGGAATATATGAGTTCTTCATTATCTTTTATTCTTGACGGTTATTTACCGCCCTTAGAAGACTCTCCTATGACCATTGCCTTGTATGATATAGCCGATCTTCCTTGATTGATATGGAGATCACCTTTCTCCGGTTTATGGTCCGCACTTTTCAATCTCTTTGTGCTTTGATCTTTTTTATCTTCTTCCTCAGTGGGGGCCTTTTAATTCCCGGTGTTTTGCCCTAATAGAGCACACGTGACGTCTTTTTTTAGTATTTTTGTAGGTAATAAATATTTATGAGTAATTTATTTCAAATTTTAAAAGTATTATTAAAACATACAGAATTTGAAGAATTTATCTATATTTTCCAAATTTTCTTTCAACATCTCGTAATTCTCATTCAAATTGGAGGACAATCCTTCCTTCATCTTCTTTCTTCCTTATTTTTCAAAATTATCCCCTCCCCTCTACTTCTAAACTTTCAAATAGAATCTTACATTTTGTTTTAAAATTGAGGAGGGTAGGACTTGAAAAAACGAAAAAAGAAAAGGATAGTCCCCTAAGTTGAGTGGGGGATAGTTTTCTTCATAATTCAAAATGTAACGGATAAAGATTTTTTAAGACTTAAAAAAATCTACAAATCATTTTCATCTCTTCATAATAACCTCAAAACAAATAAATAAATGAATATTAATTACAAGCATTCTTTTCTCAAAAACATTCACTCAAAAAAAATGAAAATTTTCTCTATCAGTAGTGCTTGCAATACTCACTAACATTCTCTTTCCAACACAATTTTTTTTTTGCCATTTTAAGTAAATTTGTTTCAAAAGGATGAAACCACATACATTTCATCCAATAAAAAAGTTGATATTAAAAATAGAGTGTTAAAGTGAATGTTATGGCTAAGATGATGACAAATGATTTGATCAAACACATTACCTTAACATCAATTTAGATCAGAATAAATTACTTAAATTAGTAGGTATTGTTCGGAATACAACTACAAGCATTAAAATTAGGGTATGGTAATGACTAAAGTTACTGAATTGTAGGATTCTTCTCAGTTCTAAATGATAAACAATTCAAAATCTAATATATTACAGATAAACCAAAAAAAATGCAATCACATTCTCAATCTGAACATTATGGCATTGATTTCCAAATAAATAACCAATGGGGTATAAACTAGGTTTCAACCTCTTCTCTCCTATGTTACTTCGGCAGACACAGCATATTCAACCATTTCACCTCAAAAAGCTGTGCCTGAGTTTGAATTCTTAAGGAATCTCATAATGTGTGACCCTTATTCTAGCTACCAATGAAACCTAACCGGTGAAGAATGAAAGCCAAAATGAGCATGCATATTGCAAAGACAAGGCCTGATTTCCCTAGAAACCAGTTCTTTGTCTTTTTTGCACATTCAGCCCCTCTTTGAAGCCTGTCCGCCCAAAGCATCTGCAAAGACAGTGAAAAGGTTTGTCTTAGTACTAGTATGACCAAAAAAATTACAAACTATACTATTTCTAGGAATAGAACTCGTGTTATTTTATTCAAAAAAGTGATTACTTTGTGTTAGGAACCAAAAAAATTGAATTGAAGGAATGAGAAAGAGAAGAGAGAGAGAGATCCCTTCTCTAACAATCCCCCCTTCAACAGCAGATTCACGGCTTACTCACTAAATGTTTACATATGTGAAACAAGATATTTCTCTATAACTAATCTTAACTACTCTAATTCTTTTTTATTATGTATCCTAATCCGATTGGTTGTAGGCACACCATGGGCCATGGTGCTACAAGGCAAGTGTTGTCAAGTTTTAGCTGTGGCGCTATAGCATGGCAGATTTTGTGCCATGCACTACAGGCTGCAACACCGATTATGTCCGCCATGCTTACGCCATAAGCCACAACACCATCTTTATAAGGCAGATTTTTCGCTGCCTGCCATTATCCGCTATTTATAATTTGATAATGATAACACTGAGATTGCCAGTTAGAACCTGACTTAAAGATGTGTGTTTTACTCTGCACAAGCTCATACCCGTAAGTAATATGTTAGACTTTTCATTAATTAACTGTAATATTTTTAAGTAGCAATGTTACATTATTAGAAGTGATTAGTGGGAAATTATTATAGTATTAGGAGCAGTTATGTTTTATTAATGTTGTGTTTTATGTTTAGAATAAATAGGGGAAGATAGGGAAGAGTCTTTTATCGTGAAATTTGATAGGAAACGGGTCATTTTGCCATTAGAGAGTTGCATACCCTCGAAGTTCTACGGTACTCTTCTGTAATTCAAGGGATTTTCCTTATTTTTATATTCTATATCAGTTGGTTTCTATCAAATGGTATTAGAGCACTACTGTTCGGGGACAGAAACAGGAAAAAAAATGGAGTGGTCATCATATCATGGTTGTTAAAATCACGATCTAAATCTTAAAATCTTGAAGATTTTACGATCTCCCTCACCTCCAACAATCCAGGTCTCAAGTAGAATCGTATGTTGTAGCTAAATTGTGAGATAAATTCGTAAAGCATTGATTATGAATATGAGTGATCTTGGTCGGTTCCAACCACAATTGGTCGTTTTCCAGCCACCACCAAGATGCAGAGGCGCAACAATTACTGCTTAGGGGTGATGAATGTGCATATGCCTTTTGAAATGATGAAGTTTTAGATTTAGTGTTTAGAAAATAAACATATTAGTTGTAGGGTTTTTTTAAATTAGACTCATGATAAACCAAGTAATGGACCAAATATGTCACTAATATCTGACAAGTGACAAATGTTTCATGTGATAGTATAAAAACTCAATCATACGGATCTAAAGAATATGAAAAAAGATCATTTTCCCATGAATAAACTTGCCTCCTAAAATATAATGTAAATACTTCAAATATGTAGTATTATTTTTTTCGTCTTAGTAGTATCATACAATTTTGTTATGATCTTATGTTTTACGATCTCGTCACTCCCTCTCGATCTTACTAAAACAATGGGGTAGAATCTTCCAATCTTAGTTACGATCTTATATCTTACAATCTTGCTATCCCCTCTCGATTTTATGCAAAATCCTGATATTGACAACCTTGGTTGTCATCAAGTATGGAAGGAATGTAAAGTATTTTTGATGAAGTGTTGAAAGAGCTTAGAGATTGGATAAGAGAATTCAAAGAGTTACAGCTTGCAATATGTTACTCTTCAATTTTGTAACTGTTAAAAATTATTAAGAGGGTTAGTGGGTAATAATTATTATAATTATTATACTATTAATTCAGAGTGTTTAGGTTTAGCATAAATAGAGGAAGACATTGGGACGATGATTATTGTGGAATTGGATAGGAAAATGGGTCATTTTGGCATTGGGAGGTGCAGACCCTTGAAGTTCTGCGGTACTGTTTTGTAATTTAAAGGGATTTTCCCTATTTTCTTATTCTATATCAGTTGGTTACTATCACAATATCAATCTTTGAAGGAACTGATGTTTATGGGAGGATGACTAGGGTTGAGAAATATTTTGATGCATGAGGTGTATGTAAATAAGATAAATACCAAAAGTTTTGTAGTGGATGAATGGTTGAGCTATCGCATGGTACCGACTGTGAATTTCAGTCAATCCAATTGCCACTTGGGGCAGTTTTACAAAGGCAATTCTCAAGAAATTTGGGCCAGAAACTGATTCAGTAGAGAATCAAGAACCAAATGAGAGACCACCGCCGGAATGGTTAGACCAACACACAACATTTTCGAAATCACCAGACTTCGGGTCTTACACGGTGTTTGCTGCTAATCCTAAGATAAAATCTGGAACGAGAAAGTTCCATTACCGGTGTCGCTGTCACCCCAACAATCATTCACTAGAGGGCTGACAGCAGCGATCAAAATTGATCCGGAAGGAATTTTTTCTATCTCGTGAACAATCAATCTTTTTACTTCAGGTTATGAGATCCGGGAGGATACATTTTCTCTAGGAATTTCTTTCACCGTGAAAACAAGGGGAAACTTTAGGGGAGTATTGTTAGACTTTTCATTAATTAACATTTATATTGTTAAGTAGCAATAATTATATTATATCAGTTGGTTTCTATCATAATATCACCCATTAACAGAGCAGTGATTGATTATAAAGCTAACCACTGAACTATCATGTTACTGGTATTCGAATGTTTTACAAGCTCGTATACTCTATGGCTGCACCTTCATCTTACCATCTAAATCTTAAGCACAAACTTTTATTGATGAGTACCAATTTAAAAAAATATATTTGAGTTTGGAAAAGAAGGTACCATTTTCTCCAATTTCTCTGGTGATATGGATGACATGGCTTGCTGAGCTTTTTCAGCGTCTTCTGGTGAAAGATCGAAACCAAATTGTTTTCCCATGTTTGCCATCATTTCTGGGCTCATATTTTTAACCAATGATGTGAACATCTGCAAAATAGCATAAACTAAAATTAAAAGAAGGAAGCAAACATGATATTACTGAACATCAGAATGTGCCCAAGATATAAAATCTGTATAGTACTTTCCAAAACGAAAAACACAAGTGCACGATATTGACCAGGATTAAAAAACCCACAGAAGTACATAACTAAAGGGTATACTTAATCAGAAATTACTAATTACTACATCGGGTCATATATATATGTTGCAAAAAATGAAACCCACACCTTAAAAAAGTTGGTTAGTTGCATATAAGTCGTGAAAAAATAATCAAATTTTCTATTTTGACCAAATATGTCTTCAATGACATATATTGCAAAAACAATGAACACAAGTTTGTCCGCCTTCTCATGCTAAACAAAACTGCAACTTTTAGCACACCTCACATTTTTGGAATATAAAATATTAGAAAGGTGAATCTAAATTTAGTTCAATGGAATTTTGGAATACGACCCTTAAACAGTGATGACAGTTGAATTTTGCTTATATTTAAGACTGCCAATTTTAAATATTTTATTATTTGTATACAAGACAAGAAGGAATACTAATACTAACTAGTAACATATGAGAAGTGAAAGATGAAATTTGGTTGCATTTATTCTAGCCAGGTATGTAGAAGAAGGACGCTAATCATTTCATCTCCTTTATGAACATACCTGTCGCATAGCTGGATCTTTCATCTGGTTTCTCATCTGTTCTTGTAAATCAGTACTTGAGGATGGGAAGTTTGGCTCTGAAGCATTTATAATATTTGAAAACGCATTGTCAGAAGAACTTGATTCTCCAAAAGCACGAGTGGTGCTTGAGGATGGGAAGTTTGACTGTGACAAATTTCTTTCTTTCTTGTCTACAGCTGCTGCTGATGGAATAGATTCTTTCCCTTTCATTAAGGATGCCATTTCAAACATCTTCTTAAGGTCATCCGGTGGCATTTTACTTATCATATCAGTTGCTGTTTTAAGCATATTAGGTGTCACATTGGGAGGAACTGATCCAGAGTTGAAAGGAGAATCAGAGGAACCTCCTCTGAGAAATGGGTTGTTCCCTTGAAATGAAGACGCCATGTCGAACATTTTTTGAAGTTCCTCAGGTGACATCTTGCCGATCATATCCGAGGACGCTTTAATCATATCTGGAGACACGTCTTGGGATTGCCCAATGTTCAAAGAAGCCAGAGTGGCAGGATCAGCTTTGGAAATAAAATTTTGGAATGATCTGTAGTAGAATAAAAAACAAGATTGAGGGCCTATTCTTTGATCTATTTTTATACCAATGATTGAATTAAAAACAAAGAAGCATAATATTCTTAATACATTTACACAAAATCCAACTACCTGATGGCTTCTGGATCTTTCTTCAGTGTATCTATACTGTCTGAATTTGATTTTAGATTTCCATTGTTAGCTATATTGTAACTCTTAGAAGAGTCGCCAGACTTTTTTGGTTGATCAATCGTTTGTTCGGTAGAAGAGTTTCTGTTGTTTCCAGAAGGCACATTCTCAACTTCTTCAGTTATTTCTTCAATTACTAATCCTTCAAACATGATGCCAAAAAAAAGTTAGATCTGACATCAATAAGAAATTTAGAGCCATAAAGCATAGTAGGGCGAGGACCAAGTGGAAGGGGGTAGAAGGAAAAGGGATGGGAGCACATACTTCCAGGAGCACAATGACCACCTTCCTTTATCAACTGTTCTTTGGTGTCCCTGAAATAAACAGTTGAACAGAAGTTTACTTCAAGCATACCAACTCCTTTATTAGAGATCACTCAATATTCTATCGTAAAAAACAAAACTGTTATCACATTACATATATACTTAATTCAGCATCCAAACCATTATTTATACGTTGAATGGTAGAAGGATTTGATGAAAAATCACCCATAATTAGATGGTTATAAATCACAAGAGGTGTAACTATGTGGAAAGGAGTAGGAACGCACCGTAAAAGCTCTCCAATTATATCATCATCAGGAGACACTTCAAGTGCATTGCTCAAATCAGTGACGGCATCCTAAACAAACCAGGAAAGCTATTAAATATAGATATAAATGAAAATACAAGAAGTTAATCAAGTCACTTGAAGGTCACCTGTAGCAGGCCTCGTTCCTTATATGCCTGGCCTCTTCGATAAAGAGCCTTGAGGTTCTTTGCGTCATACGCCAAAACCTACCATAGTTAAAAGCGCATTAATGCATTGATGTGATGAAACAGCCAATTTTCAAAACAGAAAGTAAATTCATAGCAATCATGTTATTGCATATTACAATTACAATGGAAATTTATTTATAATGATAAATTTCCCCATAGTAGTAACGCTACTAACATGTTGCACATGACTATTAAAATTTACAACTTAACATCCCACTGCAATGGTAAATGAAATGAATTATGAATACCTCAGAACCTTCTTTTATGCATTCATCATACTTCCTTGTCTTCAAGTAGCAGGCCATCAAGTTAAGTGAGCATGCCAAAAGAAGTTTTCTACTTTGAAAAGATGGAATCTCTTTGATGTTTTCCTTGGCCTAAAATGTAAAAATTAAAACAAGATGATATAGACTTATAGTGATAATTTCCTATAGTCTCAAAATAGAGATAAACAACAACGAAAGGTGTGGAGGAGACAGTTAAGCAATCTGAAAAGTCAACCTACCAACTTATACTTCTGCAAAGCATCATCGAACTTTCCTTGATTGTGAAGTTCATTTCCCTGAAAAAATTAATTTCAGTTCATCAAGACAACCACTAGACAAGACAGACATCAACTGGTTTAACAGTAAATGATAACTCTAATCAGTTATTAGAGTAGTACAAGAAGTAGCATTTCATATCTTTATGCAATGACACCAAGTATATTTTCGGACCAGACCCTTCATTCTATGGAAGTATTATTGAAATCAATTCTATTCATGGATCCCTAAAGACTAAACAGCTGAGGAAACAAATTACCCTCAAGGCATCATAAATTGGTTTTTCAGTGGAAAATTTGAGTTTTAAGCATTAACGACCAAAATAGGCACACAAGACCCTTCCTTCACGAAAAATAGTAATGGGATTGATTCTCAATGACAATCTGAAACAACAAATGGGCGTACTGCAAGAATAGTGATACTCGAAGCTGTCAAATTCAATGTTGTGAAACTCCATTCTAGCTAAAGTGTTTTTTTCCAAGTCAATACGCAATTTTGTATAGTTACGTGGAACTTACTCCAAACTTCTTCTATCTTTTGGATCAATCTCATGCCACACATACCAATACAAAAAAAAAAAAAAACTCTGCATCTAAGGATTCATGTTTTACAGAAACACCTAATACACTACCACTCACCTGCTTCTTCAACATCTCCGCCGCACTCAATTGATACTTAATCTGCGCATCCGCGTGAGCACGCATAGCCGCAACTTCATCCGGCGACGCATTAGCCATCTTCTGACCAATCTCCGCCATTTCTTCCGGCCGAGTATGCTTCAACTGTTCAGCAGCAAGCTTAAAATCCTCAGGATTCATATTCTTCATACTCTCGGAAGCCATCCTCATCAAATCTGGATTCGACATCATCTACATTTCCACATCAACAACAACAATAATTAATCTCCACATCATATCAATATAAACATATATGAATAATCCTAAACACTAGCATTCAGCTTCAAATTCAAATTCAAATTCAAATTCAAATTCAAATCTCCAAATCAAAATAACAAAATGTATTGAATTCACAATGAAATTACGAACACAATTCAACGAATCAACATGCAAAATCGAAGAAAAATTGGAAACCTGTTGTTGGATCCGAGCCATATCAGCGGGAGACATGCGACTCATTTGTTCCTGAGCGATTCTGATCAAATCGGGATCCATCATACCGTTAAACATTTTCGATTATTCGCGGTAGAATTGAAACCAATGAATCGCGGTGGATCAGAATCGGAAAATCAAGATTGAAACGATGAGAGAGAAATTGAGGTGTTTTGTGATTGAATTGAGAAAGATGGAAAAGTAAGAGGAGATTGAAGTTAGTTATTGTATTATGAGAAAGTAGAGGTGAAGAAAATGTTGGATTGAGAAAAGGGGAAAGTAGAAAGAGAATATATATGATTTTGATTAAAAGTAATTACTACCATAATTATTTCATTAATCAACTAAAATTAAAATCAGTTTTAGTAAGGATTTTTAAGGGCATATAAGTCATTACAATTCTTAATATTTTATTTAATTGAAATTTTTTTTATTGTATTTTAATTATTTGTTCAATTATATTTAACTTCTCCCCGTATAATCCTTGCAATTTCCAATACATATATTCAATATTTAACATTGGGAACCCTCATCCATTGCACAAGTTTTCTTCTATTTGTTGTACTTCCTCTGTTGTTTCCTCCATCTTTAAAAGAGATGACCCTTCATTTTAATTTCTTTCATCCATTCATCTTCTCTCTGATTACATTTCATACACAGAAAGCAATTTTCGACTTTAACGCTATTCTTCAACAATTTTGCTTTTGTGTTTCGATTTTCAGATTGTTTAATCGAAACCCTAAATCATCATATCAAGATTAGTCTCTATTTCATATTACATAGAACAAACATATACTGGTTTTTTCCTGAAATTAATCCATTTTGTTTTTCATTTGTAGAAGCAAAAGATGGGTAGGAGATTTGACTGTGTCAAGGACATTAACGACACAAAGGAAACATGGAGATTGGTTGTCCGAGTCATTGACTCATGGAGCGTTATTAACAACAAGGGCGTAGAGTATTTGGAGATGGTTATCATTGATGCAGCTGTAACATTTTACAAACTTTTCAAATCATATTATATATTGTGAAAAATAATGTTCTGATGTTATTGATTAGGTTTCTTATGCCATCAGGATGATAGGATTCAAGTATTGATTTGTGCTGACCATACACCAAAATGGAAGGAACGAATTCAAGAAAATATGACTTGCATAATTAACAATGGCACGGTGTTTCATAATGATTTTCATTGAAAGCTTTGTGATCATTCGAAGAAGTGCGTGTTTCTTGGTGGTACGACTTTGAAAGTTATTGATATTCATAACCTTCCTCCTAAAAGCTATTATTCCAAAGACTTTTTGGATATCCTTGAAGGAAAATGTCAACTTAAGAGACTTGAAAAATAACTTTATCATTATTCCTTTGTTTCATGTCAGTTTTAACAATCTCCATGTAATTTACGTTTGTGTTATTATTAATGAATTGCTTATTTCTCTTTCAACATTAATTTGTATTGCATAAGTAGATTCAACTTACAATTTATAATTTTTACATGATATCAAAAGTATATATTCAAGTTTCAGTGGCTTAAATTAAATCATTTTTAATCATAACGCATTTGATCATAATATTATCTACCTCTAATTAAAAACTATTTTCATTTCCAATTGTTATTAGCCTCCTGCATCTTTCCTTTTATATTGAAAAACAACTTCATCAACATTGTTGTGTTTCAACTGGTTGCGCTTATTCATTATTTATACACTAAATTTGCATTTTATTAATATCAACTCAGTATTTATATACAAAAGATACAGTGCTGTATATCTACATCAAATTTATACACTAATTTTACATTTTATTAATATCAACTCAGTACTTATACACAAAAGATAAAGTGGTGTGTATCTACATCAAATGAATGTTCCAATCATTAAACATATCAAAACCAATACACCAACAGTTATTACAGTTTCATATTTATGCAGTGTTGCCATTTACCAATGCAAAATCATTTTTGTTAGTCATTATGCACGTTTTACATAAACAATGCATTACATGATTATATTTTAATAAACCCTTTGATTACTGCAACATTGCATTTACCAATATACTAACTTGAAATCTATATCGTATTATTCACCACATTCAATATGTATCATTTAATTACTCTAAAAAAATTTGGAGGGAACATTATTTAACTCTATAAATTCAGTCTCCATGTTCATCCATTTTATTACAGCCTCCCATCTTAATACTCAATAGTAATGGATAAACAAAAAGCTCTTGAGGATGAACACTTCAATCTGATTCTCAAAAGAAAAAGATAAACAAAGGCCAGACGTCAAAGAAAAATTGTACTTCAATTCAAAAGAGCAAAAAGATTGAGGTCAATGAATAAGGAAAATGCACAACAACCTCAATCAAAAACTGATGAAGAAACTTCACATATCGAGTACCATTGTCTACAATTCCTCCTAACATCCCAAGTTGTAGCACGTCAGCTCGAAATACATTGCAGAAAACTCATCCTAACTCTGTTTTGAATACATTGCCAAGTACTTTAACCAAAAGACGAACAAAAGTGATGCCTCACATGAGCATTAACAATATTGGAGTGAATTTGGCAAGGAGATTTTATAATGTGTTTAGTCATGGTGCTTCTACATCTTCAAACAAGCCCCTCACAACCAGTTTCACAAATCAACAAACTTTTTCTACATGACAGTGGAGACGACGAAAGTAGTGAAGATTCTTCAAAAGGTATGTTACTATTTTCAATTATATTTATATCTAATATATTTATTCACGTCAGTTTCTTCTAATTATGATGTATTTATATATAATCACGGGTTTTAGTTCAGATTCTAATTCTTTTATGGATGATGCCGGTGAAAGTTTTGATAGTGAATCTCTTTAATTAGATTTATAGATTTCAGGTATTTTTAATAAAGAAATTAAATTTTATAACTCAATTTTAATTATTGAATAAAGATTTTCTCTAACAATTATATGTCATCATTTAGGAGAATATTATGATATAGGTGATCTAATGTTTGAGTGTCGGTAATGTGATGCTAATATGTGGTATTTAGAGAGGAGGAACAAGTGTCGACATGCAGCTAATCCTAAGTTCTCGATGTGTTGTAGAGAAGGAAAGGTTCAACTTCCTTTGTTGAGACCACCACCACCATAATTGCAGAAATTGTTGTTTAACCAAACCAATAGTGAATGAGAACTATTTCAACAACAAATTCGTGTATATAACATGATGTTCACATTTACTTCTCCTGGTGCTAAGATGGACAACATATTCAATAATGGTAGAGATCCTCCTAATTATCAAATTCAAGGTCAATCATGTCATCGCATAGGAAGCATCTTACCATTGCCAGATTAAAATCCATGTTTTGCACAGCTTTATATATTTCATACCGAACATGAAATTCAAAATAGGGTTATTGAGTCAGGTTTGTTCCTTTATTTTTATAAATTTATTAATAGTTTATCAATATGTTTCAGAGCATATATCATTTGACTTATATTTTGTTACATTTTCAGAACAAAAAGAGGAGTTGATATTAATATAGTGCAAAAATTATCTTCAATGCTATATGAACATAACATGCATGATAAGTGTTTTAAAATGGCGAGGGATAGACTTGTTGAAGGCAATGTTTCTAACCTAAAACTCTGTCTCATTTCTGAGCAACGTACTGATGGACGAATATATAATCAACCAACTATTTCTAAAGTAGATACGCTAATTGTCAGTGATGTTGATACCGCAGAAAAGAGAGACATTATAATGCTGAAACAATATGGTCAACTTCAGAGAATAGATGAATATCATACTTCATATTTGGAATTTTAGTATCCATTACTGTTTTCGTATGGTGAAGATGGTTATCGGCCTAACATTAGGTATCGCAATAAAGGATTGAATAATGTTCATATTTCAGAATCAACACCTTCAGTAGCATGCAATGAGGATGTTCCATGGGAGCAAGCAATCTACTTTTAATGTAATAAAAGTAATTACCATCATAATTACTTCAATAACCAACTAAAACCAGTTTTAGCAAGGATTTCCAAGGACCTATAAGTCATTAAAATTCCTAATATTTTATTTTATTTAAATTTTCTTTTCACTGCATCTTAATCACTTTTTCAACTACATTTAACTTCTCCGTGTATAATCCTTGCAATTTGCAATACATATATTCAATACCCAACATTGGGAACCTCATCCATTGCACAAGCTTCCTTCTATCAGTTGCACTTCCCCTGTTGTTTCCTCCATCTTTATAAGAGATGGCTCTTCATCTCAATTTCTTCCATCCATTCATCTTCTCTCTGATTCCATTTCATACACATAAAGCAATTTTCGACTTTAACGATATTCTTAAACAATTTTATCTTTTGTGTTATGATTTTAAGATTGTTTAATCGAAACCCTAAACCATCATATCAATATTAGTCACTATTTCAGATCACATAAAATGAACGTATATTAATTTTTTCCTGAAATTAATCCATTTTGTTTTTCATTTGCAGAAGAAGAAGATGAGTAGGAGATTTGAATGTGTCAAGGACATCAACAACACAAAGGAAACATGGAGATTGGTTGTTTGAGTCATTGATTCATGGAGTGTTATTAATAGCAAGGGCATCGAGCATTTGGAGATGGTTATCATGGATACAACTGTAACTTTTTGCAATTTCTTCAAATCATATTATATGTTGTAAAAAATAACGTTCTGTTGTTATTGATTAGTTTCTTATGTCATTAGGGTGATAGGACTCAAGTATTGATTCATGCTGGCCATACACCAAAATGGAAGGGACGAATTCAAGAAAATATTACTTGCATAATCAATAATTCCACGATGTTTGATAATGATTTTCAGTGGAAGATTTGTGATCATTCAAAAAAGTTCATGTTTCTTGGTGGTACGACTCTGAAAGCTATTGATATTCAGAACCTTCCTCCTAAAAGTTATTATTTCAAAGACTTTTCGGATATCCTTTAAGGAAAATGTCAGCTTAACAAACTTGAAGGTATGATAATGTA
This sequence comes from Vicia faba, assembly GCA_948472305.1. Lineage (NCBI taxonomy): Eukaryota > Viridiplantae > Streptophyta > Magnoliopsida > Fabales > Fabaceae > Vicia > Vicia faba. The sequence goes on from OX451741.1 coordinate 115,272,168, forward strand.
ACGCGGTGGGAGAATTGACTTGGTCGTTTTGCGTTTGATCGCAAATGTTGCGGTTTAGTAAGAGTCGTCGCCGACTTTTCTTTTATCCAAAAGGAAAGGCTGAAAAGAACAGGAAAGACCTTTAGAGATGTTTTCTTGAGTTCAGAGGGTAGATTATGAAAAGGGAAGGTATTAGCACCCTTTTCATACGTAGTTATCTATGGGCTCTTAGTTGCTTGCTAGATCACTTGCTTTTGTTTGAAAATATGCTTTGTATGGTTTTTGAAATTATTTTGTAAAGATGCCATTGTTTAGGCAAGCTTTGTAATGATTCCCGTTCGTAAGAATGTATACAAAGTGTTGGTCTTTTGAAAATATTTTCAATTTTGAAATATGTTTTGAAAGTGTTGGTGTTTGTTTTTGAAAATAGCAATGATGTTTTGGTTTGAAAATGTGCAAGCAACTAGGAACATTCTACCTACTCAAAAGTCTTTCATGTTTATTTCCTCTTTCCTTTGACATTGTTATCTTACCATTGGTTTGGTAAGTAACACTATATTTGGATATAAAAGGGACGGGCAAGGGTCATCGTATAGCCATGATTAACAATGTTGTAAGATATCTTAGCATTTTCTTTAGGGACTAAGATCATTTTTGAAAGGCAACTTTGATAGCGTCATCGAGGGACTATGATCTTGTATTTTTGCTTGATTTTGCTAAGATACCTCACATGCATAATATGGTGATTTTTGTAAGGCAACAAAGTAGGTTTATCCTAAGGATGTAAGTGTCCAAGTGTATTGATTTACATGCTTGATTTGCCTTGATTAGGGTTTGTTATTTGTTGGTTTTAATCTTTCCATACAAACCCTAATTATTAGCATTTGTATATAAAGTATTAAATTGTGGAAAATAAAAATACTAAGCTATTACATCTTTTAGGGGAGGGGTGTACAAATTTACAAATGGGGAAATTGCAAGAAAATTAAATCTAAATAATTATTACAACCATATTGAATATTGTACAAAAAAATAAATAAATAAAAATGCAAGAATGTAAATGTAAAAAGAAATGTGATTTTTGTTTGGTTTTTATGAAAAGGCTTTTTGACCTGGTTAACTAAAATAAAATAATTAACTAAAAAAAATAAGAAAATTAAGATTAAGTTAATAAAATAAATTAATTTAAAGAGAACAAAATTTTTAGGGTTTTTTATGAATTTAATTAAATAGTAACTAAAATTAATTAAATAAAAGTCCTAAGTTCTAAATTGATTTTAATTTACAAGAAAAATAATATAATATAATAATTAAACCTAAATATTAATTATTAAGAAAGAAATTAATTTATTAAGAAATGTTTTTGTTCTTTTAGTTTTATGAAGAAAAATAAACTAAATAAATATAAATAATAAAATATAAATATTTTTGGATTTTTTATTAGTAAAAATAATAATAATAATAATAATAATAATAAAAATAAAAATAATAAAGAAAATAAAAATATAATATAAAATATAAAAGAAAATAAATAAAATGAAAAATAAAATAAAAATGGTTTGGGTCAGGTGTGTGAATGTGAAAGCAGGGGTGAGAAATAAGCAAAAAGACAAAAGCCCAACAGCTTGAGGCCCAGCACTGCAAGCTTGTGACAAAAAGAGAGAAAATGTGAAAAAAATGAGAAAAATGGCAGCGCTGGAGCTTGAACCTACACCCTAAGCATGAAACGCGTGATGTCTTACCATTGGGGTGACTATACATCAGTTGATATAATTGGAACAATAAATACATAACACAAAACAAGTTCCAGAAATGAACTTCATCTTCAACCTCCAGCCATAGTTCCTGTAACTTGCTCATTTCTCAATGAAAATAAAAGATGCAAACATGAAAGTTGCTCCGTTTTTCCATACGAATCTAACCATATAAATATCATGAGCTATAAATCAAAGAAGAATGAGAATTTCTAAAAGTACCAAATTCTGACCTAAATATTTTCAGAAATTCAAACCTAAAATTCTCTAAGCTCAATCAATATAAATGGAATATATGGATATGTACAGCTTCAGGACAATGATGTCTATATTTTATCTTCATAAATGCAAGCCTAACAATGCCTAAGTAATGAGATAGAAGTTCAAGAAAAATACCTCAAAACTGGAAATCGTGAAATGAAAATGAGCTTGATTCAAGGTGCTGCAATGATCAGGTTAGCTTCCTCAAGTTCCCAGGAAGCTAATGCAGTGATTAGCTTGAGCAATGGATGGCTGAAATGGTTTGGAGAAGTCAACTTGCAGAGCTCTGTTTTTGGTTATGGAAGTTGATGAAGATGGAGTTACAATTATGAAACAGGGTCAGGGATAGGTTATATTTGATGTGTAGGAGCTTTGTGATTGATTAGTAAGGAAAACGCACGAGGGAAATGAGAGATATAAGTTTTTGGTCAGAACTGTGCATCAATGGAGTTTCTTGTGCAAATTCTGGCTTGAGGGAGTTTTTGTGTGTTTCAGGGTGCTTCAACTCGTTTTCTAGCTTACAAATAGTGCCTCTATTTGTAAGCAACAAGTTTGGAAGCTTGTTGTTGATCAGAATTCAAAATCACAAGTTTAAGCATAACATATGACTTTTTTAGAAATCCAAGTTTCAAAGTCTTGTGTACTTGCTAAGATAGAGTGGTCATGCTTTAAACACAATTGCTTCTGACTTTGTAGATGGAGTGTGATCAGAGGGAACAAGTTAGAGGCTCAATAATTGACTTTGTGCATAAAGCTTGCTTTTCAAGAATGGTATTCTTCACTTTCTTCCCAAAATGGCAATGTGAATTGGATAAAGCTTAAAACCACTCGGATTATAGCTCAAAAGTTTATGTAATCCATTAATGATAGATAGATACACGAGTTAGAAGGCCTGCAAAGCAAGATTATGCAGCCTAACATTGAAATTGCATTCTTGTTCATCATGAAAATGACCTATAATTCAAGAATGAAATGTCAACTCCATGCCTTCGATTCTCCTTGCTCAAACATGATCTCAAGGAGTTCTTGGACATTATATAAAGCTTGTAATGTGCTCTACAACCCCTCTTTGAATCACTTTTGAAAATCCCCCTTGGAACTATGTGAAAAATTGCCATGAAGTTAGGTTGAAATCCTGTCTAAACTAGGGCAAAATTTTCACTAAGTGTTTAGTTTCATGAACATGTATTCACAAAATCATAATTTGAAATCCATGCATTTCTAGGAGAGAAAATATAACTCTAAGAATTTTATAATTTGCTTTCTCAATATGATTTCTAACTTAGGCAACTTGTATCTAGTAAATGAGAGAAACTCTATATTTATAACTAACAAAATATTAATAGGCCCAAGATATGACCCATTAACAAACGAATCCACAAACAAGTACAGAACTGTCAATACCAAGAATATTTATCTTTTCTTATCTTTTCTCACTTGAGATTTTAAGAAATATTACAATAACTCTCCATCTTTATTTTAAATTGATGGTGATGTAAATTTAACCACCAACCACCTTGTTGCTTTCTCCAAATATTGAATCACTCTTTAACAAATTTGATCAAGTATAAGTAATGCTTGAACCTCAATCTTGGCAATTATTTGGTGAACATATCAACTGGATTCTCTTCCGAGGACACTTTCTAAATATGAATCTCCTTTGACTTTATGATGTCCCTTATAAAGTGTAAATTGATGTCAATGTGTTTTTTCTTCTCATAATACACTCCCATGTGATTGAGTATGTGAATGGAACTTTGATTGTCATAATTTATATTTACACATTCTTTAGTAATCCCTAACTCTCTAATCATGCCTTTCAGCCATATGGCTTCATTGACCCCTTCAACAAGGGCAATATACTCCGCTTGAGTAATAGATAATGCGATCGTTGATTGTCAATTTGCCTTACAGCTTAAACTTATCCCAAACAATGTTGTTGTACCCCAAAATTTTCCCTCCCATATTCCTCAAGACATGTCAAGAATAACTTCCAAGTTGCTCAAGATGGCTCAAGAGTTGGACAATCAAATCACCTCCTAAGGCAGTCAATCTCAAATTAGGGTTTTGTGTTGCATCAAGATCCTTACATCCAAATGACCTCAAGTTCTCCCCAATGTCCTAATATGTTCTCAAGTTCATCCATGTCAAATTTCAAGCCTTGCAGAGGAAGTTTGGTCAGTCAATTGCTCAAGAGGCTCAAAAATCGACAATGTTAGGGCAAAAGTCAATTGTGACCTACAAATAGTCAAACCTCAAGATTTTTTGTCATCATTCTCATTTTGAAGGATAATTCATCATTTGATCAAGGGTTGATCATGATTCATCAAGGATTGCTCAAGATTCATCAAGATTCAAAAGTTGCTAAATTAGGGTTTTGTAGGAAAAGTCAACTCAACTTTGACCAATCATAACTTTCACATACTTTATGATAAATGACCCATCAAAAGCTCATGTTGAAGAGGATTCAATTTCCTATAATCCATCTTCATACCCCAAGATCAAGAAATGAACTCACAAGAAGTTACAAATATGGACATTATAGGTCATTTTTGAAAGTCAACAAAAACACCTTTTTTGCCAAAGCTTATAACTTGAGAATGGAATATCAAAATGAGATGATACCAAAAGGGTTGGTTATAGAACATCTCAATGTTTCTAAAAAGTCCAAGAACACTTCCAAAAGTTCAAAATTGAAGAAGTTGTGCATTGTTGAAGTTGGGCATTTTTCCAAAATTGCCAAAAGTCAATTATCCCCAAAACTTCATTTGGTCTTGTCACACCACACACGTGTCCTATCTTCAGTTTTATGTCCATTCATTAATTTTTCTATTTTATTTGATTTTTATTGAATTAATTCATTTTAAATCAATTTAAATCTAAATAAAATCTAAAAATTGATAACTTGATATCTTTTTGATCATTACAGGTCTTAATTGACATCATGAACACAATCAAATTCGAATCAAGGCAAATCATGCACAAAATATTGGTTATTTTTGGAAGCTTTGTTAATGGAGAATAAAATCAAATCTTCAATCATCAATTCTCATGGATTCAAAGCCCAAAACTAAACCTAATTGCTTCCAATATACTTATACAATGCAAAGCATACAAGGACACGACCTAGAGGCTGCACAAACGGCAATACAAAACTTGAAAAAAACTCAAGAAAGCTTGAAACTGAAATCTTAGTTAGAGAGGTTTTCAACACAAAAACTCAACATAGACCTCTTGTTTTCCATACACTGAAGCGATCTGAATCAAAATCAAGCCCTCTCGTCACCTAAAACGCACTGTAAGCTTCTCTGAATGTGGCCCTGTACACGAAATCGTATTTCCATATTCCTGCATCTTTTAAGCAAATTTTTTGTATAATCATGCTTATCATTCAATTTCCAATCTTTCTGCAATATTTGATTTCGTTTTTTTAGCATGTAACCTTGTACCCGAAGCTAGGGTTTTTGTTCTTGTTTTTTAGGCGTTTTGATTTCAGGAAAAATTAGAGCAAACCATGGACATGGTTGTGTTCAGGGAGGAGAGACGAGCATGGTGATGGTCTCCGTTTGCATTTATATGGCCTATAGCGCATTTTAGGACGAACCCACAGATCTTGCTACGGATAAAAATCCGTAGGTAAGAAAACCAGTGTTTCAACGAAGAAGACGATTATGTGTCTTCTCCTGATTGGTGGTTTCAAATATTCACGCTATTTTTTTTTTATTTCCAGGCATAATGTTTTGTTTTATATATAATAGTTGTTGCCTATTCCAATAACAATAAAATGGCAGTGGTGTAGTGGTTAAGGCGCTAGTGGAAAGTCTCATGGGACCTGGGTTCGAATCCCAGGTCCCCCATATTGCCTATTATTATTTTTCTTCAGTAGATCCAGCGTGTTTCGGCAATTATGGTTCACCATGCATCATCACTTGATCACTTGCCAGATGGCCTTCAGCCCAAATCTGGTGGCCAGGAATGAAGGACCATCATGCTCCCTAGTCAAAGGCGCATGCTGGATCAGAAAGTCAAACGCATGCTGACTTGTATTGGGCCAAAGATTTTCTATCTCACCTCCTGATTTTGGGCCCAAACCCCCCTATTTGGTTATTTCTTTCTTTTTTATTTCACTTTATTTATTTGTTTTGTTTAAACTATTATTTTTATTATTTCACTAACAAATTAATAATTTTTCTTAATAAAATCAAAAACACAAAAAATATTATTTTATTTATTAAAATTAAATTCAACTTTATTTTTGTAAATAAATACTAACTTAATTAATTTAGTTTTAAATAGGTTTAACTTTTAATATTTTTTCGCAATAATTAAAATTAATGTAGAATATAAGGTTTTAATAACTTTGACCAATTTTATGTTATTTTCTTAAATACTCAAAAATCCAAAAATATTTTAATTAATTAATTAATTAATTTTGACCTAATTTAATTCCATTTAATTTAAAAACAACAAAAATCTTTTCTTTAATAAAAAAGGGTCAAAACCCTAAAAAATGCACCGATTTAATTTTCTCGCACGCGATCAATTTTGTCTTATTATTGTAATTGCTTCCGGAATGTAATAGCTTTTAATTAGGACTTTATTTTATCGCTTTATTTTATTTTCCGCAATTTAAATTAAAGGGTTGTTTTTGGCGATGTAAATACCCGACGCCATGTAATAATTTAGATTTAATTTCCGCAAATTTAAATTCCGCAATTATTAACTGCTAGATGTTTAATAATAGGGAATGCATGACAAGATCCAATGTATGAACTTAAAATCAACATAGCTCACCCATAACATGTACAAATATAATATAACCGAACCAACACACTCGCATATGTGCACTCTTAGGGTACACCTCACTTGGTTGCCTTCGAACGCGGTCATTGAGTATAGGAAGTTTTAGAGGTTGCTCTTTTGTCCAAAGATCATAAGTTGCCTCGAAACGGTTGCCTCGGAAAAAATGATCTAAGACATTAAGGTTACCGCTAAGGCGTCCTAACATTGCTTTAGTGACAGCACGTCCCTTAATCGAATTGACCCTTAAAACTCCAACGACGGTGCTACCTACTCATCAATAGCGGACTAGCATTGTCTAAAGGACATTTGTACAGATTAATTCCCTTTTCGAGTAGGTAGATGGTTCTTAAGTACTTGCTCCTTTTAAAACAAAACAAAACTTTTCGCACTTACACTTCTTTCAAACGAAAACTTATTTCAAACCCACAAACACAAAGAAAAGCAAATTTTGAAAACACAATGAGCAAGTACCTAAGAGCCCGTGGATAACCACGGATAGAAAGGGTGCTAACACCTTCCCTTTCTATAATCTACCTCCCGAACCCGAGAAACATCTCGAGAAAGGGAATTTTTCTGTGCTTTTTTCTTTCCTTGTTGGATAAAATAAAAGACGGTGGCGACTCTTGCTTACCGCGACATTTTGCAAAAACAAACGCAAAACGCGAACCAGCATTCCAAAACATTCAGTTCTCTTTCCCACCAATCACAGAACTGGCGACTCTGCTGAGGACTTAATAAGTGAGGTGTACCTTAGGATTAGATCATTGTGTTTTCAATTGTATGCTTTGTATGCTTTAATTTTGTGGGCTTGTATTGGAGTTCTATAGATCCTAACCCAGATCTGGGGATACTCTTTAGGTAAGTAGCAATAAATTATGAGGGAATTGTACAGCATAGACCGATATGGTTGGAGCAGTAGCTACGTTGGTGTGACACTTTAGTCTGTACCGATATCCATTGTGTTGGAACGAGGAGAATATGGGTCATCTAAGGGGTTATTAAGCACCAACTGACCTTAGAACCTTTAAATTGACCAACTTGGCCATAGAACAATAGCAGTGTGCTACACTCATTGAGACTAAACTCTCGCGATGATTCCGGCCGCAACAAAAGGTTTCTAAACTGGAATTATGACTGATTGAGGGTAGTTAGTGATATTCAGATCCTCTAGAACCCGGTTACTATTTTTAGGATAGGTTTAAACCAACTGAACTGAAAGAGGGTAGTACCTAAACTCCTTGCCAGCCTGAAATCTAAGGGCTCTCAGTGTGACTTGTGTGCCTTTACCATGTTTGCTATTTGTGGATACTTGTTATGTGCTTACTATCATGACATCATGACATCATAACATTGCATACATCTTGCATTGGACTAACCTATTTCAAAGACATGAGGGATTCATCTTTGCTCTGTTTTATAGGTCATCATGATGCCTATGCGTAGGAATACCATCCGGATTAACTTTGTCCAGGTTCCCACTATGCTTAAAGATTTGGTTGTAAGGATCCCAGATACTACTTCCTTCATCAGGAGGCATGGTTCCCTTATCAGTTTGGTCACTTTCAAATTGGACGAGCAGATGATGAGTGTACTAGTCCAATTCTATGATCCGCGGTACCATTGTTTTACTTTTCAAGACTATCAGTTGGTTCCCACCCTAGAAGAATTCTCTAAGTTGCTCGGTATCTCTGTTCTGGAACAGACCCCGTTTACTGGTTGGGAAAAGGTTCTTAGTCCCGAAGAGATTGCTGCAGCCCTTCATTTGACAAAAGAGGAGGTAATGGCTAATTGGGAGACTAGAAGTGGAGTTAAGGGCTTTCTGACTAAGTTCTTGGTTGGTAAGGCTAACTATTTCTGGGATAGTCTAGACTTCAAGGCATTCAAGGATATTCTGGATCTTCTAATATGCGGCTTGGTATTGTTTCCGAACTCTGACTCCTTTGTTGATGTGAATGCGGTAAAGATCTTCATCTCTCGCAACCCTGTACCCACTCTTTTGGGTGACATTCTTCATCAACTCTATGCTCGTACTACCCGAAAGCGGGGAACCTTGATGTGTTGTGCTCCCTTATTGGTAAGGTGGTTTATTTAGCACCTTCCCAAGTCAGTGCTGAAGAACAAAGAAGGCATGGGTTGGGCTTATAGGGTGATGTCTCTTTCTCATAATGATATTATCTGGACTCTCAATGGCATGGATGAGGTGACTATTATTGATCGATGTGGGGAGTACCCCAATGTTCCACTGTTAGGGACCCATGGAGGAATTTCTTACAACTCTTGCTTAGCTCTACATCAATTAGGGCGTGCCAGAAGAGAAAAACCTCATGAGATGCTAATGCCCAGTATCATCTTTCATTTTCAAGGGGATAGCGACGAGCAACGTCGCAGATTCATAAGGGCTTGGGATAGAGTTCACCAATCTGATCCACATGAGTTGGGCCCAAAGACTTCTCTGCCAATGGAGCCATATCTCATATGGGTCTGTATCCATGCCCAAAAGTTGGGTATGCCATATGAAGTCGTCTGGCATGTCACTCTTGAAGTTGCTAATGAATAAGGGGTTCTTCCAACTATTCTCCATCCTTATATGCCCACTGACATTGGGGCACTGAAAAGGTATTGGATGCAACTAAGGGAAGAACGGGATTCTTACCGAGAGAAGTTCAACGAGCAAGAGCAGAAGATCCAGAGGTTGACTAGGCAGTTAGAGAACGAGCGGATTCTCAACGACTATGTCCTCACTAATAAGAAGAGACCATGAGAGCGTTAATCGACCTTTGATGATTTCCTTTCCAGTTTTTATTTACTTTTCAGTATTTCCATTCTTGTAACGCCTTAAGGGCAATTTGTTGAACAATTTGAATTTTGAAATTTATCTAATAAAGTGTGTTTCCTTTTTTGTTTACAAATTTGAATCTCCCGATTGTCTTTGAAATCATAATCATACGCATTTCATCCCATGCACTTCATAAACAGGTACCCATTACAGGTCTCTTATCTTCTTCGCTGTTTATTTCAGCACTCATCATGTCTGCTGAACCTTCAACTGAGCAAGCCATTAAGGCCCTACAGGCCCAGAATGCCCAATTTCAAGAGTTGTTCATGAATCTAGCTAAGGGTCAGCAGGACCTGAAGACCTTGATTTTGAAAGAGAAGAAGAAAAAGAAGAAGAGGACAATCCTGTTTAACACAGGCACAGGTTTGGAAACAGGCTTCAGAATGAAGTTGATTTGACCACCTTATCTGGAGGGAAAGACAGTCAAGAAGAAAGGAGGGCTCCTAGCCCTGTGGTCTCCGACAACGAGACAAACTATGATGAAGAACAGTATCCTCCTGCCGAGGATAAATACAAGCAACTGGAAGACCGGTTGAATGCTATGGAAGTTCAGAAGGTGCCTGGTCTGGACTTTGGTGATCTAGGTCTATCATCTGGGGTAGTGATTCCCCACAAATTCAAGGCACCAGCCTTCGCTAAGTATGACAGAGTTTCTTGTCTGAAGCTACACCTCTGGTCATATGTGAGGAAGATTCAACTGCATACCGCTGATAAGAACCTATGGATCCATTTCTTTCAAGACAGCCTCTCAGGGACTCAGCTTGAGTGGTTCTACCAGTTGGACGGAGCCAGTATCCGCAGTTGGGAAGATTTGGCTACTGCACTCTACAGGCAGTATCAGTACAACTCCGACCTCGCCCCTACGCGTACCCAACTCCAGGGTATGTCAATGGGAACGAGTGAAGGATTCAAGGATTATGCTCAGAAGTGGAGGGACCTCACCGGTAGAGTACAACCACCCTTGGCTGATCGGGAGCTTGTTGACATGTTTCTGGGGACCCTGTCTGGTCCATTTTTCAACCACCTGATTGGAAGCTCTTCATTTGGGTTTACAGATCTTATTTTGACCGGTGAGAGGATTGAAGCTGGTATTAAGGCTGGGAAGATACAGAAAGGTGCCTCATCGAACACCGAGAAGAAGCCGTTTAAGAAAGAGTCCAGTGTTGTCTATAGTTCGAGAAATCAGAATAGACCTAAATGCCGCCAAGCTGTTAACGCGGTTGTTATTTCAAAACCTGCTGGTGCTCCGCAGCACAACAATCAATAGAAGGATGAGAGACCTCAAAGGCAATTCACCCGTCTCAACATGACCCTATCTCAGATTCTTCCACAATTGTTGAAGACTAATCTGGTGATCCCAAAGGAAGCTCCAAAGAATCCAAATACAACATCACCAAAGTATAACCCTAATGCTCGTTGTGCTTATCACTCTGATAGCCCGGGGCATAATAAAGATGATTGTTGGGTTTTGAAGAACAAGGTACAGGATTTGATCGATGCGAAGGAGATTGAGTTTGGAGCACCAGAGAAGCCTACACAAGATGCAGGGGTGAATGCTATCGGGGGTGAGGATGATGAAGAGTTTGATATCGACAGTTGGATCTACTCTACGACCAATGGTGGATTAAGCAACTAGACAGCGAAGGATTCTATGCCCGTTTCAGTTATCACCCAGTAATGAAACTTTTTGTTTTGAATATGTAATAGATAATGTTTCAAACTTTATGGCCCGGTGTCTTACCCGGGGCATTGTGGCTTCATTTGTGAGGACTTTTATGTGTCATTTTCATATATCATTAATAAAAGCATTGGACGTTCTTGCATTTCAAATTTTGCGCTCCTTGTTTTTTCTTTATTATATATTGCAAAACAGCTATTTTACACACACTCACGTATACAGGTCCACATCCACTCTGGATCTCACTGGTAACGACTCTGCTACTGCCAGTTATGACTTCAAAAATCTGATCAACTTAGCCGAAGACGAAGGTGAAGATGATTGCGAAGTGCCTGGTGAACTTACAAGACTGTTACTCCAAGAAGAGAGGGTTATTCAGCCACATGAAGAGCCGGTAGAATCAGTGAATCTGGGTACTGAGACAGATAAGAAGGAAGTTAAGGTTGGTGCCAATCTGGAGCTTAGGTGAAGCAACGGTTGATTCAGATGTTGCGTTACTATGTTAAGATCTTTGCCTGGTCTTACGAAGATATGCCTGGTTTGGATACCGACATTGTGGTTCATCGCCTGCCTACCAAGGAAGATTGTCCTACAGTAAAACAGAAGGTTCGCCGAATGCGCCCAGAGATGTCTGAGAAAATCAAGGCTGAAGTTACGAAACAGTTCGACGCCAGTTTTCTAGCAGTTACTTCTTACCCTCAGTGGGTTGCCAATGTGGTTCTGGTACCGAAGAAGGATGGTAAGGTCCGAATGTGTGTTGATTACAGGGATTTGAATAGGGCAAGCCCCAAGGATGATTTCCCTCTACCTCATATCGACGTTCTGGTTGAAAACACTGCCCAGCACAAGGTATTCTCCTTTATGGATGGTTTCTCCGGTTATAATAAGATCAAGATGGCTCCCGAAGACATGGAGAAGGCAACTTTTGTTACTCAGTGGGGTACCTTTTGCTACAAGGTAATGCCTTTTGGACTGAAGAACGCTGGGGCAATGTATCAGCGTGCCATGGTTGCTTTGTTTCATGACATGATCCATCATGAGATTGAAGTATACGTCGACGATATGATTGCAAGGTCCCAAACTGAGGAGGAACACCTTGACCATCTGCAGAAGCTGTTTGACAGGCTGAAGTTGTACAAACTGAGGTTAAACCCGAACAAGTGCACCTTCGGGGTAAGGTCTGGTAAACTGATGGACTTTGTCGTAAGCGATAAGGGTATTCAATTGGATCCTGCAAAAGTGAAGGACATACAAGAAATTCCAGCTCCCAGAACAGAGAAAGAAGTCAGAGGTTTTTTGGGACGTCTGAATTACATTGCCCGATTCATCTCGCACCTGACTGCTACTTGTGAGCCAATCTTCAAGCTACCGAAGAAAGATCAAGTGGTACGTTGAAACGATGAATGCCAGGCCGCTTTCGAAAAGATCAAAGGGTATCTCCAAGAGCCACCTATTCTGATGCCACCAGTTGAAGGGAGACCCTTAATCTTATACTTGACAGTACTTGACAACTCAATAGGGTGTGTGTTGGGGCAGCATGACGAGTCTGGCCGAAAAGAGCATGCTATTTATTACCTTAGCAAAAAGTTTACCGACTGTGAGACCCGATACTCACTACTCGATAAAACTTGTTGCGCTTTGGTATGGGCTGCTCGCCAGTTGAGACAGTATATGTTGACTCACACTACTCTGTTGATATTAAAGATGGATCCAATCAAGTATATCTTCGAGATGCCTGCCTTGTCCAGAAGAATGGCAAGATGGCAGATGATCTTGACTGAGTATGACATCCAGTATACGACCCAAAAGGCAATCAAGGGAAGTGTGTTGGTAGATCATTTAGCATATCAAGCAGTGGATGATTACCAATCTATGAACTTTGAATTCCCCGACGAGGATATCATGTTGGTAACTGATTGTGAGACACCTAGACCGGATGAAGGACCTGGGGAAGGATCCTGATGGTCTATGTACTTTGATGGAGCTTAGAACGCTTTGGGTAATGGAATTGGCGCCGTGATCATATCTCCTAAAGACACTCATACTCCGTTCACCGCCCGACTATGTTTCAACTGCACCAACAACATGGCAGAGTATGAAGCGTGCATCATGGGTCTTCGAGCAGAAATTGACCTAAGGATTAAGTTTCTAAGTGTCTTCGGAGATTCTGCTCTCGTGATCAGTCAGATCAAAGGCGAGTGGGATACGAAACACCCGAATCTTATTCCTTACAAGGAGTATGTGTTGACGTTGCTTCCCCATTTTGAGGAGATAACCTTTTAACATTTCCCTAGAGAGGAGAATCAGTTGGAAGACGCGTTGGCTATGATGTCTTCTATGTTCAAGGTCAATTGGGACAACGAAGCTCCCCGGATCATTATTGAAAGATTAGACGAACCTGCATATTGCTGTGATCTTGAGACTGAAGAGGTAATAGAAAAGCCCTGGTATCATGAGTTGAAAAGGTATCTTGAAGCTCAGGAGTACCCCGAGGGTGCATCTGTTAATGACAAGAAGTTTCTGAGGAGGTTCGCAACAAAGTTCTTCATCAACAACGACATCCTTTACAAGCGTAACCATGATTCAACCTTACTGCGTTGTGTAGATAAGAATGAAGTAGAAAGGATCATGGCAGAGTTACATGAAGGTAATTTCGGAACTCATTCCAGTGGACACACCATGGCAAAGAAAATCCTTCAGGCAGGATATTATTGGTCCACAATGGAAGCTGACTGTTATCAGCATTCTCGGACATGTCACAAGTGCCAAGTTTATGCTGATAAGGTGCACATACCTCCAGTTCCTCTGAACGTCTTGACAACACCTTGGCCTTTTGCAATGTGGGGCATTGATATGATCGGCGAGATCATACCTATGGCATCCAGCGGACACCGTTTCATCCTGGTAGCAATTGATTACTTTACGAAGTGGGTTGAAGCAACTTCCTTTGCTATTGTGACCCAGAACGTCGTGGCACGGTTCATTCAACATAATTTAATCTTTCGATATGGTGTACCAGAGAGAATCATTACGGACAACGGTATCAATCTCAACAAAAAAAATGATCACTGAGCTCTGCGAGCAATTCAAATTCAAGATTCAGCATCACAACTCTTCTCCTTACCGGCCGAAGATGAATGGGGTTGTCGAAGCGGCTAATAAGAACATTAAGAAGATTGTGCAGAAAATGATAGTGACATACAAAGACTGGCACGAGATGTTACCATTCATTATTCATGGGTACCGTACCTCAGCACGAACGTCAACAGGGGCAACACCCTATTCCTTGGTATATGACATGGAGGCAGTCCTGCCCATTGAAGTTCAGATACCCTCTCTCTGAATCATGAAGGATGCAGGTTTGAGCAAAGATGACTAGATTCAGACCCGACTTGATCAGCTGAACCTAATCGACGAAAAGAGACTTACTGCTATTTGTCATGGTCAGATGTACCAAAAACGGATGATCAAGGCATTTAACAAGAAAGTTAGACGACAGGAGTATTAAGTTGGGGACTTGGTAATCAAGCACATTATTTTACCTCAAGGTGATCCCAGGGGCAAATGGACCCCTACTTACGAAGGGCCATTTGTGGTTAAGAACATTTTCTCAGGGGGAGCTATGATTCTAACCACCATGGATGGTGACGACCTTCCTCATCCCGTCAATGCAGACATAGTAAAAAGATACTATGCATAACCAAAGACCCGCTAGGTGGACTGGCCTAGGCAAAAATAAGGGCTTCCCGGCGAACCAAAAGGGTTCGGGCAAAAATAAGGGATGAAATGAAAAAAATATGTACACCCAGCAAGTCGAAAACCTGAAAAGGCGGCTTGGGCAAAAAAGGGTATCCCGGTGGACTGAAAACCCGAAAGGGCGGTCTAGGCAAAAATTAGGGATCAAAGCGTAATACTATGTCTCAGTGGATCACCTTGCATCCAGACTTCGGTATCAACTATCAAGCTCAGACGACACTAATCAATCTGATCTACCTTCAACCAACAGCAAAGTGATGAGATGCTCGAGGATATAAGGGCAATAGCAGAGTTGGAACCCAGTGGGATTATTCACATAACTGTTTTGTTTTCTTTTCACAAATTGTGTAAATTTTGTTCGGCGGCCTTCTCTTACTAGGATGTCAGCCTCTTGTACAAAAAACGCCTATTTACAGGCCAAATTTCAAAATCAATACAATTCATTTTCAGACAAATTTCAAACTGTTTTTCCTTTATCTGTTTTGTTTTGCAAAGGGCGTCCAATGTTCATTTTTGTTATATGCATTTGACATTAATTGCTGATCATAAATATTTACATGCGAAACAAAAGATGAATTACGGGTAACATCAGAAACCGAGGCATTAAGAATTGTCCAAACTGTGTAGTTGCTAGGTCCACCAGGTACTAAGGTAGTTTCAGCTGGAGAATATGGCTAGGATACTTTCACTCCCCGCAGAGTAAGACAGTAATGGTAGCTCTCTCAGTTGAGACTTGCAACCGTGAACGAATCAGCAATACTCTCCCCAAGCAGAGTTAGTCTACCATCAGCACTAAAAAGGTCTTAATATTCCCCAGCGGAGTATAAGAATATTCCCCAGCGGAGTGTAAGAATATCCCTCAGTAAGTATAAGAGTATCCCCGACAGTCTTAATATTCCTCAACAGAGTATAAGAATGTTTCTCGGCAGAATACAAGATATTCCCCAGTGGAGTCAATATTTTCCCAGCGCGGTCTAAAAAGCTTCCTCAACAGAGTCGAATCATCATCCCCAGTAGACTCTAGAAGCTTACCCCCAACGGAGTACACAATAAATCTCCCCAGCCAAATTCAGAGGGTTATCCCCACAAGAGTCTAACATGATTATCCCTAGCAAGTCGCGACTGGAAGATCATCCCCAACGAAGTTCTTTCCTTTCACAAGCAGGAATTCAATCTTCAACATATTCAATATCACCAGCAACGGTAATCCATCCCCAGCGGAGTTTATCATTAAAATCCTCAGCGGAATCCCCAGTAAAGTTTATCAGTGACATTCTCAGCAGGGAATCTCTCCCCCACAGAGTAATTCCCCTCGGAGTAATCTCCTCATCAGTTTATTCCCCAACAGAGTTATACTCTCCTGCAAGTTTATCATCTTTGTTTATCATTCCCAGCGGAA
This sequence comes from Vicia faba, assembly GCA_948472305.1. NCBI lineage: Eukaryota > Viridiplantae > Streptophyta > Magnoliopsida > Fabales > Fabaceae > Vicia > Vicia faba. The sequence goes on from OX451741.1 coordinate 115,288,634, forward strand.
ACGAAGAATTCAACTTTATTCTCCAGCAGCTCCGGGATTTATTTTCCCCAGCTAAAACATCACATTTCCATACATCATGATACATGCATAAACGCATCATATAATACAATCTCATTTATGTTGAGAACATCATTGCTTGATCCATATCATGCATTGCATATGACTGACCTGTACCTTTCAACAAGATGTAGTTAAAATTCTCAACTATGTCAATGGAGACAAAATCAGTTAAATCGATTCCTAAAGATTTTTCTGAGGCCAATTCAGTCAATGGAGACAAAATCAGTTAAATCGATTCCTAAAGATTTTTCTGAGGCCAATTCAGTCAATGGAGACAAAATCAGTTAAATCGATTCCTAAAGATTTTTCTGAGGCCAACCCGTCAATGGATACAACCCGTCAATGGAGACAACCCGTCAATGGAGACAACCTGTCAAAAGAGACAACCCGTCAATGGAGACAACCCGTCAAAGGAGACAGCCCGTCAATGGAGACAACCCGTCAATGGAGACAAAATCAGTTAAATCGATTCCTAAAGATTTTTCTGAGGCCAGTCAATGGAGACAAAATCAGTTAAAATCGATTCCTAAAGATTTTTATGAGGCCAACCCGTCAATGGAGACAACCCGTCAAAAGAGACAACCTGTCAATGGAGACAACCCGTCAAAGGAGACAACCTGTTAATGGAGACAACCCGTAAATGGAGACAAAATCAGTTAAATCGATTCCTAAAGATTTTTCTAAGGCCAGTCAATGGAGACAAAATCAGTTAAAATCGATTCCTAAAGATTTTTTTGAGGTCAACCCGTCAATGGAGACAACCCGTCAATGGAGACAACCCGTCAAAGGAGACAACCCGTCAAATAAGACAATCTGTCAAAGGAGACAATGTGACACCCCAAATAATCCGATTATTAAATAATTAGAATTTTTAATTATTAATTTAATTGGAAATTTAATTATTGGTATTTTTGGATTATTGGAATTAATTTAATTAATTAAAGGAAAGAAGTATTGGTGGTGTGAAGAGTGATTAGAGGGTGTGAGGGGTAAAATACTCTACTCTTACTAATTACTAATTTAATTATTTTATTGGAATAATAAAAGGAGTATTAAAAGGAAAAAGAAGAGAAAGAGAGTTATTTTGGAATATTCATCATACATGCATTTGAGAAGAGGAACAAGAAGGAGAAAACCGGAAGCGTCAGAATTCGAAGAACCCACAAGGTAAGGGGTGATTTCGATTAGTTAATTCGTATTATCGGTTTAGATATTCAATAGTATGTGTGATTAGTGGATCTGGAACTGACTGTTTAACGTTGGATCGCGAAATGTCACGGAAGCAAGAGTCGCCACCGTCTTTTATTTTCTCCAACATGGAAAGGACAAAAGCACAGAAAAATTCCTTATGAGATTATCTCTCGGTTCGGGAGATAGATTTATAGAAAGGGAAGGTGTTAGCACCATTTCTATCCATGGTTATACATGGGCTCTTAGATACTTGCTCATTTGTGTTTTCAAAATGTTTGTTTGCTTTTCAAGTGTGAGTGGGTTTGAAAAAGTTTCGTTTAAAGATTTCAGATCGACTCTTGTATCCGTCCTCAAGAGTGTTTGAAAAATTGTTTTTGAAAGCTTTTTGAAAAGTGTCGGTGTGAAAAGAAGTTTTTGATTTGTTTTGAATTAGAGCAAGTATCTATGAGTCATCTACCCACCCTAAGGAATTAAGCCGTGTAAATGTCCTTAAGGTAGTGTCATCCCACCATTGAGAGGTAGGTAGCACCACCGTTGGAGGTGTTCGGGTCAACTCGTTTGTAGGGACAGTGTGGTCACCAGAGCAACAATAGGACACCTTAGAAGCTACCCTTATGCCATGGGTCATGGACATAAGGACTTACTAAAACGTCCTATACTCGACGACCACGTTTCGAGGGGCAAGGCAACAGTGAGGCGTACCCTAAGAGTGATGTGTGAATTGTGTGTCATTTTCAATTATGTTTTATCTTGATCATGCATTGGGTGAGCTACGCTTTGATTTTATTTGGGCCATTCATTCTTTCATGTGATTAGCAGTTTAAAGGTGCGGAGGATAAAGGTCCTACGCTATTACAAGGCGCGGGTCTATACATCGCCAAATTAACAAAGACCCGTTTTTGAATAAAATGCGGAAATTAGATAAGTTCCTAATTACTATTACAAGGCTTTGGGGCAATTACATAAGATTTAAAACGAAAACATAAGAACAAGCGCATGAAAAGGAATTATAATCGAATGTGCGAGGGCGTTGGACCCTTTAAAGATTAAATTGAAATGAAAAGTTAATTAATTATTGAATAAGAAAAGAAGTTATTTTTTATGTTTTTTGTATTTAATGAAATAAAGAAAATTAAAATTGAAAGAAACCCTAATTCTAAGTATTTTTTATTTATTAAAGAAAAAATTAAAGTTCTAACCTAATTTATACTAATTGTTTAATTACATGGGTATTTACAAAATAATTAACAATTAATAATAATGATAATATGAAAAAAAGGTTATTTATTAAAAAAGATAAAAAATGTTAAAACCTAATTTCTACATATTTTGGTTTATTTAAGAAAAAACATTAAAATTGAAACCCTAAATTGATTATTAAAATTTATTTACAAAAATATTAATGCATTAAATATTAAATAAAACATATTTTTATTTTTATGATTTCTGATTTTTTGTGTTATGAAAATTATTTTTGTGAATTAAGAGAAAATAATTAAAACAAATAAGAGAATAAAAGAAAAGGAAAATTAAAATAAAAACAAAAATATGCAAACCATGGGGGTGGCTGACCCAATTGAGAGGTCAATTTGAAGCATTTTGGCCCAAGCAATCTAAGCCTTTTTTGACTTTCCTAGATCACATACTTGTGGTTGACTGAGCGTGCATGATGGTCTCCACATTTTGGCCTTTGGATTGATCCTTATGCATAGGTGTCAAGCATAGATGTGGAGTTGTATGGTAGTCTTTTGGAGGCATGCTGCGCTGGAACACGTTTTGACAAAAATTATTTAGATTATGGGGGACCTGGGAATCGAACCTAGGTCCCAATACCTGCAAGCCAGCTAAGCTACCAACTGAACCATTGCGTTTATTTGATATTATAGTGGAACATGAATAATATAATGGAAAAACAAATACTATGCTGGAATAACCAAAAAACGCGCCATCATTTGAATACTCCAATCGTGTCTGGACACATCAGCATCTCCTTCATCTTTTCGCCTGTAAACAAAAGCAAATAGCGGGGGTTTTAAACCCCCATTAACCCAAACCTGCAATAATAGCGATTAGCGCATAGTCAAAAAGAAAAAGGGCGCGAGGTGGCGATTCCACTCGTTTGGAGGTCCTGATTTCAATGGAATAGGTTTGGTTGGCCAATTTTTCCAGACGTGAAAAGCCCCAAATCTGGAGCTCTGAAACCCTAAGAAACGTTCATGGCAACTTTGGATACAGGCCACATTAATTTAATTAAAGGACACCAATAGCTTCAGAAAGTTCATGTTAGTATAAATCAAACATTAAAACGTATGGAAAATGCATGTAAATTCAAATACGAATGAGAAAAATTTCATGAACAGGGCGATGTCATTCTACCACTTCTGGATGTATGGAGACTTGGCTTTGATTGTAAAAGCTTACTGGGTAGTCCAGCAATGTATTGGAATACTTTTCAGACCTTGAAACACCTTGCAATTAGGTTTTCAATTTTCAAATTTTTTGTCAAAAGTTGCAATGTTGTTCTTGTGTTCTGAGCGCAGCTTGTGTCTCTAGGGCATTAGGTTTCAATTGTGCATATATGTGTGAATAGAATTAGGTTAAAAGTCAGCCCAAAATCCATTGTTTTAATGCTTTTGAATATTTGATTTTGTCTAATCTTTTCCCATCTTTTTTGCCATGGAAACTTGCCTATTTTGGAAGATTTGGTCTCTTGAGAAGGCACACGAAATATTGAGTTCATAATGGGAGAATATGTTGCACAAAAAGATTCAAAACCTTTGTTTAGTATTTTTCTCATAATTAATTTTGATTAAATGAATTAATAGGATTAAAAATTCAATTAATTAATTAAAATAAGAAAATAACTCCCTTTTAGCTTAATGGGTCGTGCATAGCTTTTGGGTAATGAATAATGGAAGAAATTGAGGCCCATTAGCAATTTTGAGGCATTTGAAGCAAAGTTGACTTTTCAAAATTCCCAAAAATTTCCCAACTTCCACAAGGCATATCTTGCTCAATTTTTAAGCTTTGATCATGTTCTTGGACATTTTGGAAAGGTCTTGAAGTCATCTAACCAATGCCCTTGGTCCCATGTCATTTTAATTTACCAATATCAAGTTATGGTCTTTGACTTAAAGTGCCTTTTTGTTGACTTTTGAAAATGACCTATAATGTTGAGATTGATAAATTTTTGTGAGAGCATTTCTTGGACTTGAAGTGTGAATATGAGTTGTAGGAAATGTCATTCTCTTCAAAATGAGATTTGGATGGAATTTTTCTGATAAACCATGTGGAAGTTATGCCCTGGTCAATTTGCAGTTGACTTTTTCAATTGTCCAAAAATAAAAACTTTTGCATCTTGAGACTTTTTGAGCCATGCCTTGAGAATCATGATCAAGAATTGATCAAATGATGTTTGTGGCTTCAAAATAAGACGTTGACCAAAAATTTGGACTTTTGACTGTCAAATGACCATTTTGCCCCTGCAGTTGACTGTGAAGCAATTAGGGTTTTTTTGACTGTGCAATCTGGTGCTGTGAGTCCTGAAACTTGGCATATGGATGCTTGACAATGTATATAGGCATGTGGGACTTGATTGGACCCTTGAAAACTTCAATCTCTTTGCCAGCACCAAAACCCTAATTTTTGACTGTTAGGAGGCAATTGGACTGTGCCACCCTTGAGAGATTTTGAACCTTGATCTTGGCCAATTTTGAAGAATATGGGATGGAAAATTTTGGGGTACAACAGTTGCCCCTGTTCAATCTTCTTAGACCTGAGGATGTAGATTGGCTGACGTGCCTTTCGTAATCTGAAGGTGGAAGATGATTGAACACTAGAGTGCCCAGAAATTTGCACTCACATGTTAGCAGTGTGATGGTAGGAATGGGCTTATAGATGCCATTTGGAGACTGATGGATAGGAGAGATGGGCTTATAGATGCCATCGGGAGGTTGTCGATCGCGTAAGAGATTCCTTAGCGAGAACTTGCGTACCTGAAAAAGAAAGATAATTACCTGGCCTGTTACAGGAGTTGATCTTAAAATTCTTTATATAAACGCGCCCTGACTGGTTACAGGAATCGAATTTTCAAACTCTTCAGACGTGCCCTAGCGAGATACAGGAATCGAGTCCGGAGAATATAGTTGTCAACAGATACACCCTGGCGAGATACATGAATCGGATCTGGTACTGTTAGTCGTCAACGGATACGCCTTGGCAAGATACAGACATCGGATCCTCAAACTCTTCAGACGCACCCTGGCAAGATACAGGAATCGGGTCTGGTACTGTTAGTCGTCAACGGATACACCCTGGCAAGATACAGGAATCGGATCCTCGAACTCTTCAGACGCACCCTGGCAAGATACAGGAATCGGGTCTGGTAATGCTAGTCGTCAACGGATACACCCTGGCAAGATACAGGCATCGGATCCTCGAACTCTTCAGACCACCCTGGCAAGATACAGGAATCGGGTCTGGTACTGTTAGTCGTCAACGGATACACCCTGGCAAGATACAGGCATCAGATCCTCAAACTCTTCAGACGCACCCTGGTAAGATACAGGAATCGGGTCTGGTAATGCTAGTCGTCAATGGATACACCCTGACAAGATACAAGCATCGGATCCTCGAACTCTTCAGACGCACCCTAGCAAGATACAGGAATCGGGTCTGGTACTGTTAGTCGTCAACGGATACACCCTGGCAAGATACAGGTATCGGATCCTCGAACTCTTCAGACGCACCCTGGCAAGATACAGGAATCGGGTCTGGTACTGTTAGTCTTCAATGGATACACCCTGGCAAGATACAGGCATCGGATCCTTAAACTCTTCAGACGCACCCTGGCAAGATACAGGAATCGGGTCTGGTACTATTAGTCGTCAACGGATACACCCTGGCAAGATACAGGCATCGGATCCTCGAACTCTTCATACGCACCCTGGCAAGATACAGGAATCGGGTCTGGAATCAGTCGTCAACAGATACACCCTGGTGAGATACAGGAATCGGATCTTTAGTTGCGACCGTTGATAGTAATTATCTTTGTATTTAACCTTTGTCCTGAAAAGACAAAATGTTAGTTGCGTGCAATGTCATGATGTATGACATGCGTGATGTTTTAAAAAATAAGTGAGATTGTATGTTTATGATGCGTATGTGCATGCTATAATGTATGAAGATGTGATGTTTATGAATGTATGTTTTCGTCTTAGGAAAATAAATCCTTGACGGATGCCAGGAAGTTAAATCCTGGGCTGATGTGAATAGAGATTTGTTTCCGCTGGGGACGATTGTTGCAAGAATACCGGTAGGAGAAGATGACTCCATTGGGGAATAAACTTGGCGAATGGATTTCTTTGCGGGGAGAGAATTACTCTAGCGATCTTGCTGAGGAACAATACTCTGTGGGAAGAGAGAAACTTTGTTGAGATGTTTGATGATGATTCCGCTGGGGATACTGTTGATATGTTATGGAATTAATAGACTTCGCTGGGGATAGGAGGACTCTGTCGAGGACACTCTTTCCATGGCTTTTGGATGAGGATAACCCAGTTATATCCTGGTAGGGAAATAACCTTTGAATAAAGCCGTGAGACACGTTCTTGCTTTGCAGGGGGAAGCTTCCAGAATCTACTGGGGATAAGCTTCCTGCTGGGGAGATGATTCAGCTTTCCTGGGGAAATCTTCAGACTGGACTCTCTTGGGGGAAAAAAATTTTGAGATGTACTGGGGAGGTGGCTCCACTGAATGTCTATATACCGCCAGGGAACAATCTTAGATCAAGACTGCCGGGGATGCTTGTTAAGAATATTCGTATATTGTGATCTGCTGGAGGATACCCAACTTCCTTAAGGCTGACAGGATAACTCTGCTTGGAGAGAGTGTATTGACTTGTTGGCTCACTTTCTGGGGATTTAAGATATCTTGGTTATGTTCTTCAGCTGAACTTGCCTTGGTACCTTGGTGGACAGAGCAATTAGATCGCTTAGACGACTCATTATTGCCCCTGTTTCTGCGGGGGAAAGATGCCTGTGGAGGTCTTGATAACTTCCGGTTTGACAAATCTTCTTCTGGTAAGCAAGTGACGAGATGACGAGACATAGTCGTACGCTGTGATCCTTAAATTTTGCCTGGACCGCCCTTTCGGGTTTTCAGTCCACCGGGATACCCATTTTTGCCCAAGCCGCCTCTTCAGGTTTTCGACTTGCCGGGTGTACAAATTTTTCATTTCATCCCTTATTTTGCCCGAACCCTTTTGGTTCGCCGGGAAGCCCTTATTTTTGCCTAGGTGCGTCGACCTAGCGGGTCTTTGATTATGCGCAGTATTTTTTCGACTATGTCCGCGCCCTCAGAGTGTAGGGAGTTGCCCCTGTTGTTGTGCCATGTGACCAAAAGATCTTCGTTTGATCGTCCCATGCCCCAAGTGACTCAGATGGATATTTACCCCAAGCTGGTGGGCCTTTTGAGAGATTCTCCGAATCTTGACTTAACTGCCTCAGACGATGGACAATGATCATGCCATGCCCCTTGATTTGAGGTACTTTTCCATTTGAGGTGACTCTTTTGTTGAGAAAACTTTTGTTCATCGGATATTCGTCGTGGAAAGTTCTTCGCTGTTCAAACAAGTGGCCATATGCAAACAATATTATTCTAAGAATGCAAAAGCTTATGTCTGTCTTGAAGTTTTTGAAAATGCATTCTTTTTCATAAAACCAGTGAATGTTTGTAAAACGTGATGTCAACTCCGTATTTACCGTAGGCCTTAAGGAGTCAGGATACCTTTCGTAACAGTATGCTTTCGAACTAACCCATGCTTCAGCTAGGACTTTTAAGGGTTATAACGTGGCCTGGTTCATGGTTTAAGAAACAAAGGATAAAGGCTCAAATTTTTTGTACCCCCCCGCTCTTCGTGATGTTCTTCAATCCTAAACTCAGCTGATCATGCGTTAGACTTTATTTGAGTTTTCGCCCTGATATTCCCGTGATGGTTCGGATGTTGATAGTTTATTTTGAATAGGAAGTCTTTTTTTTTGTTATTGAGGGTTTGTTTGACCTCTTTCCCTTTTTTTTTGATTTCGTTATCCCTGTTTTTTGCCTGAACTGTTTCTTTTTGTACTTACAGTCAGCGGGATGCCCCAGTTTTGTAAGTCTCCTTCATAGTTTTTGACTTATTGGGCTTTAGTTTTTTTTTTGTTTTGGTAATGACTGCCTGTCTTTATGATTATTCGGAACCATCATTGTCTTTTGTTTTATAAGGACTCTTTTTGGTGCCATTCGTTATGCCCTTGGATCAACTGAGAGAACTACCCTGCCCCAGGTTACGATTAAGGGTTTCAATTTTCGAAAAGAAAAACTCCTACTTCTTTGGCTCAAAGGGGGTTGACGAGGGATTATCTTCCTTATAACTTTAATGTTTAGGGATTGAAACAATGTCTGTACCTCATCAGCGGGGTCTGTTCAAGAGCATACTGTAAAGATAGTGGTATCGTTTTCGTCATCCTCCCTCAAGAGGCTTAGCATTATTAATTAAGAGTTGACATCAAAAAAAGGAAAGCAGTTTGAGTATAGCGAATGCGAATATATTGCTTCAAAACAGACATATGCGATGCATTGATGAAATAACAATTTTTAACATGAATAAATGTTTGAACAATCAAAAGAAAATTACAACTTGAAAAATTCTAATGAACAAAAAATTTCTAGTTTGAGCTAGTCATCTCAAAGGGAGAATTCTCAGCGGAAGATTTTCATCTCGCCATCCGGCATGAACTCTAGCACCCCTTCTTCAATCAAGTCTTGGATCTTGTTTTTCAGAGTCCAGCAGTCATCTGTAGCATGCCCCGGGCTGTCAGAATGATAAGCGCAGCGGGTGTTGGGGTTATACCTTGAAGGTGCCATGTTCGGATTCGTAGGAGGGTCCCTTAGAGTGATCAGATTGACCTCTAACAAGCGCTTCAGTATAAAAGATGACGGTATATCAGTTTCAGAGAAATGTCTTCCAGGCGTATTTCGTTTACGCTGACTACCCCGTTGAGGCTGGGCTCGTGACCTTGAAGCAGGCTGAGGAGATTTTCCCTTGTCTCCTTGCCCCACATGTGGTTGAATGATGACTGGAACTTCAACCCTAGTTGTTTGCCCCACTTGATTATTCTGGAGCAGCTTGGTGACGAGGACCCTGAGCTCTTCTTGTTTTTGAGCTAAGTCCTGGATGAGAGTTATCTGGCCCATCAACTGTCCCATCATTTGGATCTTCATGGTTGCCAACTCAATTTTTAGCCCTTCCAGCTGATCATTCCTAACACCCCCTGCATTCCCTAGGACCAAGTTCCTTGTGAGGAGAGCCTTTATTTCTTCTTGCCCCTGGGATAGGTTCAAGAACATTTCTTGCAGTTGGGCGTTTTGAGCCCGGAGATCTTGGTTGTCTGGTTGGAAAGCCATTGCTGAAATAAACATCGACAAGGGTAAGTAACCTGCAACAAAGGTACCTGTTATGCAAGGATGTGTATGTATGTATGCAATGTTTTCAAGGATCTCGCGGGGTAAACAAAGAAACTTGTTAGAATTCGAATCTGGTAGCTTGGTTAAAGGCATTTCATGTTGTTGAGAGTCCTTCTTCAAGTGTCAACGGCTCACCATATCGAGTGGGTCATAGCCCCTGACAACCTTGGCTAGAGGAAAATAAATCCCCTTTGCCCCTTGCCAGACATGTTGGTTCATCATGACCTGCATCACAAGCCCTTGAGATCCTTGAAATGGATTAGTCCTTATGTAGGATGCATGCAATGGTATGATGTTATGATGTCATGTTATGCGTAGGGTGATATAAGTAACCCTGTTATGAGTCCAGATTAAGGACTGTAAATACCCCCTGCAAGAAACTCAAGTGTCAGATAACAAGTATGCAAATAGTCAAGTTTTAAGGCACACAAGTCACACAAAAGAGCCCTTAGAGTTCAGGCCAACATGGAGTTTGGGGTACTACCCTCTTGAAGTTGGTTGGTTAAGACCTGTCCTATCAAAAGTAATCGGGTTCTTAGAGGATCCCAATATCGCTGACTACCCTCAATCGGTCATAACTCCAGCATCGCAATCTTTTCTTGCAGCCAGAACCATCGCGAGAGTTTAGCCTCAATGGGCGTAGCATACTGCTATTGTTCTATTGGCCAAGTTGGGTCATTTAAGGTTCTAAGGTCGGTTGGTGCTTAATGACTCCTCAGAAGACCCATATTCTCCTCGTTGTAACACAAGGGATATCGGTACAGACCAAGGTGCCACACCAACGTAGCCACTGCTTCACCCATGTCGGTCTACGCCGGACAAGTCCCTCACAGCTTATGCTACATAACAGGGTATCCCCAGATCCGAGTTAGGATCTATGTAACTCCGATGCAGCCCATAATAAAGCAAACAAGCACAACAATTGAAAACACAAGTGATCTTAGTCCTAAGGTACACCTCACTTTATAAGATCCCCAACAGAGTCGCCAGTTCTGTGATCGGTGGATCTGGAACTGACTGTTTAACGCTGGATTGCAAAATGTCGCGGAAGCAAGAGTCGCCACCGTCTTTTATTTTCTCCAACATGAAAAGGACAAAAGCACAGAAAAATTCGTTATGAGATTATCTCTCGGTTCGGGAGGTAAATTTATAGAAAGGGAAGGTGTTAGCACCCTTTTTATCCATGGTTATCCATGGGCTCTTAGATACTTGCTCATTTGTGTTTTCAAAATGTTTGTTTGCTTTTCAAGTGTGAGTGGTGTTGTACCCCAAAATTTGCCCTCCCATATTCTTCAAAGATTTGCAAAGTCAAGCTTCAAAATTCCCCAAGGGTTGCACAGTTCAAGGGCCTCCTAAGCAGTCAGAGTTAGGGTTTGTGTTCTGGTCAAGAAAATGAAGTTTTCAAAGGTCCAATCAAGTCTCACATGCCTATAAATATGGTCAAGCATCCTCATATCAAGTTTCAAGACTTTCAGCACAAAACTGCACAGTCAAAACCCTAATTGCACTACAGTCAACTGTAGGGGCAAAATGGTCATTTGGCAGTCAAAAGTTCAAATTTTTGGTCAACATATCATTTTGAAGCCACAAACATCATTTGATCAATGCTTGATCATGATTCTCAAAATTTGGCTCAAAAATCATCAAGATGCAAAAGTCTCCTTATTTGGACAGTTGGAAAAGTCAACTGTAAATTGACCAGGGCATAACTTTCACATGGATTATCAGAAAAATTCCATCCAAAGCTCATTTTGAAGAGAAAAACATTTCCTACAACTCATCTTCATACTTCAAGTCCAAGAAATGCTCTCACAAAAAGTTATCAATTTCAACATTATAGGTCATTTTCAAAAGTCAACAAAAAGGGACTTTAAGTCAAAAGCCATAACTTGAGATTGGTAAATAAAAATGACATGGGACCAAAGACATTGGTTAGAGGACTCAAAGACCTTTCCAAAATGTCCAAGAACATGAGAAAAGCTTAAAAATTGAGCAAGTTATGCCTTGTGGAAGTTGGGAAATTCTTGGATATTTTGAAAAGTCAACATTGATTCAAATGACCTAAAATTGCTAATGGGCCCATTTTTCTTCCACAATTCATCACCCATGGCATGTGCACGACCACTTGGCCCAAAGGGAAGTATTTCTTCATTTTTTATTTATTTATTTGAATTTTTATTTTATATAATTCATTTAAATCAAATTAAATATATGAAAAATGCTTAACCTAATTTTTTCAATCTTTTTGTGCACAAAATCTACTCAATAACTCGTGCATGATCCAATATGGAAATATTTGGAGAGAATTGATATGATTGAGAACAAAAACACATGGAAAAAGATTGAAAAGATCTTTGAAAATCAATTTTCAAAAACTATGAATGCAAGAGATTTGGATGATTCTTTTTAACCTAATTCATTACTACATATGCAAGGATCACAACCCTAGTGACATTACACACGCAGCTGCTCAATAAAACCATTATCAAACTTGGAATTTTTTGCAAAAAACTCAACACTGAAAACTAATTTGTAGGTGGTTTCAAGCCAGGATTTCCATCTCATTAGCTTCCTCAAGCATTATAGGACGTATTCCAATCAAAACATCAATCCTAACGCGTTGAAACGGTATACAGAAGTCACACTTTTCCATTTTTTTTTCATTATCGTGTTTTACATTCTATGCACGTTCATGACATTTTGTTTATATATTCATGATCAGTGAAGTATTTGCAAGCTAACCATATGCTTTGATTGTATTTTTATGCGTTGTGTGCAAAGATACCATTATCGTTTTCTAGGGTTTACAGGACCTTGGAATTAGGGGTTTTTGGATGAGGAAAAATTGGCCTTCAAGACCACCACCATTCAACTCAGGGCGTTCAGACGGTTATAAGGATACCCTCGCGCTTAATTTATGGAGCCCCTAGGGCTAGTCGCTATTTTTCCAAAACCGGCCTAAGAGAACGCTAACAAAACCGTGGCTTAATGTATTTGTGTTTCAGGAACATGAAGAAGATGAACTCGTGGCCAACAACCATTGGCTCTTTTAAATTTCGCGCTAAAACATTGTTAATGTGTGCTTTTATTTTATATTAATTGTTTGATGTTTAGTATACAAGCGCGTTGGTTAGATCAGATGGCAAGCGAAGGTGTTGGCAAAGCACATGACCTGGGTTCGAACCCCAGGTCTTCACCCTCTTCATATTATTTTGTATTCATTGATTCCATGCAGATTCAACATCAAAGCGTACCATACGCCCTCTAGATCAAACCATCCACGTGCATATCAGAGTCAATCCAAAGGCATAGATTGGAGGAATACCATAAACCCTGGTCAACGCTTCAGCACGCTACCTGGCAAAAGTCCAAAAAGGCCAAGGTTAATGGGCCTAAAATTTCTAAAGATACCTCCTAATTTGGGGTCTGAACCCCCTTGGTTTGTAATTCTCTCTATTTTCTTTGTTTTTATTATTTTCTATTTTTCTTTTTTTATTATTGCTTTCAATTAATTAATTATTTTCACAAAAAATATAAAAAACACATAAAAGTCAGAAAAGAGTAAAAATATAATAAATATTTTATTTTAAGTATTTTCATAAATAAATTGTATATAAACAAAATTAGTTTTAAATTAGGTTTTAATTTTAATTCTTTCATAATAAAAATCTAAAAAATGTAGAAATAGGGTTTAATTAATTTTTCATCCTTTTTATTTTTCTTTCATAAATAATTAAATAATTAGATATTTATTTTTTATAATTAAATTGTATATAAAAAATTAGGTTTAATTTTAGGTTAAAAACTTCAACATTTTCTTCTTAATAAATAAAAAACAATTAGAATTAGGTTTAGCATCTTATTTTAATTTTAATTAATTCCTTTTTCATTAAAATCCTACAAATCATAAAATACCAAAAAAAAACATTTCCTTTTCTTTTTTCTGTATTAATTAGTTCCGTTTAATTTAATTTTTACAAAAGGGTCCAACGCCCTCGTTCTTAATTTTTTATTAATTCGCATCTTTATTTTATTTCGTTTAAATATTTATGTATCTCTCCCGAAGCCTTGTAATTAACTTCTCGCATTTTTAATTCCTTATTTTCTGTTACTTTCTTTATTTTCCTGTCAAATCGGGTCCTGGTTTAATTTTGGCGATGTGGACCCACGCCATTTGTAATAGCTTAGAACTTTTATTTCTCGCAATACTTTTAACTGTTAAAATCAAGGCATGAAAGAATGTATGGACAAAATAAAAACAAGCGTAGAACACCAATAACATGACAAGATAAATGCAAATGAAAACGACACACGAATCGCACACACCACCCCTAGGGTACGCCTCACTGTTGCCTTGCCTCGAAAGGTGATCGTCGAGTAGAGGACGTCTTAGTAAGTCCTCATGATCCGGGAACCTGGCATGAGGGTAGCTTCTAAGGTGTCTTCCCATTGCTCTGGTGATCACCATGTCCCGAACCTCGAATTGACCCGAACACCTCCAACGGTGGTGCTACCTATCTCTTAATGGTGGGATGGCACTACTTTAAAGGACATTTACACAGACGAATTCCTTAGGGTAGGTAGACGACTCTAGATACTCGCTCTAATTTCAAAACAAATTCAAAAATACTTTTCACACCGACACCTTTTCAAAAAGCTTTCGAAAGCAATTTTTCAAACACTCTTGAGGACCGATACAAGAGTCGAACTGGAATTTTCAAAGAAACTTTTTAAAACCCACATTGAAAAGCAAACAAACCTTTTTGAAAACACAATGAGCAAGTATCTAAGAGCCCATGGATAACCATGGATAGAAAGGGTGCTAACACCTTCCCTTTCTATAACCTACCTCCCGAACCGAGAGCAATCTCTTTAAGGAATTTTTCTGTGTTTTTGTCCTTTCCATTTGGAGAAAATAAAAGACGGTGGCGACTCTTGCTTCCGCGACATTTCGCGAACCAGCGTTAAACTGTCAGTTCCAGATCCACCGATCACAGAACTGGAGACTCTGCTGGGGACATCCTTAAAGTGAGGTGTACCTTAGGGCTAGTTCATAACTGTGTTTTCAATTGTAGTGATTTGCTTGCTTTACTATTGTGGGTTGCATCGGAGTTACATAGATCCTAACCCGGATCTGGGGATACCCTGTTTAGGTAGCATATTGCAGATGAGTACCTGACATGTTGCAGGAGCTGGTTTTCAGATGCTTTTGTGTGGATATGTCCTGACTGGTTACAGGAATCGGATCTTCGAATTCTTCAGACGTGCCCTGGCGAGATACAGGAATCGAGTCTGGTAATGCTAGTCTTCAACGGATACACCCTGGCAAGATTCAGGCATCGGATCCTCGAACTCTTCAGACACACCCTGGCAAGATACAGGAATCGGATCTGGTAATGCTAGTCTTCAACGGGTACACCCTGGCGAGATTCAGGTATCGGATCCTCGAACTCTTCAGACACACCCTGGCAAGATACAGGAATCGGATCTGGTAATGCTAGTCTTCAACGGATACACCCTGGCAAGATTCAGGTATCGGATCCTCGAACTCTTCAGACACACCCTGGCAAGATACAGGAATCGGATCTGGTAATGCTAGTCTTCAACGGATACACCCTGGCAAGATTCAGGTATCAGATCCTCGAACTCTTCAGACACACCCTGGCAAGATACAGGAATCGGATCTGGTATTGTTAGTCTTCAACGGATACACCCTGGCAAGATTCAGGTATCGGATCCTCGAACTCTTCAGACACACCCTGGCAAGATACAGGAATCGGATCTGGTAATGTTAGTCTTTAACAGATACACCCTGGTAAGATTCAGGCATCGAATCCTCGAACTCTTCAGACACACCCTGGCAAGATACAGGAATCGGATCTGGTATTGTTAGTCTTCAACGGATACACCCTGGCAAGATTCAGGCATCAGATCCTCGAACTCTTCAGACACACCCTGGCAAGATACAGGAATCGGATCTTTAGTTGCGACCATTGATGGTAATCATTTTGTACTTTTGTCCTGAAAAGACAAGCGTTAGTTGTATGCGATGTCATGTGGTATGACATGCGGGATGTTCTCTGAATACGTGAGATTGTATGTTCATGATGCGTATGTGCATGCTATAATGTATAAAAATGTTTATGAATGTATTTTTGTCTAGGAAAATAAATCCTTGACGGGTGCCGGGAAGTTAACTCCTGGGCTAATGTTTGAAGAATAGATCTTTGCTTCCGCTGGGGATAATAACCGCAAGAGTACCGGTAGGAGAAGATGACTCCGTTGAGGAATAAACTTGGCAAATGGAAGATTCTGCGGGGAGAAAAATACTCTAGCGACCATGCTGGGAAGTGATACTCTATGGGGAGAGAGATACTTTGCTGAGTTGTTGATAATAACTTGCTGGGGATACCATTGTTGCGTTGGAAGTGCTAATAGACTTTGCTGGGGGTAAGAGAACTTCGTCGAGGACGCTCTTTCCGTGGCTTTTGGCTGAGGATAACCCAGTTATATCCTGTTAAGGAGATAACTCTTTAAATAAATCCGGACGACGCGTTCGTGCCTTGCGAGGGATAAGCTTCCAGAATCTACTGGGGATAAGCTTACTGCTTGGGGGAGATGAGTTCCAACTTTCCTGGGGAACTGGATTGGACTCTTCTGGGGAAGTTTTGAACTGCGGGGGAAGTGATTCCTTTGAATGTTGATGTGCCGCCGGGGAACAATCTTTAGACCAAGACTGCCGGG
The DNA here is from genome assembly GCA_948472305.1 of Vicia faba. Taxonomy (NCBI): domain Eukaryota; kingdom Viridiplantae; phylum Streptophyta; class Magnoliopsida; order Fabales; family Fabaceae; genus Vicia; species Vicia faba. The sequence continues at coordinate 115,305,134 of OX451741.1, forward strand.
GATGCTTGTTAAGAATATATGTATATTGCTGTTGGGGAATGTTGAGACCTGTTGGAGGATACTCAACTTCCTTGAGACTTGATAACTCTGCTTGAAGAAGAATGTATTGACTGCTTACTCTCTGGGGAATTAAGATGTACTGGTCATGTTCTTTAGCTGAACCTACCTTGGCACCTTGGAGGACAGAACAATTAGATTGCTTAGACAACTCTTTATTGCCCCTGTTTCTAGTGTCACCTGTAATTAATTCTTTGTTTCGTATGCAAATATTTATGAGTTAGAAAATTATTGTCAATGCATATATCACAAATTGAACCTTGGACGTTCTTCGCAAGACAAAACAGAAAAAGAAAAACAATTGGCACGTTTAACTGAAAAGTATATTTGTATTGATTTTGAATGGCCTGGAAATAGGCGTTTTGCGTACAAGGGGCTGACGTTCTAGTAAGAGAACGCCGCCGAACAAAAGAGTTTATACAAGTTTTGTACAAAAGAAAATAAAACAGCTGTGTGAAATATGAATGATCCACTGGGTTTCAACTCTGCTATTGCCTTTATAACTCCGAGCGTCTCATCACTTGATGACCTTGGTTGAAGGTGAAGCTGACTGATCGATGCCGTCTGAACTTGATATAGATACCGGATTCTGGATGCGAAGTGATCAATGAGACATAGTATTACGCTTTTATCCCTAATTTTTGCCTGGACCGCCCTTTCGGGTTTTTAGTCCACCGGGATACCCATTTTTGCCCAAGCCGCCTTTTCAGGTTTTCGACTTGCCGGGTGTACAGATTTTTCATTTTCATCCCTTCATTTTGCCCGAACCCTTTTGGTTCGACGGGAAGCCCTAATTTTTGCCTAGGCATGTCAGCCTAGCGAGTCTTTTTCATGCGTAGTATCTTTTTACTATGTCTGCATTTGCGGGGTGAGGAAGGTCGTCACCATCCATATTGGTTAGAATCATGGCTCCTCCTGAGAACACATGCTTAACCACAAATGGCCCTTCGTATGTAGGGGTCCATTTGCCCCTTGGATCACTCTGAGGAAGGATGATTCGCTTGATTACCAGATCCCCAACTTGATATTCCTGTGGTCTGACCTTTTTGTTAAATGCCCTGATCATCCGTTTTTGGTACGTCTGACCATGACAAATAGCAGTAAGTCTCTTTTCATCAATGAGGTTGAGCTGATCAAGTCGTGTCTGGATCCAATCATCCTCGTTCAGATTTGCATCCTTCATTATCCGGAGAGAGGGTATTTGCACCTCGATCGGTAAGACTGCCTCCATACCATAAACCAAAGAGAAGGGAGTTGCCCCGGTTGACGTCCTAGCTGAGGTACGGTACCCATGTAGAGCGAACGGTAACATCTCGTGCCAATCTTTATAAGTCACTGTCATCTTCTGCACGATTTTCTTGATGTTCTTATTTGCTGCTTCTACAGCCCCATTCATCTTCGGTCTGTAAGGAGAAGAATTATGGTGCTGTATCTTAAACTGTTCGCAGAGCTCAGCGATCATCTTGTTGTTCAGATTAGTACCGTTATCTGTAATAATTCTCTCAGGGACGCCGTACCGACAGATCAGGTTATGCCGAATGAACCGTGCCACAACAGTCTTGGTTACCGTAGCATAGGATGCTGCTTCGACCCACTTCATAAAGTAATCAATCGCCACTAGGATGAAGCGATGCCCATTAGATGCCGTAGGTTCTGTGAGGGACCTGTCCGACGTAGACCGACACAAGTGAAGCAGTGGCTACGTTGGTGTGGCACCTTGGTCTGTACCGATATCCCTTGTGTCGCAACGAGGAGAATATGGGTCTTTTAAGGAGTCATTAAGCACCAACAACCTTAGAACCTTAATTGACACGACTTGGCCTTTAGAATTGTAGCAGTATGCTACGCCCATTGAGGCTAAACTCTCGTGATGGTTCTGGCCGCAAGAAAAGATTGCGATGCTGGAGTTATGACCGATTGAGGGTAGTCAATGATATTGGGATCCTCTAAGAACCCGGTTACTTTTGATTAGGACAGGTATGAACCAACAAACTGAAAGAGGGTAGTACCTAGACCTCATGCTGGCCTAAACTTTAGGGGCTTGTCTTGTGTGACTTGTGTGCCTTACCATGTTTGCCTTTGTATCTATATGCGGTGTGCTTTATCATAACATCATAGCATCATGAGCATTGCATGCATCCTGCATAAGGACTGACCATTTCAAAGACAAGAGGGTTTCACCTTTGCTCTGTTTTGTAGGACATCATGATGCCTGTGCGAAGGAATACTATCCGGTTCAACTTTGTTCGTTCACCTGAGTTGCTTGATGAGTTGGTTAGCATAATTCCAAATACCACTTCCTTCATCCAGAGGCATGGTTCTCTTCTCAGTTTAGTCACTGCAAAGCGGGATCAACAGTTGATGAGTGTTCTGACCCAGTTCTATGACCCTTTGTACCAGTGCTTCACCTTTCAAGACTTCCAGCTGGTCCCTACCCTGGAAGAGTTCTCTGATTTTCTTGGTATCCCTATCTTGGATCAGACTCCCTTTACTGGTTGGGAAAAGACCCTCAGGCTTGAGGATGTTGCTGCAGCTCTTCCTTTGACCCATCAAAAGGTAACAGACAACTGGGTGACTAGAAGCGGAGTTAAGGGTTTCTTGGCCAAGTTTCTGATTGGTAAAGCTAACAGTTTCTGGAATGACCTGGACTTTAGGGCATATGAAGACATCTTGGCCCTCCTAATCTATGGGTTAGTCTTGTTTCCTAATCCTGACAACTTCATCAGTGTCGCTGCCATAAGGATCTTTATGTCTCAGAATCCTGTGCCCACTCTCTTGGGTGACATCTTGCAACAACTTCATGCCCGTACTACCCGAAGACGAGGAACCCTATGGTGTTGTATCCCTTTGTTGGTGAGGTGGTTTATTTCGCATCTCCCTAAGTTCGTACTGAAGAACCAAGAAGGAAGAGGTTGGGCTCATAGGTTAATGTCTCTCACCGATAAAGACATCATTTGGACTTGCAGAGGTTTGGACGAGATAGCTATTATTGATCGATGCGGGGAATACCCTAATGTTCCTCTGATTGGTACCCAAGGATGGATCTCTTACAATCCATGTCTAGCACTCCGTCAGTTTGGAAGAGCAAGAAGAGCAGGTCCCCATGAGATGTTGGTGCCTCACATCAGTTTTGAATTTCAGGTGGATAGTGACGAGCTACGTCGTAGGTTCATCAAGGCTTGGGACAAGGTTCATAAAGCTGACCCACAAGAGTTAGGGCCAAAGACTTCTTTACCTATGGAAGCCTACTACAAATGGGTTCGCATCCGTGCTCAGAAGTTAGGTATGCCGTATGAAGCTGTCAGACCCGTCATTCTTGAGTGTCCTGACAAAGATGGTGTTCCTCCAACTGTCCTTCCTCCTCAGGTACCTACTGACTATGAGACATTGAAGAGATCTTGGTCGCAACTACGAGAAGAGCGGGATTCTTACCGGGAAAAGTTCAACGAGCGGGAATCAAAGATCCAGAAGCTGACAAAACAGTTAGAGAATGAGAGAGCTCTGAATGCCTACATCCGTACTGAGAAGAGGAGACCATGGGATCAATAAGGAGCTCCAGATGCGCTTTTACAATTTTATTTCCATTTCAGTATTTCCTTTCATGTAACGCCTAAGGGCAACCTGTTGAATAATTTCAGTTTCAAAGTTGAATCTAATGAAGTGTGTTCCTTTTTGTTTACAAAGTTGATTCCCGATTGTCTTTGAAAACATAAGTCATATGCATTTCATACATCATGTGCATAGCAGGTTTTTCCTCTTTTCAGGTTGCTTACAGTTCTTCGCTGTTTATTTCAGCATCATGAATCCCGACTCATCATCAACTGAGACATCCATCAAGGCTCTTCAGGCGCAGAATGCGCAGTTTCAAGAATTAATCAAGGGTTTGGCTCAAGGCCAAGAAGAGCTGAAGGCTATGCTCCTGAAGAAGGAGAAGAAGAAGAAGAGAAGAACTGTTATGTTCAACTCGGGCCGAAGATTTGGCAATGCTCTGCATCAGGAAGAGGCTGGTTCTTCTGTTGGCAAGAGTACTCCTCAGGCAGAAGCAAGGGTTCTTAGTCCGGTAGTCTCCGACAACGAGACTGATTTTGATGAAGAGCAGTACCCTCCTGCAGAAGACCGTTACAAACAGCTGGAGGATAGGCTGTGTGCTATGGAGATACAACAGGTACCTGGGATGGATTTCGGAGATCTGGGTTTGTCTACTGGTGTGATTATCCCTCACAAGTTCAAAGCACCATCCTTCTCTAAATATGACGGGGCGTCTTGTCCCAAGCTACATCTCAACGTTCGGAAAATTCAACCGTACTCTGCGGATAAGAATTTGTGGATCCACTTCTTCCAGGAGAGTCTTTCAGGGACTCATCTCGAATGGTTCTATCAGCTGGATGGGACCAAGGTTCGTAACTGGGAGGAGTTGGCTACTGCTTTCTATAAGCAGTATCAATATAATGCCGACCTTGCCCCTACACGTACCCAACTCCAGGGTATGTCGTTAGGTTCAAGTGAAGGTTTTAAGGAGTATGCTCAGAAGTGGAGAGACCTGGCTGGCAGGGTGCAGCCACCGCTGACTGATCGAGAGTTGGTAGACATGTTCTTGGGGACCCTATCTGGGCCATTTTTCAACCATCTCATCGGGAATTCTTCTGCTGGATTCACTGATCTTATCTTGACTGGAGAGAGAATTGAGGCTGGGATGAAGTCTGGAAAGATTCCGAAGGGTGCATCGTCTAGCTCTGAGAAGAAACCCTACAAGAAGGAGGCCAGTGCGGTGTATGGGCCTAGAAGGCAGGATAAACCAGAGCGTCGTCAATCTGTCAGTGCATTAATGATTGCCAAGCCTGCAGCCGCTCCTCGGCAAGCTAACCAACCAAGGGCTGAGAGACCCAGAAGGGAATTCACCCGTTTGAGTATGACCTTGTCGCAAATCTTACCACAGTTGCTCTCAACCAACTTGGTAACCGTCAGAGAGGCTCCGAGGGTTGCAAATACTACATCTCCTAAGTACAACCCGAATGCTCGTTGTTCTTATCATTCTGATAGCCCGGGGCATGCCACTGATGACTGTTGGGCATTAAAGAATAAGGTGCAAGACCTTATTGACGCGAAGGAGATACAGTTCGAAGCGCCTGAGAGGCCAAATGTAGTTACTGCTCCTATGCCTCAACATGGGGTAAATGCTGTTGACGAAGATGTTTACGCCGTTTCTGTGGATGATCTAGCTACTCCTTTGAAGACCGTCAAGAGGAACCTACTGCTGGCCGGTTTATTTCCGGGTTGCAGTGAGGGTTGCCTGTTCTGTGCTGTTTCCCTATCTGGTTGTCCCTTGCTGAAGTTAGGCATCCAAAGCCTAATGGATAGCAAGGAGATTCTGTTTAAGAAGTCTGCTGTTCAGTTGGTTCCGGTGGAAGAAGTTTCTGTGGTTACCATCTTCAATAATCCAATCTAGGTTCTTCCAAAGAAGCCTGTCTCAATCATGACCGTTGCACCTGTTGTTATCACTGTTCTGGGGCCCCTGCCCTATGTATCTGATAAAGCTGTCCCCTGGCATTATGGGGCAAATGTGTATGTAAATGGGATTAAACAAGAGTTCAACGCTGGTGCCAGCATCTGTGATATCACTGGCCCAGCCAAGGTTACCCGCAGTGGCAGGCTCTTCTCGCCTGACATTGCACCTCCTGCTGCTCGAAGACCGCTTCTCATAACTCCTACAAGTGTACCTGTTCCTGCTGCTGATCCAATTATTTCTCCTGCTGCCGAGTCATCCAATGCTCGGGGCAAAGGAGTTGAAGTTGAGCCTGCCCAGATGGAGGCACCTGTACCTATAACTGCTGAGGCCTCCCAACAAGAGATGGAGGAGATTCTGAAAATTATAAAGAAGAGTGACTTTAATGTTGTGGAACAGCTGGGGCACACGCCCTCCAAAATCTCCATGCTTTCTTTATTGCTGTGCTCCGAGGCCCATGCTAAGGCCTTGATCTCGTTCCTCAAGACGGCCCATGTGCCACATGAGGCATCTGCAGTCCAGTTCACTGATTGCGTAGCAAATCTAACAGCAGACAATGGCTTGGGTTTCTCAGATGCTGACTTGACCGCGAAGGGAAGAGACCATAATGATGCTCTGCATGTCTCTATCGAATGCAGGGGCACTACCTTGGCACATGTGTTGGTGGATACTGGTTCGTCCTTGAATGTGCTACCCAAGAAGGCTTTAGACCGTCTAGATTGTGAAGGCCTGGAATTAAAACCCAGCAATATCATCGTCAGAGCCTTTGACGGTTCAAAAAGGATGGTTCACGGAGAGGTTGACATTCCGATTCGTGTGGGCTCTCAGGTGTTTGACTCCACATTTTATGTGATGGATATCCGTCCATCGTACTCTTGTCTACTGGGTCGACCTTGGATACATAAGGCTGGGGCAGTGACTTCTACCTTGCACCAGAAGCTGAAATACCCCGTCAGAGGGAAGATCGTCACTGTGCAGGGAGAGGAGGAGTACATGGTGAGCCACCTGAATTCCTTCAGATACATTGAAATGGACGGGGAGTTTATTGAAACCCCCTTTCAGCATTTCGAGGAGGTGCTTCCAATTACAGCAGCAACAGAAACAGCAGCAGAAGAAGTTGTTCCTTTGAAGATGGCCTCCCTGAAGGATGCACGGGCTGTGGTTCAGAAGGGTGAATGTGCTAAATGGGGCAGGCTTCCAGACTTCACACAGAAGACTGATAAATTTGGGCTGGGTTTTACCGCAGAGGGCCAGAAAGCTATGAGGAAAGCAAAGATCGGAAGACCTCCTGTGTTCATTACAAACCCAGGAGTGAATGCTGTTGGGGAAGACATCGAAGTGGATGAGGCCGAATTCAATAGCTGGATCTATCCGACGACCGAAGGCGGATTGAACAATTGGGTTGCCAAAGACCATACTCCTGTGACCTTTGTGACGCAGTAATAAATTTCTTTGTTTCGTTATTTTGTAATAAACAATAAATAAACTCTATGGCCCGGTGTCTTACCCGAGGCACTGTGGTTTCATTTGTGAGGGCATATAAATTGTCATTTCATATATCATGAATGAAAATCTTGGACGTATTTTCGCATTGCAAATCTTATGCTCCTTTTCTGTCTTTCTTTCCTTTACATATATTTCAAAACAGCTGTATTTACACACACACTCACTCATACAGGTTTCAATCCACTCTGGATCTTACTGGTAACGACTCTGCTACTGCCAGTTATGACTTCGAAAATCCGATCAACTTAGCCGAAGACGAAGGTGAAGATGATTGCGAAGTGCCTGGTGAGCTTGCAAGACTGTTGCTTCAGGAAGAGAAGGCAATTCAACCCCATGAAGAGCCAATGGAAACAATAAACTTGGGTACCGAGGCAGACAGGAAAGAGGTAAAGATTGGTGCCAACCTAGAGCTCAGCGTGAAGCAACGGTTGACTCAAATGCTGCATGATTACATGGAGATCTTTGCCTGGTCCTACGAAGACATGCCCGGGTTGGATACCGATATTGTGGTCCATCACTTGCCAACTAAAGAAGACTACCCTCCAGTTAAGCAAAAGGTCCGTCGGATGCGTCCAGAGATGTCCGAGAAGATCAAAGCCGAGGTTATGAAACAGTTTGACGCTGGATTCCTTGCAGTGACTTCTTACCCTCAGTGGGTTGCTAATGTGGTGCCGGTACCTAAAAAGGACGGTAAGGTCAGAATGTGTGTCGACTACAGGGATCTGAACAGGGCCAGCCCCAAGGATGACTTCCCTTTACCTCACATTGATGTCCTTGTTGATAATACAGCTCAGCACAAGGTGTTCTCTTTCATGGATGGCTTTTCAGGTTACAATCAGTTCAAGATGGCACCTGAAGACATGGAAAAGACTACATTTGTTACTCAGTGGGGCACCTTCTATTACAAGGTCATGCCATTCGGGTTGAAGAACGCTGGGGCAACCTACCAACGTGCCATGGTTGCTTTATTTCATGATATGATCCATCATGAGATAGAAGTGTATGTTGACGACATGATCGCAAGGTCCCAGACTGAGGAAGAGCACCTAGATCATCTGCAGAAGTTGTTTGACCGGTTGAAACTATACAAGCTGAGATTGAACCCGAACAAGTGCACCTTCGGGGTAAGATCTGGGAAGTTGCTAGGCTTCGTGGTAAGTGACAAGGGCATTCAAGTGGACCCTGCCAAGGTCAAAGCTATTCAAGAGATGCCAGTTCCCAAGACAGAGAAAGAGGTCAGAGGCTTTTTAGGACGCCTGAATTACATTGCTCGATTCATCTCCCACCTGACTGCTACCTGTGAGCCAATCTTCAAGCTGCTGAAGAAAGATCAGGTAGTACGTTGGAATGATGAATGTCAGGCTGCTTTTGACAGAATCAAGGAGTATCTCCAAGAACCACCCATCCTTATGCCACCGGTTGAAGGGAGACCTCTGATATTATACCTGACAGTGCTTGACAACTCAATGGGGTGTGTGCTGGGGCAGCATGACGAGTCCGGCCGAAAAGAGCATGCCATTTATTACCTTAGCAAAAAGTTTACCGACTGTGAGACCCGATACTCACTGCTCGAGAAAACTTGCTGCGCTTTGGTATGGGCTGCTCGCCGGCTGAGACAGTATATGCTGACTCACACTACCTTGTTGATCTCAAAGATGGATCCTATAAAGTACATATTCGAAAAACCTGCTCTGTCTGGGAGAATTGCAAGATGGCAGATGATCTTGACGGAATACGACATTCAATATACAACCCAGAAAGCCATCAAGGGAAGTGTATTGGCAGACCACTTGGCACATCAGGCCGTAGATGACTACCAGTCAATGAACTTCGAGTTTCCGGATGAAAGCATCATGATAGTGACTGATTGTGAAGTACCTGGACTGGATGAAGGACCTGAACCAGGATCCCGATGGTCTATGCACTTTGACGGAGCCTCCAACGCTTTAGGAAACGGTATCGGCGTCATAATCATATCTCCTCAAGGTACTCATACTCCACTCACTGCTCGGCTATGTTTCAACTGTACCGACAACATGGCAGAGTATGAGGCGTGCATCATGGGTCTTCAAGCTGCGATTGACTTAAGGATCAAGTTTCTGAGTGTCTTCAGAGATTTCTCTTTTGTGATCAATCAGATCAAAGGAGAGTGGGATACGAAACATCCAAACCTGATTTCGTACAGAGAATGTGTGTTGACCCTGATCCCCCACTTCACAGAAGTAACCTTTGAGCACTTTCCGAGAGAAGAGAATCAGCTGGCGGACGCGTTAGCTACAATGTCTTCTATGTTTAAGGTTAAATGGGATAATGAGGCTCCCCGGATCATCATCTGGAAACTGGACGAACCGGCATACTGTTGCGATCTCGAGACTGAATTGGTGACTGAGAAGCCTTGGTACCATGAAGTGAAGAGATATCTGGAAGCTCAGGAATACCCTGAAGGTGCCTCTATCAATGATAAGAAGTTCCTGAGAAGGTTTGCGGCAAAGTTCTTCCTTAGCAACGACATCTTGTACAAGCGAAACCATGATTCAACCTTACTGCATTGTGTAGATAAGACTGAAGTAGAAAGAATCATGGAAGAGCTACATGAAGGGACCTTTGGTACACATTCCAGTGGGCACACTATGGCTAAGAAGATCCTTCGGGCATGATATTACTGGTCCACAATGGAAGCTGACTGCTACCAACATTCCAGGACATGCCACAAGTGCCAGATCTATGCAGACAAGGTGCATGTTCCTCCAGTTCCTCTGAATGTTCTGACTGCGCCTTGGCCGTTTGCAATGTGGGGCATAGACATGATCGGCGAGATTAAACCTACGGCATCTAATGGGCATCGCTTCATCCTAGTGGCAATTGATTACTTTACGAAGTGGGTCGAAGCAGCATCCTATGCTACGGTAACCAAGACTGTTGTGGCACGGTTCATTCGGCATAACCTGATCTGTCGGTACGGCGTCCCTGAGAGAATTATTACAGATAACGGTACTAATCTGAACAACAAGATGATCGCTGAGCTCTGCGAACAGTTTAAGATACAGCACCACAATTCTTCTCCTTACAGACCGAAGATGAATGGGGCTGTAGAAGCAGCAAATAAGAACATCAAGAAAATCGTGCAGAAGATGACAGTGACTTATAAAGATTGGCACGAGATGTTACCGTTCGCTCTACATGGGTACCGTACCTCAGCTAGGACGTCAACCGGGGCAACTCCCTTCTCTTTGGTTTATGGTATGGAGGCAGTCTTACCGATCGAGGTGCAAATACCCTCTCTCCGGATAATGAAGGATGCAAATCTGAACGAGGATGATTGGATCCAGACACGACTTGATCAGCTCAACCTCATTGATGAAAAGAGACTTACTGCTATTTGTCATGGTCAGACGTACCAAAAACGGATGATCAGGGCATTTAACAAAAAGGTTAGACCACAGGAATATCAAGTTGGGGATCTGGTAATCAAGCGAATCATCCTTCCTCAGAGTGATCCAAGGGGCAAATGGACCCCTACATACGAAGGGCCATTTGTGGTTAAGCATGTGTTCTCAGGAGGAGCCATGATTCTAACCAATATGGATGGTGACGACCTTCCTCACCCCGCAAATGCAGACATAGTAAAAAGATACTACGCATGAAAAAGACCCGCTAGGCTGACATGCCTAGGCAAAAATTAGGGCTTCCCGTCGAACCAAAAGGGTTCGGGCAAAATGAAGGGATGAAAATGAAAAATCTGTACACCTGGCAAGTCGAAAACCTGAAAAGGCGGCTTGGGCAAAAATGGGTATCCCGGTGGACTGAAAACCCGAAAGGGCGGTCCAGGCAAAAATTAGGGATAAAAGCGTAATACTATGTCTCATTGATCACTTCGCATCCAGAATCCGGTATCTATATCAAGTTCAGACGGCATCGATCAGTCAACTTCACCTTCAACCAAGGTCATCAAGTGTTGAGACGCTCGGAGTTATAAAGGCAATAGCAGAGTTGAAACCCAGTGGATCATTCATATTTCACACAGCTGTTTTATTTTCTTTTGTACAAAACTTGTATAAACTCTTTTGTTCAGCGGCGTTCTCTTACTAGAACGTCAGCCCCTTGTACGCAAAAAGCCTATTTCCAGGCCATTCAAAATCAATATAAATATACTTTTCAGTTAAACGTGCCAATTGTTTTTCTTTTTCTGTTTTGTCTTGCGAAGAACGTCCAAGGTTCAATTTGTGATATATGCATTGACAATAATTTGCTAACTCATAAATATTTGCATACGAAACAAAGAATTAATTACAGGTGACACTAGAAACAGGGGCAATAAAGAGTTGTCTAAGCAATCTAATTGTTCTGTCCTCCAAGGTACCAAGGTAGGTTCAGCTAAAGAACATGACCAGTACATCTTAATTCCCCAGAGAGTAAGCAGTCAATACATTCTTCTTCAAGCAGAGTTATCAAGTCTCAAGGAAGTTGAGTATCCTCCAACAGGTCTCAACATTCCCCAACAGCAATGTACATATATTCTTAACAAGCATCCCCGACAGTCTTGGTCTAAAGATTGTTCCCCGGCGGCACATCAACATTCAAAGGAATCACTTCCCCCGCAGTTCAAAACTTCCCCAGAAGAGTCCAATCCAGTTCCCCAGGAAAGTTGGAACTCATCTCCCCCAAGCAGTAAGCTTATCCCCAGTAGATTCTGGAAGCTTATCCCTCGCAAGGCACGAACGCGTCGTCTGGCTTTATTTAAAGAGTTATCTCCTTAACAGGATATAACTGGGTTATCCTCAGCCAAAAGCCACGGAAAGAGCGTCCTCGACGAAGTTCTCTTACCCCCAGCGAAGTCTATTAGCACTTCCAACGCAACAATGGTATCCCCAGCAAGTTATTATCAACAACTCAGCAAAGTATCTCTCTCCCCATAGAGTATCACTTCCCAGCATGGTCGCTAGAGTATTTTTCTCCCCGCAGAATCTTCCATTTGCCAAGTTTATTCCTCAACGGAGTCATCTTCTCCTACCGGTACTCTTGCGGTTATTATCCCCAGCGGAAGCAAAGATCTATTCTTCAAACATTAGCCCAGGAGTTAACTTCCCGGCACCCGTCAAGGATTTATTTTCCTAGACAAAAATACATTCATAAACATTTTCATACATTATAGCATGCACATACGCATCATGAACATACAATCTCACGTATTCAGAGAACATCCCGCATGTCATAAAGCATGACATCGCATACAACTAACGCTTGTCTTTTCAGGACAAAAGTACAAAATGATTACCATCAATGGTCGCAACTAAAGATCCGATTCATGTATCTTGCCAGGGTGTGTCTAAAGAGTTCGAGGATCCGATGCCTGAATCTTGCCAGGGTGTATCCGTTGAAGACTAACATTACCAGATCCGATTCCTGTATCTTGCCAGGGTGTGTCTGAAGAGTTCGAGGATCCGATACCTGAATCTTGCCAGGGTGTATTCGTTGAAGACTAACAATACCAGATCCGATTCCTGTATCTTGCTAGGGTGTGTCTGAAGAGTTCGAGGATCCGATACCTGAATCTTGCCAGGGTGTATCCGTTGAAGACTAGCATTACCAGATCCGATTCCTGTATCTTGCCAGGGTGTGTCTGAAGAGTTCGAGGATCCGATACCTGAATCTTGCCAGGGTGTATCCGTTGAAGACTAGCATTACCAGATCCGATTCTTGTATCTTGCCAGGGTGTGTCTGAAGAGTTCGAGGATCCGATACCTGAATCTCGCCAGGGTGTATCCGTTGAAGACTAGCATTACCAGATCCGATTCCTGTATCTTGCCAGGGTGTGTCTGAAGAGTTCGAGGATCCGATGCCTGAATCTTGCCAGGGTGTATCCGTTGAAGACTAGCATTACCAGACTCGATTCCTGTATCTCGCCAGGGCACGTCTGAAGAATTCGAAGATCCGATTCCTGTAACCAGTCAGGACATATCCACACAAAAGCATCTGAAAACCAGCTCCTGCAACATGTCAGGTACTCATCTTTTCTTTTGCAGGTACGCAAGTTCTCGCTAAGGAATCTCTTACGCGATCAACATCCAGATGGCATCTATAAGCCCATCATCCTATCCATTAATCTCCAAATGGCATCTATAAGCCCATTCCCATCATCACACTGCTACTATGTGAGCGCAAATTTCTGGGCACTCTAGTGTTCAATCATCTTCTACCCTCGGATTACGAAAGGCACGTCAGCCAATCTGCATCCTCAGGTCTAAGAAGATTGAATAGGGGCAACTGTTGTACCCCAAAATTTTCCCTCCCATATTCTTCAAAGATTTGCAAAGTCAAGCTTCAAAATTCCCCAAGGGTTGCACAGTTCAAGGGTCTCCTAAGCAGTCAGAGTTAGGGTTTATGTTCTGGTCAAGAAAATGAAGTTTTCAAAGGTCCAATCAAGTCTCACATGCCTATAAATATGGTCAAGCATCCTCATATCAAGTTTCAAGACTTTCAGCACAAAACTGCACAGTCAAAACCCTAATTGCACTACAGTCAACTGTAGGGGCAAAATGGTCATTTGGCAGTCAAAAGTTCAAATTTTTGGTCAACATATCATTTTGAAGCCACAAACATCATTTGATCAATGCTTGATCATGATTCTCAAAATTTGGCTCAAAAATCATCAAGATGCAAAAGTTTCCTTATTTGGACAGTTGGAAAAGTCAACTGTAAATTGACCAGGGCATAACTTTCACATGGATTATCAGAAAAATTCCATCCAAAGCTCATTTTGAATAGAAAGACATTTCCTACAACTCATCTTCATACTTCAAGTCCAAGAAATGCTCTCACAAAAAGTTATCAATTTCAACATTATAGGTCATTTTCAAAAGTCAACAAAAAGGGACTTTAAGTCAAAAGCCATAACTTGAGATTGGTAAATCAAAATGACATGGGACCAAAGACATTGGTTATAGGACTCAAATACCTTTCCAAAATGTCCAAGAACATGAGCAAAGCTTAAAAATTGAGCAAGTTATGCCTTGTGGAAGTTGGGAAATTCTTGGATATTTTGAAAAGTCAACATTGATTCAAATGACCTAAAATTGCTAATGGGCCCATTTTTCTTCCACAATTCATCACCCATGGCATGTGCACGACCACTTGGCCCAAATGGAAGTATTTCTTCATTTTTTATTTATTTATTTGAATTTTTATTTTATATAATTCATTTAAATCAAATTAAATATATGAAAAATGCTTAACCTAATTTTTTCAATCTTTTTGTGCACAAAATCTACTCAATAACTCGTGCATGATCCAATATGGAAAGATTTGGAGAGAATTGATATGATTGAGAACAAAAACACATGGAAAAAGATTGAAAAGATCTTTGAAAATCAATTTTCAAAAACTATGAATGCAAGAGATTTGGATGATTCTTTTTAACCTAATTCATTACTACATATGCAAGGATCACAACCCTAGTGACATTACACACGCAGCTGCTCAGAAAAACCATTATCAAACTTGGAATTTTTTGCAAAAAACTCAACACTGAAAACTAATTTGTAGGTGGTTTCAAGCCAGGATTTCCATCTCATTAGCTTCCTCAAGCATTATAGGACGTATTCCAATCAAAAACATCAATCCTAACGCGTTGAAACGGTATACAGAAGTCACACTTTTCCTTTTTTTTTTCATTATCGTGTTTTACATTCTATGCACGTTCATGACATTTTGTTTATATATTTATGATCAGTGAAGTATTTGCAAGCTAACCATATGCTTTGATTGTATTTTTATGCGTTGTGTGCAAAGATACCATTATCGTTTTCTAGGGTTTACAGGACCTTGGAATTAGGGGTTTTTGGATGAGGAAAAATTGGCCTTCAAGACCACCACCATTCAACTCAGGGCGTTCAGACGGTTATAAGGATACCCTCGCGCCTAATTTATGGAGCCCCTAGGGCTAGTCGCTATTTTTCCAAAACCGGCCTAAGAGAACGCTAACAAAACCGTGGCTTAATGTATTTGTGTTTCAGGAACATGAAGAAGATGAACTCGTGGCCAACAACCATTGGCTCTTTTAAATTTCTCGCTAAAACATTGTCAATGTGTGCTTTTATTTTATATTAATTGTTTGATGTTTAGTATACAAGCACGTTGGTTAGATCAGATGGCAAGCGAAGGTGTTGGCAAAGAACATGACCTGGGTTCGAACCCCAGGTCTTCACCCTCTTCATATTATTTTGTATTCATTGATTCCATGCAGATTCAACATCAAAGCGTACCATACGCCCTCCAGATCAAACCATCCACGTGCATATCAGAGTCAATCCAAAGGCATAGATTGGAGGAATACCATAAACCCTGGTCAACGCTTCAGCACGCTACCTGGCAAAAGTCCAAAAAGGCCAAGGTTAATGGGCCTAAAATTTCTAAAGATACCTCCTAATTTGGGGTCTGAACCCCCTTGGTTTGTAATTCTCTCTATTTTCTTTGTTTTTATTATTTTCTATTTTTCTTTTTTTATTATTGCTTTCAATTAATTAATTATTTTCACAAAAAATATAAAAAACACATAAAAGTCAGAAAAGAGTAAAAATATAATAAATATTTTATTTTAAGTATTTTCATAAATAAATTGTATATAAACAAAATTAGTTTTAAATTAGGTTTTAATTTTAATTCTTTCATAATAAAAATCTAAAAAATGTAGAAATAGGGTTTAATTAATTTTTCATCCTTTTTATTTTTCTTTCATAAATAATTAAATAATTAGATATTTATTTTTTATAATTAAATTGTATATAAAAAATTAGGTTTAATTTTAGGTTAAAAACTTCAACATTTTCTTCTTAATAAATAAAAAATAATTAGAATTAGGTTTAGCATCTTATTTTAATTTTAATTAATTCCTTTTTCATTAAAATCCTACAAATCATAAAATACCAAAAAAAAACATTTCCTTTTCTTTTTTCTGTATTAATTAGTTCCGTTTAATTTAATTTTTACAAAAGGGTCCAACGCCCTCGTTCTTAATTTTTTATTAATTCGCATCTTTATTTTATTTCGTTTAAATATTTATGTATCTCTCCCGAAGCCTTGTAATTAACTTCTCGCATTTTTAATTCCTTATTTTCTGTTACTTTCTTTATTTTCCTGTCAAATCGGGTCCTGGTTTAATTTTGGCGATGTGGACCCACGCCATTTGTAATAGCTTAGAACTTTTATTTCTCGCAATACTTTTAACTGTTAAAATCAAGGCATGAAAGAATGTATGGACAAAATAAAAACAAGCGTAGAACACCAATAACATGACAAGATAAATGCAAATGAAAACGACACACGAATCGCACACACCACCCCTAGGGTACGCCTCACTGTTGCCTTGCCTCGAAAGGTGATCGTCGAGTAGAGGACGTCTTAGTAAGTCCTCATGATCCGGGAACCTGGCATGAGGGTAGCTTCTAAGGTGTCTTCCCATTGCTCTGGTGATCACCATGTCCCGAACCTCGAATTGACCCGAACACCTCCAACGGTGGTGCTACCTACCTCTCAATGGTGGGATGGCACTACTTTAAAGGACATTTACACAGACGAATTCCTTAGGGTAGGTAGACGACTCTAGATACTCGCTCTAATTTCAAAACAAATTCAAAAATACTTTTCACACCGACACCTTTTCAAAAAGCTTTCGAAAGCAATTTTTCAAACACTCTTGAGGACCGATACAAGAGTCGAACTGGAATTTTCAAAGAAACTTTTTAAAACCCACATTGAAAAGCAAACAAACCTTTTTGAAAACACAATGAGCAAGTATCTAAGAGCCCATGGATAACCATGGATAGAAAGGGTGCTAACACCTTCCCTTTCTATAACCTACCTCCCGAACCGAGAGCAATCTCTTTAAGGAATTTTTCTGTGCTTTTGTCCTTTCCATTTGGAGAAAATAAAAGACGGTGGCGACTCTTGCTTCCGCGACATTTCGCGAACCAGCGTTAAACAGTCAGTTCCAGATCCACCGATCACAAGTGGGTTTGAAAAAGTTTCGTTTAAAGATTTCAGATCGACTCTTGTATCCGTCCTCAAGAGTGTTTGAAAAATTGTTTTTGAAAGCTTTTTGAAAAGTGTCGGTGTGAAAAGAAGTTTTTGATTTGTTTTGAATTAGAGCAAGTATCTATGAGTCATCTACCCACCCTAAGGAATTAAGCTGTGTAAATGTCCTTAAGGTAGTGCCATCCCACCATTGAGAGGTAGGTAGCACCACCGTTGGAGGTGTTCGGGTCAATTCGTTTGTAGGGACAGTGTGGTCACCAGAGCAACAGTAGGACACCTTAGAAGCTACCCTTATGCCATGGGTCATGGACATAAGGACTTACTAAAACGTCCTATACTCGACGACCACGTTTCGAGGGGCAAGGCAACAGTGAGGCGTACCCTAAGAGTGGTGTGTGAATTGTGTGTCATTTTCAATTATGTTTTATCTTGATCATGCATTGGGTGAGCTACGCTTTGATTTTATTTGGGCCATTCATTCTTTCATGTGATTAGCAGTTTAAAGGTGCGGAAATTAAAATGCAGAAAATAAAGGTCCTACGCTATTACAAGGCGCGGGTCTATACATCGCCAAATTAACAAAGACCCGTTTTTGAATAAAATGCGGAAAATAGATAAGTTCCTAATTACTATTACAAGGCTTTGGGGCAATTACATAAGATTTAAAACGAAAACATAAGAACAAGCGCGCGAAAAGGAATTATAATCGAATGTGCGAGGGCGTTGGACCCTTTAAAGATTAAATTGAAATGAAAAGTTAATTAATTATTGAATAAGAAAAGAAGTTATTTTTTATGTTTTTTGTATTTAATGAAATAAAGAAAATTAAAATTGAAAGAAACCCTAATTCTAATTATTTTTTATTTATTAAAGAAAAAATTAAAGTTCTAACCTAATTTATACTAATTGTTTAATTACATGGGTATTTACAAAATAATTAACAATTAATAATAATGATAATATGAAAAAAAGGTTATTTATTAAAAAAGATAAAAAATGTTAAAACCTAATTTCTACATATTTTGGTTTATTTAAGAAAAAACATTAAAATTGAAACCCTAAATTGATTATTAAAATTTATGATAATCATGATCAATTTGCCCTGGTCAATTTGCAGTTGACTTTTTCAGCTGTCCAAAAATAGAAACTTTTGCATCTTGAGACTTTTTGAGCCATGCCTTGAGAATCATGATCAAGAATTGATCAAATGATGTTTATGGCTTCAAAATAAGACGTTGACCAAAAATTTGGACTTTTGACTGTCAAATGACCATTTTGCCCCTACAGTTGACTGTGAAGCAATTAGGGTTTTTTTGACTGTGCAATCTGGTGTTGTGAGTCCTGAAACTTGGCATATGGATGCTTGACAATGTATATAGGCATGTGGGACTTGATTGGACCCTTGAAAACTTCAATCTCTTTGCCAGCACCAAAACCCTAATTTTTTACTGTTATGAGGCAATTGGACTGTGCCACCCTTGAGAGATTTTGAACCTTGATCTTGGCCAATTTTGAAGAATATGGGAGGGCAAATTTTGGGGTACAACAGTATGGATCATAGTATGCTAGGGAATCCCGGTTTGGAATTCTAGGGTTTCGTAGAATTGTCCCTATTGCGTCGAATTGTAGGTTGAAAACCATTAGGGTGTCAGATGATAAAAAGGAATGATGAAATAATGTTATTTGATGTTATAATGGTGCAAAATTGATGTGTTTTGGTGTTTCTCATGTTGCAATTCGTATGGGTATGTTTGGAATTGGTTTAAAATGAACAAATGTTGTCAAAAGTGCAGAATTTGACTCTGTAGGTCGTGGGAACCGGTTCCTAGTGGGGAGGAACCGAGTTCCACTGTGTGAATTTATAAAAACTGGCAAAAATGCACGTAGGAACCGGTTCCTATATAGGTAGGAACCGGGTTCCCATACATTTTTCTAGAAGCGTGATTTTTGAACTTCGCAGGAACCGGTTCCTGCATATGTAGGAACCGGGTTCTGCTGTAACTTTCGAAAAATATTAAACTTTGAAAATTCATAACTTTCAAACCGTAAGTCCGTTTTGAGTGCCGTTTTGGACGTTATTTCTTAAATTTAATTCTCTATTTTATAAAATGAAAAGATTTCTTAAAACCTGAAATTATTTTTGAAAATGAGTCAAATCCCGGAATAAGTGATTATTGGCTAACACACATGGGTGTGTATGTAGCAGTGAACCTGTGATGGATGGATGTATTAGTATTGTGTGAATGAAAGGCATGTTTATGTTGCTAATGATGGTTTGCATGATCGTTGAGATATCATGTTTTTGGTTTTGGTTCAGTTATGATAAATTGATGTATTTCATAGACTGATTTGATGTTGCATGCTAGTGATGTGCGTGCATATGCATTGTTTTGGTGAAGTTAATTCCCATTGTGTGGAATTTGACTTGTATTGCCGTTAACCGATGCCCGGGTGATGATGGGTGGTTAGGCTGGATTCGTGTCCGGGTGTTTATGGACGAATCGATGGTTGCTGTATCCGGTTGATGATGGATCAGTGTTAGGTGACTTGGTCATGTGTTGGTACCACATGCATTGTGTCTGCATTTGTGTTTGCATGGAATTGTAACATGTTAGGATGTCTTCCAGTGTTACAATTCTTTGGTTGATTATTGATTTGTGCATAATGACTTGTATGATTGGAACTGCGTGTTGAATCTGAATTTATGCTAAAATGGGTGAAATAATATGCTTGTGATATAATGTTGATTGAGAAGCTTATAATGCATGTTAATTATGAGAAATCTCACCCTTACTTTAACAATTTCAGATTAAAGTTAGCAGCTCAGGAGTTGGTGAGGATGGCTCTAGAGGTATGTTACTTTAAGTCCGCGTGTCAGTGTCGTGCTCTGATAGGTTGTAACACTGGGGAACGTTTAGTTGAGGAATTAGTTATTATTCAATTGTTTCTTTGAATTTCATTGGGAATAATTATGTTTTGGTTTATTCTGTTTTGGTTATGGTATTTTTCCGCTGTGTAAGACATGATCTTAATTTGATTGAATTATTTGAATAATGACCCTCAGTGTAACATGACTACTGTTTTATTGGATGTTTTATTTATTTCATAATTGTGACATCCCTTGTTCTGTGTTAACTTTGATGGAATATGTCTTTAATCATTGATATAATTAATATTATTCGGGGTATTTTAGAAGGGGTGTTACAATAGTGGTATCAGAGCATAGTCGGTCTTGTTTTGTGTCGTTATCCCTTTTGTATGCGACTAGTGTAAGATGACACTGTCGATACTTGTGTGCTGATGAGGTTGTTTTGTAATGTTACAGAACAATGGCCGGAAGAGGTAACGGAAGAAACGACGATGCTATTGCTGAAGCATTGGGAATGTTGGCTGGAGTACTCGGAGGGAACCAGCAGGGAGCTGTGATTGGTGCTGACCGACAATTGGGGAATTTTCAGAGGAATAATCCTCCATTGTTCAAGGGTGCACATGATCCCGAAGGTGCTCATAAGTGGTTGAAGGAGATCGAGAGGATCTTCAGAGTAATTGACTGTGCTGAAGGGCTGAAGGTGAGATACGGAACTCACATGTTAGCAGAGGACGCTGATGACTGGTGGGTTGCTACCGGAACTGAAATGGAAGAAGATGGTATTGTGTTGACTTGGGCTGTGTTCAGGAGGGATTTTCTGAGGAGGTACTTTCCTGAGGACATCAGAGGCAAGAAGGAGATTGAGTTTCTGGAACTCAAGCAGGGTAACAAGACTTTCAGTGAGTATGCTTCGAAGTTTACTGAGTTAGCGAAGTATTATGCTCATTATACTAACGATGCAGGTGGAGAATTTTCAAAATGTATCAAGTTTGAGAATGGTCTTCGTGATGAGATTAAGCAGGGTATTCAGTATCAGCGTATCCGAAGATTTCCTGATCTGGTTGACTGTAGTAGGATTTTAGAGGAGGGTCTTGCTAGCACTAAGTCGAATGCTCGAGGGTATGTTGATAGGAAGGGTAAGCAACAGATGGATCATGGTAAGCCTTATGATAAAAGTAATCAGAGACTCGGTGGTTGGAAGAAGTTTGGTGAAGGAGATTCTAGTTCTTCCATTAAGTGCTACAAGTGTGGTGAGACAGGACATCGTATGGTGGATTGCAAAAGTAATGATAAGAAGTGTTTCAAGTGTGGGAAACTCGGCCATGTGGCTAATGATTGCAGAGTAAGAGTGGTGACTTGTTACAACTGTGGTGAAGAAGGTCATACTCATCCTCAGTGTACAAAACCCAAGAAGGAGCAAGCTGGTGGTAAAGTGTTTGCATTGTCTGGGTCAGAGACTAAGCCAGATGATCGGCTGATTAAAGGTACATGTTTTATTAATGACATACCTTTGATTGTAATTATTGATAATGGAGCTACACATTCTTTTATTTCTTTGGATTGTGCTAAAAGATTGAATTTGGGAATTTCTAATATGGATGGAAGTATGGTTATTGATACTCCTGCGTCGGGTTCAGTGACTACTTCGTATGTTTGTAGGAATTGTCCTATTGTGATTTTGGTAGGGGTTTCGTTATGGATTTAGTGTGCCTACCGTTAGAACAACTTGATATCATCCTTGGAATGAACTGGTTGGAATTCAACCAGGTTCATATCAACTGTTTTGCAAAGACGGTTATTTTTCCTGAAGAGGTTGGTGTCGAAGATGTGACTATGTCGGTTAAACAGATGAACCTAGCTGTGAAAGATGGTGCTGTGGTATCTATGTTGTATTCTACAATAGAAGCGGAGGGAAAAGCAAAGAGTGATGGATTTCCAGTGGTGAATGAATTTCCAGAGGTGTTTCCGGAAGACGTCAGTGAATTGCCACCTGAGAGGGAGGTAGAATTTACTATAGATTTGATTCCTGGAACTAGTCCGGTGTCGATGGCGCCTTACCGTATGTCGGCATCTGAATTAGCGGAGTTAAAGAAACAATTAGAGGGGTTACTTGAGAAGAATTTTATTCGTCCGAGTGTTTCGCTGTGGGGTGCTCCGGTGTTGTTGGTTAAGAAGAAAGAAGGTTCAATGAGATTATGTGTTGATTACAGACAGTTGAATAAAGTTACAATCAAGAATCGGTATCCTTTGCCGAGGATCGATGATTTGATGGATCAACTAGTTAGAGCTTGTGTATTTAGTAAGATTGATCTGAGATATGGATATCATCAGATTCGTGTGAAGTCGGAAGATATTCAGAAAACTGCATTTAGAACGAGGTATGGACATTACGAGTATTATGTTATGCTGTTTGGAGTTACTAATGCACCTGGTGTTTTCATGGAGTATATGAACAGGATATTTCATCCGTATCTTGATAAGTTTGTGGTGGTGTTCATTGATGATATTCTAATTTATTCGAAGAGCGATGAAGAGCATGCAGAACATCTCAGAGTTGTGTTGGAATTGTTGAAAGAGAAGAAGCTTTATGCGAAGTTGTCAAAGTGTGAATTCTGGTTAAGTGAAGTAAGTTTTCTTGGCCATGTAATTTCCAAGAATGGAATTGTTGTGGATCCTACGAAGGTAGAAGCAGTATCTCAGTGGGAAGCACCGAAGAATGCTTCTGAGATCCGTAGTTTTCTGGGTCTTGCAGGTTATTACAGGAAGTTTATAGAAGGATTTTCCAAATTAGCGTTACCGTTGACTAAGTTGACTAGGAAAGGTCAGATGTTTGTTTGGGATGTTGAATGTGAGAAAGGATTTCAAGAGCTGAAGAGGAGGTTGACAAGTGCTCCGATCTTGATTTTTCCAAATCCGACTAAGTCTTTTGTTGTGTATTGTGACGCATCATTAATGGGATTAAGTGGTGTGTTGATGCAAGATAAGCAGGTGGTGGCTTATGCTTCGAGACAATTGAAAGTACATGAAAGGAATTATCCGACTCATGATTTGGATATGGCAGCTGTTGTGTTTGTTTTGAAGTTGTGGAGGCATTATTTATATGGTTCTCGGTTTGAGGTGTTCAGTGATCACAAAAGTCTGAGGTATCTCTTTGATCAGAAAGAGTTGAATATGAGGCAGAGGAGATGGTTAGAATTTCTAAAGGATTATGATTTCGGTTTGAATTACCATCCTGGTAAGGCAAACGTTGTTGCGGATGCCTTGAGTAGGAAGTCCTTGCGTATGTCGATGTTAATGGTCCGTGAGTTAGATTTGGTTGAGCAGTTCAGAGATTTAAGTTTGGTATGTGAAACTACTCCGAATAGTGTGAAATTGGGTATGTTGAAACTGACTAGTGGTATTCTGGAAGAAATTCGGAATGGACAGAAGTCCGATGTTGGGTTAGTTGATAAATTGACATTGATCAACCAAGGTCAAGGAGGCGAGTTCCGGATTAATGAGAATGGTGTTATGAGATTTGGTAATAGGGTGTGTGTTCCGGATGTTGCAGAGATTAGGAAGAGTATTTTGGAAGAAGCACATCGTAGTGGATTGAGTATTCATCCTGGTGCTACTAAAATGTACCATGATTTGAAGAAGTTGTTTTGGTGGCCGGGAATGAAAAAGGAAATTGCTGAGTTTGTGTATGCTTGTTTGGTTTGTCAGAAGTCGAAGATTGAGCATCAGAAACCGTCAGGATTGATGGAACCGTTGTTTGTTCCAGAATGGAAATGGGATGGAATCTCTATGGATTTTGTGTATGGTTTGCCAAGGACATCGAAGAATTGTGATTCTATCTGGGTTATTGTTGATCGGTTGATGAAATCTGCTCACTTTATTCTGATAAGAATGGATTATCCGATGGAAAGGTTGGCAGAATTGTATGTTGAGAAGATTGTGAGTTTGCACGGTATTCCTTCTAGTATTGTGTCGGATCGAGATCCGAGGTTTACATCTAAATTCTGGAAGGGATTGCAAGAAGCTTTGGGTACTAAGTTGCGTTTGAGTTTCGCTTATCATCCACAGACAGATGGTCAGACGGAGAGAACGATTCAGTCATTGGAAGAT
The DNA here is from genome assembly GCA_948472305.1 of Vicia faba. Taxonomy (NCBI): domain Eukaryota; kingdom Viridiplantae; phylum Streptophyta; class Magnoliopsida; order Fabales; family Fabaceae; genus Vicia; species Vicia faba. The sequence continues at coordinate 115,329,205 of OX451741.1, forward strand.
TTGTTAAGAGCTTGTGTGTTGGAGAAAGGTGGAGCTTGGGATAGTTATCTACCATTGATTGAGTTTACGTACAACAATAGTTTTCATTCGAGGATTGGTATGGCTCCGTTTGAGGCATTGTATGGTAGGAGGTGTCGGACACCGTTGTGTTGGTATGAATCTGGAGAGAGTGTTGTGATTGGACCGGAAATTGTCCAACAGACTTCGGAAAAGATTAAGATGATTCAGGAGAAGATGAGGACTTCTCAGAGTCGTCAGAAAAGTTATCACGATAAGAGGAGGAAAGATCTTGAGTTTAGCGAAGGAGAACATGTTTTTATGCGAGTTACTCCGATGACTGGTAATGGTCGAGCTTTGAAGTTAAAGAAGTTGACTCCATGTTTTATTGGTCCGTTTCAGATTACCAAGAGAGTTGGGAAAGTTGCTTATTAGATTGCTTTGCCGCCGTCACTTGCAAATTTGCATGATGTTTTTCATGTATCTCAGCTAAGGAAGTACATTGCTGATCCGTCTCATGAGATTCGGGTAGACGATATACAGGTACGAGAGAATTTGACTGTGGAAGCGGTACCTGCGAGAATTGAGGATCGGAAGTTGAAACAGTTGCGAGGCAAGGAGATCGCATTGGTAAGAGTGGCTTGGGGAGGACCAGCAGATGGAAATGTCACTTGGGAGCTGGAGAGTCAGATGAAGGACTCGTATCCCGAACTGTTCGTCTAAGCTATGTTTTCAAGGACGAAAACTCTTTTAGTTGGGGAGAGTTGTGACACCCCAAATAATCCGATTATTAAATAATTAGAATTTTTAATTATTAATTTAATTGGAAATTTAATTATTGGTATTTTTGGATTATTGGAATTAATTTAATTAATTAAAGGAAAGAAGTATTGGTGGTGTGAAGAGTGATTAGAGGGTGTGAGGGGTAAAATACTCTACTCTTACTAATTACTAATTTAATTATTTTATTGGAATAATAAAAGGAGTATTAAAAGGAAAAAGAAGAGAAAGAGAGTTATTTTGGAATATTCATCATACGTGTATTTGAGAAGAGGAACAAGAAGGAGAAAATCGGAAGCGTCAGAATTCGAAGAACCCACAAGGTAAGGGGTGATTTCGATTAGTTAATTCGTATTATCGGTTTAGATATTCAATAGTATGGATCATAGTATGTCCCTATTGCATCGAATTGTAGGTTGAAAACCATTAGGGTGTCAGATGATAAAAAGGAATGATGAAATAATGTTGTTTGATGTTATAATGGTGCAAAATGGATGTGTTTTGGTGTTTCTCATGTTGCAATTCGTATGGGTATGTTTGGAATTGGTTTAGAATGAATAAATGCTGTCAAAAGTGCAGAATTTGACTCTGCAGGTCGTGGGAACCGGTTCCTAGTGGGGAGGAACCGAGTTCCACTGTGTGAATTTATAAAAACTGGCAAAAATGCACGTAGGAACCGGTTCCTATATAGGTAGGAACCGGGTTCCCATACATTTTTCCAGAAGCGTGATTTTTGAACTTCGCAGGAACCGGTTCCTGCATATGTAGGAACCGGGTTCTGCTGTAACTTTCGAAAAATATTAAACTTTGAAAATTCATAACTTTCAAACTGTAAGTCCGTTTTGAGTGCCGTTTTGGACGTTATTTCTTAAATTTAATTCTCTATTTTATAAAATGAAAAGATTTCTTAAAACCTGAAATTATTTTTGAAAATGAGTCAAATCCCGGAATAAGTGATTATTGGCTAACACACATGGGTGTGTATGTAGCAGTGAACCTGTGATGGATGGATGTATTAGTATTGTGTGAATGAAAGGCATGTTTATGTTGCTAATGATGGTGTGCATGATCGTTGAGATATCATGTTTTTGGTTTTGGTTCAGTTATGATAAATTGATGTATTTCATAGACTGATTTGATGTTGCATGCTAGTGATGTGCGTGCATATGCATTGTTTTGGTGAAGTTAATTCCCATTGTGTGGAATTTGACTTGTATTGCCGTTAACCGATGCCCGGGTGATGATGGGTGGTTAGGCTGGATTCGTGTCCGGGTGTTTATGGACGAATCGATGGTTGCTGTATCCGGTTGATGATGGATCAGTGTTGGGTGACTTGGTCACGTGTTGGTACCACATGCATTGTGTCTGCATTTGTGTTTGCATGGAATTGTAACATGTTAGGATGTCTTCCAGTGTTACAATTCTTTGGTTGATTATTGATTTGTGCATAATGACTTGTATGATTGGAACTGTGTGTTGAATCTGAATTTATGCTAAAATGGGTGAAATAATATGCTTGTGATATAATGTTGATTGAGAAGCTTATAATGCATGTTAATTATGAGAAATATCACCCTTACTTTAACAATTTCAGATTAAAGTTAGCAGCTCAGGAGTTGGTGAGGATGGCTCTAGAGCTATGTTACTTTAAGTCCGCGTGTCAGTGTCGTGCTCTGATAGGTTGTAACACTGGGGAACGTTTAGTTGAGGAATTAGTTATTATTCAATTGTTTCTTTGAATTTCATTGGGAATAATTATGTTTTGGTTTATTCCGTTTTGGTTATGGTATTTTTATGCTGTGTAAGACATGGTCTTAATTTGATTGAATTATTTGAATAATGACCCTCAGTGTAGCATGACTACTATTTTATTGGAAGTTTTATTTATTTCATAATTGTGACATCCCTTGTTCCGTGTTAACTCTGATGGAATATGTCTTTAATCATTGATATAATTAATATTATTTGGGGTATTTTAGAAGGGGTGTTACAAACAACCTGTCAAAGGAGACAATCAGTCAAAGAAGACAAAACCACCTACCGACAATCACCAAATGGCATATGTAAGCCCATTCCCGACATCACAATGTTGATACTACACCATGCGAGTGCAAATTTCTGGGTACTCTAGTGTTCAATCATCTTCCACCTTCGGATCACGAAAGGCCCGAAAGCCAATCTACATCCTCATGTTTAAGAAGATTTAACAGGGGAAATTGTTGTACCCCAAAATTTTCCCTCCCATATTCCTCAAGACAAGTCAAGAATAACTCCAAGTTGCTCAAGATGGCTCAAGAGTTGGACAGTCAAATCACCTCCTAAGGTAGTCAATCTCAAATTAGGGTTTTGTGTTGCATTAAGATCCTTACATCCAGATGACCTCAAGTTCTCCCCAATGTCCTAATATGTTCTCAAGTTCATCCATGTCAAATTTCAAGCCTTACAGAGGAAGTTTGGTCAGTCAATTGCTCAAGAGGCACAAAAATCGACTATGCAAGGGCAAAAGTCAACTGTGACCTACAAATAGTCAAACCTCAAGATTTTTTGTCAAAATTCTGATTTTGAAGTGTAGCGATAAAAAATGTAGCGGGGTAAATCGGAGATCGAATTATTGATTAATTCGTCTCACAAAAGCAAGAGTCGCCACCGCGCTTTATTGTTTCCAAGGGAAAAGGGGAAAGATCGAAATAAAACCCTAAATGTGCAATGTAAAATAATACTTTTTTTAAAAGTAATGAAATACAAGGCGTTTTTGAAAAGAGATCTATGGTTCGGGGGTTGGTTATACAATGGGAAGGTACTAGCACCCAATGTATCTATAGTACTCTATAGGAACCTTTTGAAATATCTGTTTTATTAAAATTGTTTGTTTGATTGAAAAATGAATCGTTTTGGCCGAAAAGGGGTACGGACGGGTTTTTGAAGCTACGACGACCTAATGTCGAAATTTTTGCTTAAAAGGGTATAAGTTTTGAAAGATTGGGTATTTGAAGAAAAATTATCCTAAGTTTTAATGAAATGCGAACGTTCGCGCAATTGGACTTGAAGACATGAAGTCGACAAACTTAATCGTTTTTTCCCTTGGATTTAAACGTAAACAGAATAAACAAGTAAATATGAAATAATTAAACAGAAAAATTATGCGGATAATGATTAAATAACAACAGTTAAATAAATGACTGAATGGTGTAAATATGCATTTTTTAGATTTTTGTTTAATATTAATGAAAAGAAAATGTTTTAATAGTTTTCATTTTTTACGCATTTTATATGGATAAAAGTAAATGAGAATTAATTAAGGAAGACAAAATATTTTTAAGTTTTAAGTCTCTATATATTTTTATATTTTTTAGAGTTCTATATAAGGCATTATTTTTTAGTAATTATTATTAAATAATCAAACTAAGTGAATACTAAAAAACTAACTTAAACCTAATTAAAAAGGGATGTTTTAAAATTACCCAAATAAACCTAAAATTAAATTTAATAAAATAAAAGGTAAAATGGTTAAAAGTTTTAATTAAATTTATTAAACTACTAAATAATTTAAACTAAGTTTTTAATAGTTCTAAAACTGAAAGAAAAAAAAAAGAATAAACAAAAAAAGTGTATTTAAAAAAAGCTTGAAGAACAAATATATATGGGCCAAGGGTTTTGAAGGGCCCAATAGAAAAAACAAACAGAAAGTGGGTGCCAAAGGGAAATCGTTGGGCCTAGGCAGGAAGAAAAGAGGAAAGTCCATTTTGCTCATGATTTTGTTTTAGGGTTAACACAGTTTGATAATTGGGATTAGGGTTCTGGTTTGGGAGAACGACGCTCATCGTTCTTGTTCATGCATTCGTCTTCTGAGTTCCTCAATGGCCAACATCACTCTCCACTCTCCTCTTCCCTCCAGCGAAGGCATCAGGGGGCGATAGATTCGGTGAGTTCATTTTCTTATTCGCTTAGGGTTCGTTACGATTTGCGTGTGTTGATTTGGTTCCGTTTTGATTCTTATTTCACATTGTTATATTTGTTGGAGGGGTTATGAAAGAGAAGAAGGATGAAGAAAATTACCCTTGGAGACGGAGGAGGGAAGTCGTGGGTGCTAGGAGGCCGGGACAAGGAAGACGGTGGAGGCGCTGTGAGTTTGCTTCGGACTTACCGGTAACTCGTTCCTTTTGGCCCTTCTGCTTTGCTTTTTCCACTTCTTCTCTTGCTACTGCCACTGTATACTTTCCGTTGCTTTGAACATCCTTGAATGCTGTGTTGAAATAACCATTTTGACTAGCTTGATGATATGTTCGCTTTTCTCTTCTTCTTTCTGATTGCACTACTGGATACTTTCCATTGCTTGTGTTGGTCAGTAATGAGGTAATCTGAGGCCTGAGGGTACGCTTGCTATTGTTTAGACATGGCTTGATTCTACTGGTTTTTTTACAGTAGGTTATGGCTTTGGAATGGTTTAGGCCATTTGTTTTTAGTCCATGGTCTTGACAGGTTTATGGTTCTGATATGGTTTGGTGTTTGAATGGTTTTTTGGTTGGACAATAGGTTTTGAATGGTGTATGAAATGGTTGAGGTTTTTGACGGTACATGTTTTGATGATGTAGTAGGCAGGTTTGGTAATGCAGTAACAGGTTAAATGGTTTAGGAAATGGTTTTGACCATGTTTTGATAATGCAGTAGCAGGTTTTTTGAAATGCAGTTCTATGGTTTAGGCCATATGTGTGATGGTTTTGAATGATTTTTATGATATTGGTTTGATGGCTCAATCAGGTTAATGAGGTTTAGGCCAAGGTTGTGGTCTGGTTTAGGACTGAGAAAATTTTTATCTTTGTTTGACAACAATTTTTTTTGAGTTTTAAGGCTGGGAGATAGACAGATGAGTTCTCTTTTGAAGTGATTTTTATGTTATGTTATAACAACTGCTTCCCCTCCTTGTGTACGTTACAGGCTTAGGTTTATGTTACCGGTTGGAGATTTGAATATTTTACAATATTCCTGGCCTCTGCATCATACTGTTTCATCCAGTTTGTTTGTATTCTACTCTTGTGCTTCTTTTTTACTGAGTTACTGCTGTAGCTTTGTTTTGTAATTCCTTCTGCCTAAACCAAAACCTGCAAAACCATTTTTCTTTCTCTCTTCTCTCTCTCAAGTACATTGATGCATAGAAATGATGTGTACTGTATGTTCTGAAAAAATAAGCATGCTGGAAAAATGATGAAATGGGAAATGTTTTATGCTTGCAAAATGGTTTTGAACTGCATGTTTCTTTTGTCTACTGCATGGAGCTTAAGTTTTTGACTTCTTCTATGTGGGCATAGGTTTACGTTGGAATTGAATATGTCATTTGTGCATATGTTGGATTTTGTATGCTGTGTATATTTTGAAAAATGCCTTTTGACAAAAGAAATTATGCATATTCAATTTTGAAAAATAAAATGAATTTGTGCATGTTTTAAAATTGTGCATTCATTTATGAAAAATAAAAATTCCCCCCTTTTTGTGAACCGGGAGAAATCCCGTGATTTGCAAAAAAGGGTAAACTGATTCCAGCCGTTTGTTTTTAATGATGAACACTAATAAATAATTTTTTACTTTTAATTATTTATTCAATTCTGACTTTTCTTTTTTTAATTGTTTTTGCAGGTAAAAATTAAATGAACAGACAAAAGCATTGGATAGAAGATTTAGAATTAGAATTTTAGAAATATAGTTCTATTTTACTTTAAACTTTTATGTAATTTGTTATTATAAATATTTTGTAAATAATACAATATTTAAATAACAATTGTAATAAAAATAGAATAAAGTGAAATAAAGTTCTATTATTTCCCCGTCAATTCTTTTCTTTCCAATTTTTTTATTTATCGTTTATAATTCTTTAAATTGTATAATGATTAAAAATCAATTTCAATCACTTACATTCAGAATAATAAGCGCATAAATAAACATCATTGATCAATTAATAATTTCAATTATTTAATTCGTTATTCATAATTTTAATAATTAAAATAGAACTTCAATTATTTAACTTAGAATGATAAATAATTAAATAATCATTATTGACCAATCAATGAACTTCTTTTCAAATATTTATTATATTATTCATAAATCTTTAAATTATGTAATAACTGAAAATAAACTCCAATTATTTAAATTTAAGATAATGAATAATAAATAAACACTGTCTGAACAATTAATATGCCTCTTTTCAAATATTTATTTTATTATTTATAGATCTTTGAATTATATAATAATTGAAAATAAATTCCAATTATTTAAATTTAAGATGATAAATAATTAATAAACATCATTTAAGTCTTGATCAGTTAATAAATTTAGCGTTCAAAAATAAACAACTCTCGACTCGAAAAAGTTATGAATTTTTAAAAATCAAAAGGTCAAAACGCTTGTAATGTAATGATGCAGATGGGAGATGATATCTTAGGTCAAAATTTGGGGTACAACAGCTGCCCCTATTTAAGTTTCTTCTATCCGGAGATATGAAGATTAAAGTCTTCGTTTCGACGAGATTGAAGGTACTTAAATACATAATACGCAAATTTTGTCCTAAGATGTCGTCATCACGTTTGATATGAATGCAGTGATTGAATTCACAGAGAAAGATATTGTATGAGACAAGACAATGTTGGAGGAATCGAACACCAACAAAACGCAGAGACATGGATTATACATTACTGGGGAAACAAGCTATCGACTTCAAACAACAGACTCTTGACATCGAATAAAATTGAGGAAACACGACCTTTGACCCTAACAAAGCCGGCATCTTGCATATGCCATAAAACAGATTATCGACCCAAAACAGTGAGTTCACAACTCAAGGTCAAAGATAGGCAAAATATGTATCAATTTTTCTGATGACAGATTACCGACTTCTGAAGGTAATGATTCATGACAGGCTTCTCTGCAAGATTTCCGGAGATAAACTCATTAATGCTGATATAATAATATGGTAGATACGCAAGTCGTTCAAATAAAGAAACTGCCACTTGCTGTCGTCCAAAGAAAATACCGATAACATACAAGCTGCTCAAATAAAGAGGCTGCCACTTGCTGTCGTCCAAAGAAAATACCGATAACATACAAGCTGCTCAAATAAAGAGGCTGCCACTTGCTGTCGTCCAAAGAAATAACAACGTACAAGTTGCTCAAATAAAGAGACTGCCGCTTGCCGCTTTCCGAAAATGAAAAATAACGCACAAGTTGCTCAAATAAAGAGACTGCCGCTTGCCGCTTTCCAAAGAAATGAAAAATAACGCACAAGTTGCTCGTGAAGAGCCGCCGCTTGTCGTTTTCCGATGTCTATAACGTACAAGTTGCTCGTGAAGAGCTGCCGCTTGTCGTTTTTCGCAAGATAATAATGACGTACAAGTTGCTCGTGAAGAGCTGCCGCTTGTCATTTTCCGACGTCTATGACGTACAAGTTGCTCGTGAAGAGCTGCCGCTTGTCGTCTTCCAAAAATAATAATAACGCACAAGTTGCTCGTGAAGAGCTGCCGCTTGTCGTTTTCCAAAAATAATTCAGAAAGGAATTGCAAAGACACTGGCAGAGAATAGAATCTTCGTCAAAGAAAATTATGAATCAAACCTTCCCGAGGAGATCACATATGAATGTGCAAAATAAATGCACCATCCGTCTAGGTTGCGATTTCACTGGGGAAAATCATGAGATAGCCTATGCAAGAGGCAACAACTTCATCCGGGAATAACCAGAGAGAAAACAGTCAAACAAGACTTTTCCCAATGAGAAAGCAACTCGATTGGAGAATTTATCTTATCCAGAAATGGGCAAGGTGAGCTAAATCAAAAGTCATCCACGAGGATTAGCTCAGTTGGGGAATTTTAGAAAGGAAACACATTTTCTACCTAAGCTAACCTTCTACTGGGACAGAAACATGTACGTTATTTGAATAAACAAAATACAACCCAAAAGTCAAACGGCAAATGTGAGTATGCGCGCATGATATAAGTGTAAGTGAATAAATGAATGTTATGCTGACAAAACGAACAGGTGGAATATCTTGAAGATAATAAGATGTCACAGCACGATAGATACTCGGCCAATCCTAAAAAAGACGGAAGATAACTGGAACTGGAATCACAGAACAACGTCAGAGCGTAACACGCCCCAAGGCTCAAATCTTCTGAGGAAAAAAGTGTTCAAATCCAATCTTCTAATACCAATAGACCACTGGCATGAGACAAAGCGTACCACACTTAGAAATCTCCCAAATAAAGCTAACTAAAACAAATCTTAACTGGTACACCTGGGAGTCACCAAACTCAGCACTACTAGAACCAAGAGCTTATACAAACAACACCTCACGACGGTTTCAAAAGAAAACAAGCTCATCATGCAAGGATAAAAATACTGTATTGTTTTGCATTTCGTGGCCTGACCATCCTTGGAACAACTGTTAATATTCCTTCCATTATTCTCGACACATTTTTAAAATAAGAATACTTTAGATAAATTTGTTTCAAATATTTCCATAAAATTAAATTTTGCCCACAAAAGGTAAATGCTCAAATTTCATTAATAATATGGTAGTTCGCTAACAATGCGACTCCAACGGTTTACAAAAGTTTGGGAAATAGTACATGAAATAAAAAGGTTACTCAAAAACAATGATCGCTATTCTCCCTAACAACTTCGAATTCCAAAATATGCTCAAATGTCGGGATTGGTCTGACCAAAAGCCTGCCTAAGCGAAATACTTCTTGACTGCATCGGCGTTCAAGGGACGCGGGAGTTCTTCACCGTCCATATTAGTGAGAATCAAGGCACCTCCAGAGAAAACTTTCTTAACGACATACGGTCCTTCATAATTCGGAGCCCACTTGCCCCTAGAATCAGGTTGGAAAGATAATATCTTCCTGAGTACAAGGTCACCTTCTCTGAACTCGCGCGGTCGAACCTTCTTATCAAAAGCCTTCTTCATTCTCTGCTGATACAATTGACCGTGACACAACGCTGTCAATCTTTTCTCTTCGATTAAATTCAACTGATCATATCTACTTTGACACCATTCGGCCTCAGAAAGTTTAGCTTCCATCAACACTCTCAGAGACGGAATCTCAACCTCCACGGGGAGTACAGCTTCCATACCATAAACTAGGGAAAATGGGGTCGCACCTGTTGAAGTTCGTACTGAAGTACGGTATCCGTGTAAAGCAAACGGAAGCATCTCATGCCAATCCTTATAAGTTACCACCATCTTCTAGACAATCTTCTTGATATTCTTGTTAGCAGCTTCAACAGCCCCATTCATCTTCGGTCTATAAGGAGAAGAATTATGATGTTCGATCTTGAACTCCTCACAAAGCTCTCTCATCATCTTGTTATTCAAATTCGAACCATTATCAGTGATGATCTTGCTCGGGATACCGTATCGACAAATGATTTGATTCCTGATAAATCTGACTACCACCTGTCTGGTTACATTAGCATAAGATGTTGCTTCCACCCATTTAGTAAAATAATCGATCGCTACTAAGATGAAACGATGACCATTTGAAGCTTTGGGTTCAACCATTCCAATCATATCAATGCCCCACATAGAGAAAGGCCAAGGTGAAGAGATAACATTGAGGAGGGTCAGCGACACATGCATCTTGTCCGCATAAATCTGGCATTTATGACACTTCTTCACATATTTGCAGCAGTCAGATTCCATAGTCATCCAATAGTAACCAGCTCTCAACATCTTTCTAGCCATTGCATGTCCATTGGCATGAGTGCCAAAGGACCCTTCGTGTACTTCTTGCATTAGCATGTCTGCTTCACGTCTGTCTACACATCTGAGCAAGACCATGTCATAATTCCTCTTATACAATACTTCTTCATTGAGAAAGAAACTGCTTGCTAATCTTCTCAACGTCCTCCTATCTTTATTGGATGCCCCAGGCGGGTACTCTTGAGTTTGAAGAACACGTTTAATGTCATAGAACCACGATTTGTCGTCGGTAACCTTTTCTACTGAGAACACATGAGCAGGTCTATCAAGGCGCATAACTCTGATTGTAGGCACATCGTTCCACCCATTCACTTGAAACATTGAAGACAAAGTAGCTAAAGCATCAGCCATTTGGTTCTCATCTCTAGGGATATAATGTAATTCCACTTTGTTGAAGAAAGTTAACAACCTTCTAGCATAGTTTCTGTAAGGGATCAAACCAGGATGACGAGTCTCCCATTCTCTTTTGATTTGATTAATCACCAATGCCGAATCTCCGTAAATATCAAGAATCTTAATCCTTAGATCCACCGCTTCTTCGAGACCCATAATACACGCCTCGTATTCAGCCATGTTGTTCGTGCAATCAAACTTCAATCTCGCCGTGAATGGGATATGAGTGCCTTGGGGAGTGACGATGATTGCCCCAATTCCATTCCCATAAGAATTCACAGCTCCGTCGAATATTAAACCCCAATGGGATTCAGGATCAGGTCCTTCTTCAGGTAACGGCTCTTCACAATCTTTAGCTTTCAAGTACATAACATCTTCATCTGGGAAATCAAACTTGATGGATTGATAATCGTCAATTGGTTGGTGAGCCAAATGATCGGCTAAAATACTCCCTTTGATTGCTTTCTGAGTGTGATACTCAATGTCATATTCAGATAACAACATCTGCCAACGGGCTATCCTTCCAGATAAGGCGGGCTTCTCAAAGATATACTTGATCGGATCCATTTTGGAGATCAACCAAGTGGTGTGGTTAATCATATACTGGCGCAGACGGCGTGCAGCCCAAGCTAAAGCACAATAGGTTTTCTCAAGCAATGAGTATCGAGACTCACAGTCTGTGAATTTCTTACTCAGATAATATACAGCATGTTCCTTTCTTCCAGTCTCATCTTGTTGACCAAGCATACATCCCATGGAGTCTTCCAATATAGTCAGGTACATAATCAATGGTCTTCCTTCCACCGGAGGAATCAAAATGGGAGGTTCAAGCAAATATTATTTGATGCTATCAAAAGCTCTCTGACAATCTTCTGTCCACACACATCCTTGGTTCTTTCGGAGAAGCTTGAAAATCGGCCCACAGGTAGCAGTCATATGAGATATAAATCTAGAAATATAGTTCAGTCTCCCAAGGAATCCTCTTACTTGTTTTTCCATCTTGGGTGCGGGCATTTCTCGAATAGCTTTGACTTTATCAGGATCTACCTCAATACCTTTCTGACTGACGATGAAACCCAAAAGTCTTCCAGAACGAACGCCAAAAGTGCATTTGTTGGGATTCAGACGGAGTTTGTACTTCCTCAAACGCTGGAATAACTTCAACAAATGCTCCAAGTGATCCTCCTCACTCTGTGATTTGGCGATCATATCATCCACATACACTTCGATCTCCTTATGCATCATGTCATGGAACAAAGCAGTCATGGCTCTCTGGTATGTTGCGCCAGCATTCCTCAAACCAAACGGCATAACCCGATAACAAAATGTTCCCCAAGGTGTAATGAAAGTTGTCTTCTCCATATCTTCTGGTGCCATATTGATTTGATTGTAACCAGAGAAACCATCCATGAAAGAGAAGACTTTGAACTTGGTGGTACTGTCGACCAATACGTCAATGTGAGGTAATGGGAAGTCATCCTTCGGACTAGCTCTATTCAGATCTCTGTAGTCTACACACATCCGAACTTTGCCATCTTTCTTAGCAACAGGAACTATGTTGGCTAACCACTGAGGATAGACCGATGTAACAAGGAAACCTGCGTTAATCTGCTTCTGAACCTCCTCTTTAATCTTGTCAGCCATGTCGGGATGAGTCCTTCTCAGCTTCTGTTTGATCGGCGGACATTCAGGTCTCAACGGTAAACGATGCTCCACAATATCATTGTCCAAACCCGGCATATCCTGGTAGGACCAAGCAAACACGTCGACATACTCTTTGAGAAGCTCCAACATCTTCTCCTTAACTTCCGGGATAAGCAGTGCTCCGACTTTGACTTCCTTTCTATCCTCTTCATCACCCAAGTTGACCAACTCTAAAGGTTCTTCAAATGGTTGAATGACCTTCTCATCATGCTCAAGCAAACGGGAAATCTCAACAGGAACCTCTTCATCATCCTCTTCTTCGGCTCTGAACACAGGGAATTCAAAGTTGGGAGAGGGCATAGGATAATTGTTTTCGATGGTTAAGTCATGGATTAATCTGCACATATGATTATGCTTTATTTTAGAAATCGGTTTGTGCAAATGAAACAAAAGGTTATTATATTTTCCTATTACTACCAATTAATTTTCATCACTATTTCCCGGAAAAAGTGAAAAATAAAACAGTAGTGGACAAAATAACATTTTTATTCATTAAAGGGAAATACTTGAAACAAGGAGCCCAGACATATCTCTTTTGCCTTGGGCAGAGCAAAAGGAATTATTTTTCATAGCCCGACACAAAATATTTTTCGCCTTGGGCAGAGCGAATTTTTAAAAAAAAAAAACAAAAAAAAACAAAAAAACAAAACAAAACATTACTCGGAAATGTGCATAACAATAGGAACATCAACAGCTATCCAGTTTTGGCAAGCCAATCCAGGTGTCACAAAATCGGGCAAATCTTCCTCGGAATCATATTCTATAATAGCATCAACCTCAGGATGTATAAACCCTGCACTTCGGAAAACCTCTTGAATCAGACGAACAACCACCTCCTTCTTGACTCTTGCAGACACTGGATGAAAACCCAAACCTTCCCCGGACTTGTTCTCGGGCAAAGTTAACACCTGGCCCCATCCTTCGGCCGAACCACTTTCCACCACTCGTCGCGCATCCTCAAAAGAAGAAATGGATGCCCCTGGCTTCCTCACTGTGTTCCTGGCAACAGAAATACCTTGGAACTGGGTTCCAACATCCTCGTCAGCATCAATAAAAGAGAATGATGATAAATGGCTTACCATCATAGCTTGCTCTCCCCCAATCATCACTAGCTTCCCATGCCTCACAAACTTTAGTCTCTGATGGAGCGTAGAGGTGACTGCCCCGACATCATGGATCCAGGGACGATCCAATAAGCAACTGTAGGCAGCACAAATATCCATCACTTGGAAAGTGATTTGAAAAGTGTAGGGACCAATTACTATAGGAAGATCCACTTCACCAATGACTGTCTTCCTAGAACCATCAAACGCTTTAACAATTACTCCACTAGGTCTCATAGGAGCACCCGGATATGAAAGCCGAGATAATGTAGTTTTGGGCATCACATTCAACGACGAACCCGTATCCACCAACACACTTGATAAAGTATCATTTCCACAACTTACTGAAATATGCAAAGCCATATTGTGGTTCCTCCCCTCCTCTGGGAGCTCTTCATCACTGAAACCAAGATTGTTACACGAAGTAATATTTCCCACAATCCCATCAAACTGGTCAACCGTCACATCATGATCCACGAACGCTTGGTCCAAGACCTTCATCAAAGCTTCTCTATGTGCACCAGAATCTCTCAGTAAAGCAAGCAAAGAAATCTTGGAAGGAGTTTGTAATAGTTGGTCCACAATCTTATATTCACTTCTCTTGATAAGCCTCAAGATCTCATCATCCTCAGGGTGAGGGATATGTTCACTGGATCGGCCTATCTCAACCATGGGTTCAACATTTCTCACTGGAATCTCCGCCGGTATGGGTCTCCTGACTTGAACTTCTGGTCTCTTCAGAGGTACTGCTGCAAAAACACGTCCACTTCTCGTAACTCTACTCACATCAGCAATGTTAACAAAAGACGGTCTCGTTGGTATAGGGACTTCTACCCCATTCTCAATCATTGTGGCATTATACTTATACGGTACAGCTTGGTCTGAGTTGTAAGGCACGGGACCAGGTGGGTAAATAATCAATGGATCGACAGGTGCAGTCTGACTGTCGTAAGCGATCTCTACTGATTCAGGCAAATCGAATTGTGGTATGATAACATTCACTTCATCCTCCGGATTTCTGTCATACGTAATAGTGATAACTCTCTGGTCTAGCAACTTCTGAATATCCTCCTTTACAATAGGACAATCATCCTCTCTTGAACAAAATTCACAAACATCATAATCATGCTGATGTCTAACAAAGGCAAGTCTTCTCAAACTCTGATGTAACCTGATCAACGATTCTCTTATGTGTTCAACTTGAAAAACTCGAAACTTCCCCGGGCAACCTTCCACCATATTCACTGAAGCTGCCCCATGTCGAGGCAAAGGATTATCTCTAACATTTGGATTAACATCCTTGAAAGACAAGATACCATTCTTAATCAATCTCTGCACGTCCGCCTTCAGAGCAAAGCAATTCTCAAGGTTGTGCCTCGGCGACCCTTGATGATACTCACAAAACTGATCCGCCTTGTACCACGGAGAAGTATTGTTTGGTGCGACAGGAGGAGGCTTTGTCGTTATGAGGTTCTTTTTTATAAGAGCAGGGAACAATTCAGTATAAGTCATAGGAATGGCATCGAACTGCAGTTTTCTTGGTGAACGGTTCTGATTGTTGAATGGATAAGCCTGTTGTCGAGGCTGCTGCTGAAATGGCCGTTGTTGAGTTGGTGGGGTTTGATGAGCTGGGGTCATCAAAGCTGGGCGGACAGCCGGAGTGACTGCCGCAATGTGAGAGTAACCTCTCCTTGGTCTCCCTGGGAACAATGCACTGACATCCTGTTCTTTTCTTTTCGGGAACACACTTCCAAACTTCTTAGTACTGCTAGACGGACTTCCTTCTTTAACCAAACGCCCTTCACAAATCCCTTCCTCTAACCGCATGCCCATGCTTACCATTTCGGTGAAGTCACTGGGTGCGCTGGCTATCATTCTTTCATAGTAAAAGGAACCTAAAGTCTTCAAAAATATCTTTGTCATCTCTTTCTCCTCAAGAGGTGGATAGATTTGAGCAGCAATTTCACGCCACCTCTGGGCGTATTCCTTAAAAGATTCTCGGTCTCTCTGTGACATCGCCCGAAGTTGATCCCTGTCCGGTGCCATGTCAACGTTGTACTTATACTGGTGAACAAAAGCTTCGCTGAGATCGTTGAAGTTGCGGATCCGAATACTATCTAAACCCATATACCACTTTAGAGCAGCACCCGTCAAACTATCTTGAAAATAATGAATCAACAAGTCATGATCATCGGAATACGTAGACATCTTTCTCACGTACATTGTCAAATGACTTCTAGGACACGAATCACCCTTATATCTCTCAAAGTCTGGCACTTTGAATTTTGCTGGAATCTTGACATTCGGAACTAAACAAAGGTCATGCGTGTTCTTCCCAAACAAATCTTTCCCCTTTAACGCTCTAAGCTCCTTCTGCATTTCTTGGAACTGATCCTGGAACTCTTCCATTCTATCAAAAAGACCCAAACTTTCAGCAGGCTCGGCAGGATAAGTAGGTTCATTCAAGTATGGCACGGAGTGAACCATAGGAGCAACGGTTGTCATAATCGGTTGCGGAAAAGGTGTCACAGACGGAATTACCGGCGGCATGGCAGTTGTCTCTGGTTGAGGAAGAGACAAAGTAGGTTGAAATAAAGGTTGTACGGCGGGTTGATACCCCTCTGGCACAAAGTTGTAAGGCATTCCCCACGGAAAACCTTTCGGCATCTGATGTTGAAGCGGAGAGTTGATTTGAGTCACGGATGTAGGAACAGTGACAATCTCGGAAACTACTGGAGTTGAAGTGTGAATCTCGGCAGCTGTAGTCGATGGCTGATTCTGAACAGCCACCAAACTTTCCACTAACGCAGTTAACTTTTCCATCTCGACACGAAGTGTAGCAACTTCCCCATGAAGCTCATGATTTTCCTGTTCCAGATCTTCCATCTTCCTCTGACGATTGGCTCGAGTGTCGTATCGGTGAGACAGCTTGACAACCTTGGGAGTGGAAAAAGAACAAGGATAAGACTCTAGAAAACATGTGAAGTGAAATGTTGAATGATGCATGATGTGCGATGCAAATGATGATTCATTTTAATAGTTTTTCAGGGAACTTCGGTGGTTTTGCACATATCAATGGTAAAGGAATTCGGAACAACAAAAACTCAATCCATTAATTGAAAACAGTAAATTACAACTCACAACTTGGAATAACAAAATAATAAATTACAACTTTGGGATAACAACCCAATAATAAAAGCAGTAAATTACAACCTCGAAACATGGAATCCATAAT
This sequence comes from Vicia faba, assembly GCA_948472305.1. NCBI lineage: Eukaryota > Viridiplantae > Streptophyta > Magnoliopsida > Fabales > Fabaceae > Vicia > Vicia faba. Next base: position 115,346,163 of record OX451741.1, read on the forward strand.
AAAGCGATAAATTACAATTTTAAAACATAAAGTCCAAAATAAAGCAATAAATTACAACTTTGGAGCATGAAGCCCAAAATAAAGCAATAAATTACAAATTTGGAGCATGAAGCCCAAAATAAAGCAATAAATTACAAATTTGGAGCATGAAGCTCTTTTACATAGTTTTACAAAATGACATGAATAAAATAAAGCTAAAAGCTAAAGATCACTCAGGATCCTCCGATGAAGGACCAAACACCAACTGTAACCGGAGCTTCTTGATCTTCTCTTCATAAAAGTCTTCCATCTCTTTCTTCTCAGCTACCAGTCGATCAATGATTTCCTTCTGCGGATTAGGAACGAGAGCAACGCTTACCGAACCTTTCTTCTTTCTCTTCCTTTCACTAGCATACTTCTTCAGTAAAGCATCCTTTTGATGAAGCTTCTCATCGTGATCAACGAACCAGCCGTCTTGAATAAAGAGCAACTCCTCCTTTTCCTTTAACTGTCGAGTCAGGACTCGATTCTCATATTCAGACATATGGTACTTTTCTTTCCAAGCATCCCTCTCGGACTTCATCCTAGCCAGATTTCCTTGGTATTCTCCTATATTCGCGACAGGGATAACAACAGATGATGGTGCAACGGTGGGGAATAAAGGTTTCTCAAGTTTATAGGGCATCTTGAGAGCACAAGCCCTAGCACGGACCCACTGTAGGTAAGGCTCCAAAGAAACGGCACCTTTATGTCCTAACATATCTCTCCCTTTCCTATGGATGTGGCGCCAAGCCCCTTCGATCTCCCTCTTAGCTACCTGATGATCTTGTCCTTCCTGTAGAAAGAAACCACTCACATGGATGTTGTTTGGCTTGTCCCTCATCGGGTATCCAAACTGACGGCGCGCGAGAACAGGGTTATAATTAATTCCACCTCTTGTACCGAGAAGAGGCACGTTAGGGAAAGCACCACAGCTATCAATGATCTTCACGTCGTAGTAAGCTCGATTATACCAATCAATGTCGAAATGAGTGAGAGCCATGATCTTTGGCGCCCAATGCGGTTCCTTCTCGAGATCCCAGAAAACATCAGACCCAGGTAAATGCGAAACATACCACTGATACAACAACGGTGTACAACAAATAATCATCCCTCCTTGATAAGAGTTTCGAAGATGGATGGAGTAGTAGGTATCTCCTAGCAGCGTAGGGACCGGATTTCCAATCAAGAAAATTCTGATGGCGTTGATATCCACAAACTTATCAACGTTAGGGAACAAGAATAGACCATAGGCGAGTAAAGCAAACACGTCTTCAAAGGCAACAGTATCTTTTATCTCAGCAAAATGGCGAGCTTTCCTCAACAAAAACTGCGCAGACAAACCTCGGATTCCCCCTTTTGTAGTCATGTTCTCCTCTATCTCTGACTTCTTCAAGTGGGTGATGGTCGCTATCTCGTGAGATTTGGGTTCTTCTTCTAAGCCAGAAAAAGGAACACAATCGGTGATCGGCAAACCAAGTATGTAGGAATACTCTTCTAAGGTGGGCATCAACTGGTAATCAGGAAAGGTGAAACATCGGTACAAAGGATCGTAGAATTGAAACAATGTATTGAGGATGCCTTCCTTCATCTTGCGCTTCATGGGAGGTACGATGGACCCATACTTTCTCTGAAAATCCGTCGGGTTCTCGATCTTCGGAATCAAACTCTTCAATTCTTCAATCTCGAGCTCCTTAAAACTAAAACTTCGAGTGTTTCTTCTTCCAAATTCCATAATAATAGCACCTGAGATGTCTGCAAAAATGATTCCGAAGTTCCTTGAAAAACAAGTTTTTTACAAAAATATTGATGAATGCATGGATGAATGATAATGCAACAGTCACACACAAGTTTGCAAACATGGGGTTCAAAGGTTCAACGTTCAGCATGGAGTTAAGGGTAAAGCCCACCCAAAGGTATGTACTAACGGTTTAATCACACCTGTAAGACAAGGTTCTAAGAGTTCCCAGAGTCTACATTCCTCTTTCGGATATTACCAACGTCTTGATTACTCAATAATTAGCAATATTCTCAAGAGAAACTCGTCCGAGCGTAGCATCGCGTAACAACTACTTCCGAATTACTCCGTTATAGTCTCCGCGCTACACCTAAAAAGGCCAAGATGGGTTAGGGTTCTACGGTCCTCAACTTCTCGGGCTCCTAGGTCGAAAATAATAATGTCCTCCCAATTACTCGGTAAACAAATATTAAGTTCAAGAGGGCCTTCCATTGAGTGGGGGATCTCATGCCTCCTTCTTCGGGATTACTCCCTCAAAGTTAACATGACTGTACCGCCCGTCCTATTCCTTAAGTGTTACTTAATCCGGGTATAGGATTCGTCCTTTGCAAAAAAACCCAAACACCCCAATTTAAACACATAATCAAACAAATCAAATAATAGTAAACAGATAAAACAAATTAGGCTTAACCCACTTAGGGATGGACCAGCAAGAGGTCAATCTTTCCCCAGCAGAGTCGCCAATTCTGTAGCGATAAAAAATGTAGCAGGGTAAATCGGAGATCGAATTATTGATTAATTCGTCTCACAAAAGCAAGAGTCGCCACCGCGCTTTATTATTTCCAAGGGAAAAGGGGAAAGAGCGAAATAAAACCCTAAATGTGCAATGTAAAATAATACTTTTTTTAAAAGTAATGAAATACAAGGCGTTTTTGAAAAGAGATCTATGGTTCGGGGGTTGGTTATACAATGGGAAGGTACTAGCACCCAATGTATCTATAGTACTATATAGGAACCTTTTGAAATATCTGTTTTATTAAAATTGTTTGTTTGATTGAAAAATGAATCGTTTTGGCCGAAAAGGGGTACGGACGGGTTTTTGAAGCTATGACGACCTAATGTCGAAATTTTTGCTTTAAAGGGTATAAGTTTTGAAAAGATTGGGTATTTGAAGAAAAATTATCCTAAGTTTTAATGAAATGCGAACGTTCGCGCAATTGGACTTGAAGACATGAAGTCGACAAACTTAATCGTTTTTTCCCTTGGATTTAAACGTAAACAGAATAAACAAGTAAATATGAAATAATTAAACAGAAAAATTATGCGGATAATGATTAAATAACAACAGTTAAATAAATGACTGAATTGTGTAAATATGCATTTTTTAGATTTTTGTTTAATATTAATGAAAAGAAAATGTTTTAATAGTTTTCATTTTTTACGCATTTTATATGGATAAAAGTAAATGAGAATTAATTAAGGAAGACAAAATATTTTTAAGTTTTAAGTCTCTATATATTTTTATATTTTTTAGAGTTCTATATAAGACATTATTTTTTAGTAATTATTATTAAATAATCAAACTAAGTGAATACTAAAAAACTAACTTAAACCTAATTAAAAAGGGATGTTTTAAAATTACCCAAATAAACCTAAAATTAAATTTAATAAAATAAAAGGTAAAATGGTTAAAAGTTTTAATTAAATTTATTAAACTACTAAATAATTTAAACTAAGTTTTTAATAGTTCTAAAACTGAAAGAAAAAAAAAGAATAAACAAAAAAAGTGTATTTAAAAAAAGCTTGAAGAACAAATATATATGGGCCAAGGGTTTTGAAGGGCCCAATAGAAAAAACAAACAGAAAGGGGGTGCCAAAGGGAAATCGTTGGGCCTAGGAAGGAAGAAAAGAGGAAAGTCCATTTTGCTCATGATTTTGTTTTAGGGTTAACACAGTTTGATAATTGGGATTAGGGTTCTGGTTTGGGAGAACGGCGCTCATCGTTCTTGTTCATGCATTCGTCTTCTGAGTTCCTCAATGGCCAACAGCACTCTCCACTCTCCTCTTCCCTCCAGCGAAGGCATCAGGGGGTGATAGATTCGGTGAGTTCATTTTCTTATTCGCTTAGGGTTCATTACGATTTGCGTGTGTTGATTTGGTTCCGTTTTGATTCTTATTTCGCATTGTTATATTTGTTGGAGGGGTTATGAAAGAGAAGAAGGATGAAGAAAATTACCCTTGGAGACGGAGGAGGGAAGTCGTGGGTGCTAGGAGGCCGGGACAAGGAAGACGGTGGAGGCGCTGCGAGTTTGCTTCGGACTTACCGGTAACTCGTTCCTTTTGGCCCTTCTGCTTTGCTTTTTCCACTTCTTCTCTTGCTACTGCCACTGTATGCTTTCCGTTGCTTTGAACATCCTTGAATGCTGTGTTGAAATAACCATTTTGACTAGCTTGATGATATGTTCGCTTTTCTCTTCTTCTTTCTGATTGCGCTACTGGATACTTTCCATTGCTTGTGTTGGCCAGTGATGAGGTAATCTGAGGCCTGAGGGTACGCTTGTTATTGTTTAGACATGGCTTGATTCTACTGGGTTTTTTTTACAGTAGGTTATGGCTTTGGAATGGTTTAGGCCATTTGTTTTTAGTCCATGGTCTTGACAGGTTTATGGTTCTGATATGGTTTGGTGTTTGAATGGTTTTTTGGTTGGACAATAGGTTTTGAATGGTGTATGAAATGGTTGAGGTTTTTGACGGTACAGGTTTTGATGATGTAGTAGGCAGGTTTGGTAATGCAGTAACAGGTTAAATGGTTTAGGAAATGGTTTTGACCATGTTTTGATAATGCAGTAGCAGGTTTTTTGAAATGCAGTTCTATGGTTTAGGCCATATGTGTGATGGTTTTGAATGATTTTTATGATATTGGTTTGATGGCTCAATCAGGTTAATGAGGTTTAGGCCAAGGTTGTGGTCTGGTTTAGGACTGAGAAAATTTTTATCTTTGTTTGACAATAATTTTTTTTGAGTTTTAAGGCTGGGAGATAGACAGATGAGTTCTCTTTTGAAGTGATTTTTATGCTATGTTATAACAACTGCTTCCCCTCCTTGTGTACGTTACAGGCTTAGGTTTATGTTACCGGTTGGAGATTTGAATATTTTACAATATTCCTGGCCTCTGCATCATACTGTTTCATCCAGTTTGTTTGTATTCTACTCTTGTGCTTCTTTTTTACTGAGTTACTGCTGTAGCTTTGTTTTGTAATTCCTTCTGCCTAAACCAAAACCTGCAAAACCATTTTTCTTTCTCTCTTCTCTCTCTCAAGTACATTGATGCATAGAAATGATGTGTACTGTATGTTCTGAAAAAATAAGCATGCTGGAAAAATGATGAAATGGGAAATGTTTTATGCTTGCAAAATGGTTTTGAACTGCATGTTTCTTTTGTCTACTGCATGGAGCTTAAGTTTTTGACTTCTTCTATGTGGGCATAGGTTTACGTTGGAATTGAATATGTCATTTGTGCATATGTTGGATTTTGTATGCTGTGTATATTTTGAAAAATGCCTTTTGACAAAAGAAATTATGCATATTCAATTTTGAAAAATAAAATGAATTTGTGCATGTTTTAAAATTGTGCATTCATTTATGAAAAATAAAAATTCCCCCCTTTTTGTGAATCGGGAGAAATCCCGTGATTTGCAAAAAAGGGTAAACTGATTCCAGCCGTTTGTTTTTAATGATGAACACTAATAAATAATTTTTTACTTTTAATTATTTATTCAATTCTGACTTTTCTTTTTTTTAATTGTTTTTGCAGGTAAAAATTAAATGAGCAGACAAAAGCATTGGATAGAAGATTTAGAATTAGAATTTTAGAAATATAGTTCTATTTTACTTTAAACTTTTATGTAATTTGTTATTATAAATATTTTGTAAATAATACAATATTTAAATAACAAATGTAATAAAAATAGAATAAAGTGAAATAAAGTTCTATTATTTCCCCGTCAATTCTTTTCTTTCTAATTTTTTTATTTATCGTTTATAATTCTTTAAATTGTATAATGATTAAAAATCAATTTCAATCACTTACATTCAGAATAATAAGCGCATAAATAAACATCATTGATCAATTAATAATTTCAATTATTTAATTCGTTATTCATAATTTTAATAATTAAAATAGAACTTCAATTATTTAACTTAGAATGATAAATAATTAAATAATCATTATTGACCAATCAATGAACTTCTTTTCAAATATTTATTATATTATTCATAAATCTTTAAATTATGTAATAACTGAAAATAAACTCCAATTATTTAAATTTAAGATAATGAATAATAAATAAACACTGTCTGAACAATTAATATGCCTCTTTTCAAATATTTATTTTATTATTTATAGATCTTTGAATTATATAATAATTGAAAATAAATTCCAATTATTTAAATTTAAGATGATAAATAATTAATAAACATCATTTAAGTCTTGATCAGTTAATAAATTTAGCGTTCAAAAATAAACAGCTCTCGACTCAAAAAAGTTATGAATTTTTTAAAATCAAAAGGTCAAAACGCTTGCAATGTAATGATGCAGATGGGAGATGATATCTTAGGTCAAAATTTGGGGTACAACATGAAGGATAATTCATCATTTGATCAAGGGTTGATCATGATTCATCAAGGATTGCTCAAGATTCATCAAGATTCAAAAGTTGCTAAATTAGGGTTTTGTAGGAAAAGTCAACTCAACTTTGACCAAGCATAACTTTCTCATACTTTATGAGAAATGACCCATCCAAATATCATGTTGAATAGGATGAAATTTACTATAATCCATCTTCATACCCCAAGATAAAGAAATGCACTCACAAGAAGTTACAAATTTGGACATTATAGGTCATTTTTGAAAGTCAACAAAAACACCTTTTTTTCCAAAGCTTATAACATGAGCATGGAATATCAAAATGATATGATACCCAAAGGGTTGGTTATAGGACATCTCAAGGTTTCTAAAAAGTCCAAGAACACTTCGAAAAGTTCAAAATTGAAGAAGTTATGCATTGTTGAAGTTGGACATTTTTCCAAAATTGCCAAAAGTCAACTATCCCCAAAACTTCAAATTTTGACAAAAGGGCCCATTTTTTTCCACTTGATTTGATCTTGTCACACCACATGCGTGTCCTATCTTCAATTTTATGTCCATTCATTAATTTTTCTATTTTATTTGATTTTTATTGAATTAATTCATTTTAAATCAATTTAAATCTAAATAAAATCTAAAAATTGATAACTTGATATCTTTTTGATCATTACAGGTCTTAATTGACATCATGAACACAATCAAATTCGAATCAAGGCAAATCATGCACAAAATATTGGTTTTAGACATTTTTGGAAGCTTTGTTAATGGAGAATAAAATCAAATCTCCAATCATCAATTCTCATGGATTCAAAGCCCAAAACTAAACCTAATTGCTTCCAATATACTTATACAATGCAAATCATACAAGGACACGACCTAGAGGCTGCACAAACGGCAATATAAAACTTGAAAAAAACTCAAGAAAGCTTGAAACTGAAATCTTGGTTAGAGAGGTTTTCAACACAAAAACTCAACATAGACCTCTTGTTTGCCATCCACTGAAGCGATAGGAATCAAAATCAAGCCCTCTCGTCACCTAAAACACACTGTAAGCTTCTCTAAAAGTGGCCCTGTACACAAAATCGTATTTCCATATTCCTGCATCTTTTGAGCAAATTTTTTGTATAATCATGCTTATCATTCAATTTCCAATCTTTATGCAATATTTGATTTTGTTTTTGTAGCCTGTAACCCTGTACCCGAAGCTAGGGTTTTTGTTCTTGTTTTTTAGGCGTTTTGATTTCAGGAAAAATTAGAGTAAACCATGGACATGGTTGTGTTCAGGGAGGAGAGACGAGCATGGTGATGGTCTCCGTTTGCATTTATATGGCCTATAGCGCATTTTAGGACGAACCCACAGATCTTGCTGCGGATAAAAATTCGCAGGTAAGAAAACCAGTGTTTCAACGAAGAAGACGACTATGTGTCTTCTCCTGATTGGTGGTTTCAAATATTCGCGCTATTTTTTTTATTTCCAGGCATAATGTTTTGTTTTATATATAATAATTGTTGCCTATTCCAATAAAAATAAAATGGCAGTGGTGTAGTGGCTAAGGCGCTAGTGGAAAGTCTCATGGGACCTGGGTTCGAATCCCAGGTCCCCCATATTGCCTATTATTATTTTTCTTCAGTAGATCCATCGCGTTTCAGCAATTATGGTTCACCATGCATCATCACTTGATCACTTGCCAGATGGCCTTCAGGCCAAATCTGGTGGCCAGGAATGAAGGACCATCATGTTCCCTAGTCAAAGACGCATGCTGGATCAGAAAGTCAAACGCAGGCTGACTTGTATTGGGCCAAAGATTTGCTATCTCACCTCCTGATTTGGGGCCCAAACCCCCCTATTTGGTTATTTCTTTCTTTTTTATTTCACTTTATTTATTTGTTTTGTGTAAACTATTATTTTTATTATTTCACTAACAAATTAATAATTTTTCTTAATAAAATCAAAAACAAAAAAAATATTATTTTATTTATTAAAATTAAATTCAACTTTATTTTTGTAAATAAATACTAACTTAATTAATTTAGTTTTAAATAGGTTTAACTTTTAATATTTTTTTGCAATAATTAAAAATTAATGTAGAATATTAGGTTTTAATAACTTTGACCAATTTTATGTTATTTCCTTAAATACTCAAAAATCCAAAAATATTTTAATTAATTAATTAATTAATTTTGACCTAATTTAATTCCATTTAATTCAAAAACAACAAAAATCTTTTCTTTAATAAAAAAAGGGTCAAAATCCTAAAAAATGCGCCGATTTAATTTCTCGCACGCGATCAATTTTGTATTATTATTGTAATTGCTTTCGGAATGTAATAGCTTTTAATTAGGACTTTATTTTATCGCTTTATTTTATTTTCCGCAATTTAAATTAAAGGGTTGTTTTTGGCGATGTAAATACCCGACGCTTGTAATAGTTTAGATTTAATTTCCGCAAATTTAAATTCCGCAATTATTAACTGCTAGATGTTTGATAATAGGAAATGCATGACAAGATCCAATGTATGAACTTAAAATAAACATAGCTCACCCATAACATGTACAAATATAATATAACCGAACTAACACACCCGCACATGTGCACTCTTAGGGTACACCTCACTTGGTTACCTTCGAACGCGGTCATTGAGTATAGGAAGTTTTAGAGGTCGCCCTCTTGTCCAAAGATCATAAGTTGCCTCGAAACGGATGCCTCAGAAAAAATGATCTAAGACATTAAGGTTACCGCTAAGGCGTCCTAACATTGCTTTAGTGACCGCACGTCCCTTAATCGAATTGACCCTTAAAACTCCAATGATGGTGCTACCTACTCATCAATAGCGGGCTAACATTGTCTAAAGGACATTTGTACAAATTAATTCCCTTTTCGAGTAGGTAGATGGTTCTTAAGTACTTGCTCCTTTTAAAACAAAACAAAACTTTTCGCACTTACACTCATTTCAAACGAAAACTTCTTTCAAACCCACAAACACAAAGAAAAGCAAATTTTGAACACACAATGAGCAAATACCTAAGAGCCCGTGGATAACTACAGATAGAAAGGGTGCTAACACCTTCCCTTTCTATTATCTACCTCCCGAACCCGAGAAACATCTCGAGAAAGGGAATTTTTTTGTGCTTTTTTCCTTTTCTTGTTAGATAAAATAAAAGACGGTGGCGACTCTTGCTTACCGGGACATTTTGCGAAAACAAACGCAAAACGCGAACCAGCATTCCAAAACAGTCAGTTCTCTTTCCCACCGATCACAAATGTAAACACAAAAGTTAATAAGGATTTTCTAGTGTCCATATTACCTGTATAATCAGAATCTAAAAAACCCTTTAAAGCGTCTTCCTATTGAGTTGATCTTATGTAGTTTAAACCACCCTTTAGCGTACCATTCAAATATCTCAGCACCCACTTCAAAGCTTCCCAATGAACCAGACCAGGATTTGTCATAAACTGACTTACTATGTTGACTACATTTGCTAAGTCCGATCTACTACAAAGCATAACATACATAATGCTTCCAAACCCACTTGCATAGGGAGTACTCTCAATTTTCTTCTTCTCTTCATCATTTTGAGGACATTGTTTAACTGAAAGCTTCGTGTGATCACCCAAAGGAGTGTTAACAATTTTAATATCTTGCATTATAAATTGCTCCACCACTTTCTCCAGGTAACTAGATTGAGATAAGAACAATTCACTCTTCTTACGGCTTCTCATGATATCCATACACACGATTCTTTTAGCTCCACATATATCCTTCATCCCAAATTCACTATTTAAGATCTCCTGCTTACCGATCTCGTTTTTTCTAGAGCTTGCCATCAAAATATCATCAACTTATAGAAGGAGACAAATAATGACTTTATCGTTCCTCTTCACTATGTATACACAACTATCATAATTACTTCTTACAAAACCATATTTAAGAAGAAATTCATCAACCCGACAATACCACTGTCTTGGGCTTTGATTTAACCCTTATAAAGATTTCTTCAACAAACATACCTTAGCCTTATCTTCTATAAAACCTTTAGGTTGTTCCATGTAGATTATTGCTCAAGTTCTCCATGTAAGAAAGTTATTTTGACGTCCATCTGTTCTAACTCAATGTTATATTAATATATAATTGCCATAAGTACCCTTATAGAACAACGCTTTATCACATGCGAAAAAATTTTCATTGTAATAAATCCCATCCACCTGAGTGAAACTCTTCGCTACAAGTCTTACCTTAAAACTTGGTTCTGCAGTTCTTGGAATACCCCCATCTGTTGTACCCCAAATTTTGACCTAAGATACCATCTCTCATCTGCATCATTACATTGCAAGCGTTTTGATCTTTTGATTTTTAAAATTCATAACTTTTTCAGGTCGAGAGCTGTTTATTTTTGAACGCTGAATTTATTAATCGATCAATGATCAAACAATGTTTATTAATTATTTATTATCTTAAATTTAAATAATTGGAATCTATTTTCGGTTATTATATAATTTAAAGATTTATGAATAATGAAATAAACATTTGAAAAGAGGTTTATTAATTGGTTAACAATGATTATTTAATTATTTATCATTATAAGTTAAATAATTGAAATTCTATTTTTAATTATTATAATTTAGAGAATTATGAATAATGAATTAAATAATTGAAGTTATTAATTGATCAATGATGTTTATTTATTTGTTTATTATTCTGAATTTAAGTAATTGAAATTGATTTTCAGTTATTATACAATTTAAAAGAATTATAAACGATAAATAAATAATTGGAAAGAAAAAGAATTAATTGGGAAATAATAGAATTTTATTCACTCTATTCTATTTATTACAATTGTTATTTAAATATTGTATTATTTACAAAATATTTATAATGACAATTACATAAAAAGTTTAAAGTAAAATAAAAACTATTTTTCTAAAATTCTAATTCTTCACCTTCTATCCAATGCTTCTTTGTCTGCTCATTTAATTTTACATGCAAAACAATTAAAAGAAAAGTCAAAAATAAATAAATAATTAAAAGCAAAAAAATTATTTTTTTAGTGTTCATCATTAAAAGCAAACGGCCGGAATCAGTTTTTACCCTTTTTGCAAATCGCGGGATTTCTCCCGGTTCACAAAAAGGGATGGATTTTTATTTTCAGAAATGAATGCACAATTTAAAAAGATGCACAAATTCATTTTGTTTTCAAAACTGCATAATTAAAAAATTAATTGCATTTTAAAAGTCCACAACATATTTCAGAATTAACATCATATGCATAATACAACAGCACATGCATTTTCAATTCCAAACAAAAGCCAACGTAAACCATGCAAATATAAGAAGAAGCCAAAATACAATAGGCTTCTACTGTTACATTGCATAGACAGAGAAGCATGCATTTTTAAATCAAATATGCAAGCATGAAAACATTTCCATTTACATCATTTTTCCAGAAGTATTGCTTTTTCAGAACAAATGCATAACATATCATTTTTATGTCAAATTTGCATTGAGGAGAGAGAAGAGAGATAGAAGTATGGTTTTGCAGGTTTTGGTTTAGGCAGAAGGAGTTACAAAACAAATCAGCAGTATTGCAATAAGAAATAAGAAAGCATAAGAAAGGAATACAAACAAACTGTTGGAGCAGTATGGTGCAGAGTATCAAGAAAGATACCAAGGTATACAACCTGTAGCATAAACAAAGGAGAAAAAAACCAACTGATATATTATTATCAATCCATTTAAAAAATATATCACATCCACCTTCAAGGCTCCAACACAAAAAATTGTCAAAACACAATACAAAACCAGTAACCAAGCTCTCAAAAGCCAGAACCTGTTATCTCATAAACCAAAACCTTATGGCCTAAACTACAAACCTGCTACCATAACCCTTTTTTTCCAGAATCTAAACCATCGCCTAAACCATACACAACCTGCATTAAAACCACAGCCATTTTCAAACACCATCAACATAACCGTTACCAAAACCATTCCTACTGCATAAAACTAATAAAACCATAACCATTTTCAAAACCATCATACCATATGGCCTAAAAAACCATTAACCTGCTATCTCATATAACCATTCTGTGATACAGTGGGAGAACTGACTATGGTTTTGCGTTTGTTTTCGCATATGTTTCGGTTGAGCAAGAGTCGCCACCGACTTTTTATTTTATCCTAAGGAAAGGTTTAAAAAGCACAGCAAAAACCTTTGAGATTTTTCTTGGGTTCGGGGAGTAGATTATAGAAGGGGAAGGTATTAGCACCCCTTCTATCCATGGTTATCCATGGGCTCTTAGGTACTTGCTTAGATCAACTTGCCTTGGTTTTCAATTGTTTGAAATGGTGCTTGGTGTGTGGTTTTGAAAATGTTTTGAAAAAGATGCCTTGTATAGGCTACCCTTGTAACAATTCTTTACTCGAATATTTTACAAAGGCGTGTATCTTTTCGAAAAGATGTTTCAATATGTTTTGAGAGTTTGTTTTGAAAGTGTCATGGATTGTGGTTTTTGAAAAGAAGGCAAGTGTTTTTGCAAGTTTGATCTCAAGTAACTAAGAGTTTTGTCTACCCTATTGTACTCAAAGGTTTTTTGTTATGTTTTAACCCCTTTTTAACAATTTTGTTCCACCATTGAAATTGATGGACAATCTTGCGTTTAGGAAGTTTATTCGGGACGGGCACGGGTCATCGTATGGACCATGAATGCAATGATTCCAAGTGTCTTTGGCAATTTGTTTTGAAGGGACTATGATCATTCCGTTTAGGCAACATTTTGAGAGACTTATGATCATTTTGATTTTGTTTTGCCAAAGATACTCGACGTGCAAGCATGGCCCATTTTGGAAGGCAACATGTGGGATTACCCTAGAGGGTGCAAGTGTGATTGTGTATTGATTACATGTATTTGTCTTGTATTAGGTTATCTAGCGTTTGATTTTATGTACATGCAAACCCTAGGTCTAACCATGGTATAATTGGAAAACTGTAAATTGCGGAATGTAAAGTCTACGCTATTACAAAATAGTATCCGGGAGTGGGGGTACAATATTCACAAATGGGGATGAGACTTATAGTATCCAATAAGTTACAACCAAATCGAATTTGCGATAAAATGTAAATATCGAATATACAAATATAAGATAAACAAATGTGTATAGGGCAATTTGAATGTATTTGCATTGTGTAAGTGTATAATGTGAAATATATTGTAAGTGTATAAGTATATGCGTATGTGATTATTTACAGGTGACAAGGTGAAATTAATATGGATTAGGGTATTTATTTAACCTAAAGAATAATTAAGCGTTTATTTGATTATTGATCTTGTATTTCTTTTAATATGTACAATAGAAATATTTTAATTGAATGTTCAAGTTCTAATTGAATTATGTATGAAATGGTGTTTTAAGAAAAGAAAATATTTCTAGGTTTTCATTATGTATATAAAAAAAAGAGTATTTTTCATTTGTTATGTACAAAAATGTTTTAAGAAATTAAATTATGCAAAAAATGTATATTTACTTAGTATGTACAAAATATATTTTAATTAAAAGAATGGAAAGGTATTTTCAATTTTAAATATATGATGTAGAAAAAATATATTTTTATGTGTTATGTACAAATATATATTAAAGAGTATTTTTAACTTTAATTATAAAAAAAGAGTATATCTTTATTTCTTATGTACAAATTAGATAAAAAAAAGGAAGTGTTTTTAAATAAACATATTTTTAGGCATTTTATGTATTAATGTATTAGCATAATAAATCTATTAAATTAAAAAAAAAAGAACTATATGGCGTTTAAAAACATTAAATGTTTTAAATTAATAGGTTAAATAATTAATTGAAAAAAGGGAGTTATTTTATATAAGAAGGTTAGGGCTTTTGCTGGGCTTCAGAGAAAATTAAAAACGGGTCAGGCCCATTGATTGCTGAAGTAGCGTTTTAGGGTTAGAGATTTTTGTATCAATTGGAACAAAAGGCTTAGGGTTTGTTAGGCGCGTCGTTCGTACTTTTCTTCTTCGTCTTCCTCGTTGCACGTTCGCTTCTGAGTTTTGTACCCGCTTGTCTACGGCCACCGGCACTTCCGACCTCTCCTTCCCTCCAACAACACTGTGGGGCGACAGCTTTAAGGTGATTTCCTCTTTCTTATTTCATTAGGGTTTATTGATTACTGCATGCCATGATTTTGATTCGTTTTGATTCTAAATTCGTTTTTTTTTCACATGATCATCTGGGATATTTTTGAAAGAAAGGAAAAAAAAGAGTGTTAACCTTGGAGATGGCAGAGGATGGTCGGGCGTGCGCTAGGAGGCCGGGACGAGCGGGGAAGGCAGTGAGGATGCTGGGCTTGCGCTTTGGTAACCTGGTATCTTTGTATCTCTTTTCCTACTTTGCCTATGGTTTCGTGATGATCTGAACTGAAAACCTAATTTGGATATTCATCTCTTTCTTCTTCTCTTTCGCCTTTACTGTCTGCTTGTTGCCTCGAACGTTTGCTTTTGAATATGTTTGAATATACTTGCTTCTGTATCTTCTTTATTGCCTAATGATGAATCTAGGATTCTGAAGGACTCGTGGGGTTGGGAACTAGTATGCTTTGATGTTTGTTGCTCCTGAACGAACTTTCTCTCTTCTTCTCCTATTGCTTCCTAAAGGCCAATGATGAATGCCTTCTGAGATTGATGCCTTTGGAATGTTTTTATTGCCCAATGATGTTTTACTGAGGGCTTTATGTTGCCTTTGTTGCCTTGAACTTTTTTCTCTTCTTCTGACTTTCTTCTGATTTGTTACCTCAAGTGTTGGTCGTATGCTTGCGTATGTTGCACCCTATGATGATTTAAATCTGAGGGTTTGGTATTTGGATGGTATTATGTCATGAGGATTGCAGGTCTGAGGCTTTTATGGTTAAAGCTTTATCAGTCTAAGGCTTGGTTTGGTCTTGTGGCCTTTGAGGGTAAAGCTTAATGCAGGTTCAAGTTTGACAGTAGGTTTGGTGTTTGACAGGTGAGGCTTCAGGCTAGATGAGGTCTTGATGTTCAGGCCATTGTTTGGCTTGTATGGTTATGAGGTTTTGTTTGCTTTTTGTATGTGGTTTGCTTCAGCAGGTTTCAGGTTATGCGTTTGTAATGGTTCAGCAGGTTGATATGTTATGTGTTTGTAATGGTTCAGCAGGTTGATATGTTGAGTGTTTGTAATGTTATGCTGTGTGATCTTTTATCAGTTCTGGCTTTGAGCTTATCAGGTTTTAAGGCTTAAAGGTACAGGTTCTATTTAGGCTTGGATCATGCAGGTTCTGAGTTTTTGAGGATTTTTGATGTTTAGGCTTTCTTTTTGATATCAGGTTCTGAGTTTGGCATTGATTTTTGGACAGTTATGATGCTGAGGCAGTTTTGTATCTCAGTTTTTTGTATTTATGCAGTGGGGAGTTTTTGTATATTTTCTTGTATCTCTTGTGAAAGTTCTGCCTAAGCCTAAAGCCTAAACCCTGCTTCTTATCTCTCTCCTCTCTTAGTACAGTTGGATATTTTAATATGCTTCTTTCTTGTACTTTTTCTGAAAGTGGCCATTCTGATGGGAAATGATGAAAAAAGTTTGCTTGCATATAATGCTTTCCTCTGCATATTTGATCTCTTCTTTGACAGCTTTTGTGCTTTTTTGATATCTTTCAAAATCTTCTCTTGACAGCTTTTGTGTAGACTCTTTGGTACTTTGACAGTAAATTGCACTTTTTGATCTTTGATAGAGAGTTGGAATTGGATTTTCAGTTTAGTTTGAACTTGCTTCTGAACTATGCAGTTTGACATTTTAAAATTATGCATTTTGACATTTTGCATTCATGATAAAATTCTTCCCTCTTTGTGAACCGGGAGAAATCCCGTGATTTGCAGAGAGGGTTAACTGATCCCAATCAGTGGCCCTTAATGATGATTGTAAATTTTATCTGTTTTTTTCAATTTAACTGCTTTTTGACTTTTCTTCTTTTGGAGATAAAAATGGATGGAGGGGTACTAAATGAAGACTGAAGAATTAGAAAAATAGGATAGTTTTTTCTTTTTATTTAATATTTAAATTAATGTAAACTATTGTTTGTAATTTAAATTATAAACAATATTTGTACAAATAATTCAAATATCAATAAAAGTCTTTATTATCCAACTAATTCTAATTCTCTTTCTTTATTGTTTATTTATTTATTTAAAACTCTTTGAATTAAAATAATTGAAAAAATAAATTTCAATCACTTAATTTAGAATAATAAATAATTTAAATAAACAATACTTTAGCACGTTGATC
Organism: Vicia faba; assembly: GCA_948472305.1. Taxonomy (NCBI): domain Eukaryota; kingdom Viridiplantae; phylum Streptophyta; class Magnoliopsida; order Fabales; family Fabaceae; genus Vicia; species Vicia faba. The sequence continues at coordinate 115,362,859 of OX451741.1, forward strand.
AATTAAACCTGTCCTTTCCAATATCCAAAGCAAAGCAGCAGTTAACCAAAATAAACTGATCAAGCGCATTTCTTTTTCACTGATTCTTTTCCAAGCACTGTAATTCCAAACTGCATATTTCTTTTGACTGGCTCAAACAAAACAACATGAATTCAACCCAACCGCCTCTTTTACTGATTAAGTCAAAACAATGCGAACTCAACCTAAATCTTGGAATAACTTGCGAAGTGCTGTGGAATTTTAATCTTTTTGAGAATATGCCCATAAAACCTTAATTCCTGATTAAATGCCAGATAACGTTCGCCTGATCAAAATGCGCCAGAATCAATCACAACCCTAAACCAACTGTGAAACAATCCAGAGTCCTGAAAATCAGTAAAAACCCTAATTTCGCTTGACTGACAAGAAAAGTCCGTTTGTCCGATTCTTGAGTCAGTTTGAAAAATCAGGAAACGCCTGAAGCTGAGATTTCTTATGGAAAAATGCGAGGGCAAATTTTGGGGTACAACAGTTGCCCCTGTTCAATCTTCTTGAACCTGAAGAGTTAGATTGGCCATTTTGCCTTTCGTGACTTGAAGGTAAAAGAAGATTGGACACTAAAGTGCCCAGAAAATTTGCACTCGGCGATATGATGGTAGAGGTGAATGGGCTTAAAGATGCCATTTGGTGATGGGCTTAAAGATGACATCCGGTGACTGCTGATAGGAGGATGGGCTTATAGATGCCATCTGGTTATGTTGAACTGTATGTCAATGGTGAGTGGACAAGTATCAGAAGGGCATCCACGTTTCGGAACATCTCTGAATTAGGGGTCCGAACAAGCAACGGATTGACGTCCGTGTCTGGAGAATCTGTAAACTAATTTCAGGAGTTGAGAAGAGTCTGAACAGATTGACATCCGTTGTAGGGAAGAATCTGTAAACTGTTTTGAGAAGAGTCTGAACAAGTCGGTAGATTGACATCCGTTGTAGGGAAGAATCCGTAAACTGTTTTCAGAAGTCTTTGAAGTTGAAGAAGAACCGGTGTAGGGTTTCTTGATAATGCGTCTGGATGGATCTGGAATAAGTATCAGAATGTCGCCGTGTCCGGGTCACATCTGAACTATTTCTGGATGAATCTCGGGAGATGATCTGTGTCTGTCGACTGCTCTTACCTGAAAAGTAAAGGGTTAGCCGTATGCAATGTTATGATGCATGATGCAATGTACGTGACATCAATATTTATGACATGAATATGATGAATGTGCATGTAAGCTGATGAGCTAATCTTGCTGAGGATAAATGAATCCGAGATGGCTGAAGATAAAAGCATCTTGACTGCTGCCGGGGAAAATAAATCCTTGGCTGCTGCTGGGAAGAGAATTCCTGATGACCTCTACTGGGGAGTTTCAAATTAGTAGACTCATGCTGGAGAGGTAAGATTGAGAATCTTCAGCTTGATGGGAAGTAACTCTGACGACTTCACTGGGGAACTCAAGATTTTCCCTCTCTAAAACTCTGTGGGGAGAAGGTTCAATGGTCTGGCTTCGCTGGGGATAATGAAACTTGACTCTGAGTGGAGCTAGCTTGAGAAGAATCGGAACAAGTGATAGGTTATCATCCGTTTACTTAGAGAACCCATGAACTGTTTTCAGAAATCCTGAAATTGAATCAGCAATAGAGCCGCATCCGTTATTGGGAAGCGTCCGTAAACTAATTTCAAAGGTTGCATCTGAACAAGCTGATAGATTAACATCCGTTACTTGGGAAGAATCTATAAACTGTTTTCAGAAGTCTTGAAGAAGAATCTGAACAAGTGATAGGTTATCATCCGTTTACTTGGAGAACCCGTGAACTGTTTTTAGAAATCTTAAAGTTGAATCAGCAATAGAGCCACATCCGTTGTTGGGAAGCGTTCGTAAACTAATTTCAAAGGTTGCATCTGAACAAGTTGATAGATTAACATCCGTTGTTGGGAAGAATCTATAAACTGTTTTCAGAAGTCTTGAAGAAGAATCTGAACAAGTGATAGGTTATCATCCGTTTACTTGGAGAACCCGTTAACTGTTTTTAGAAATCTTAAAGTTGAATCAGCAATAGAGCCGCATCCGTTGTTGGGAAGCGTCCGTAAACTAATTTCAAAGGTTGCATCTGAACAAGTTGATAGATTATCATCCGTTTACTTGGAGAACCCGTGAACTGTTTTTAGAAATCTTAAAGTTGAATCAGCAATAGAGCCGCATCCGTTGTTGGGAAGCGTCCGTAAACTAATTTCAAAGGTTGCATCTGAACAAGTTGATAGATTAACATCCGTTGTTGGGAAGAATCCATAAACTGTTTTCAGAAGTCTTGAAGAAGAATCTGAACAAGTGATAGGTTAACATCCGTTTACTTGGAGAACCCGTGAACTGTTTTCAGAAATCTTGAAGTTGAATCAACAATAGATCCGCATCCGTTGTTGGGAAGCGTCCGGAAACTAATTCCAAAGGTTGCATCTGAACAAGTTAATAGATTAACATCCGTTGTTGGGAAGAATCCATAAACTGTTTTCAGAAGTCTTGAAGAGGAACCGGTGTAGGGCTTCCTGAAGATGAGCTTGTGTAAAACTGCATCGGTTTTTGAACACTTTTGACATTCGAATGTCCCAAGTGGTGATGTAGATAAATTCCTGGCTTATTACAGGTGTTGGTCTACAATCGGTCGTTCACAGATGTTTCCTGGGTTGTTACAGGTGTTGATCTGGAATTCTTCAGACATGCCCTGGCTGGATACAGGAATCGACTCTGGAAAGGTGATAGTTGATAGATATGCCCTGGATGGATACAGGAATTGAATCTTCAAACTCTTCAGACGTGCCCTGGCTAGATACAGGAATCGAGTCTGGAAATGTGGTCAACAGATATGCCCTGGCTGGATACAGGAGTCGAATCTGGAAATGTGATAGTTGAATAGATATGCCCTGGCTGGATACAGGAATCGAATCTTCAAACTCTTCAGACGTGCCCTGGCTAGATACAGGAATCGAGTCCGGAAATGTGGTAGTTGATTTGTTGAACACTTTTGACATTCGAATGCCCCAAGTGGTGATGAAGGAATCTTGAATCAGATTACCCTGCATATTGAGAGATTTTCTTGAAATCTTAACTGGACTGCCCCAGGTTAACTGAACTTTGAAAGATCTGTTGGACCTTGACTGGACTGCCCCAGGTTAATTGAATTGTGAAAGATTTGTTGGACCTTGACTGGACTGCCCCAGGTTAATTGAATTGTGAAAGATTTGTTGGACCTTGACTGGACTGCCCCAGGTTAATTGAATTGTGACATGCCATGCCCCTTGTTGATATGGGATTTGATGGAAGTGTTATTCTCTTGAAGTGATTTTGCTCATTGAGAGAGTTTTCGTTCCTCCGAACATTTGCTGTATGAAATTCTTCGCTGTCAAACAAAAGGGTTAAATGCAGATAGTGATATTCGAATAATGCAAAGTTTATGTTTGTCTCGAAGTTTTGAAAAATGCGTTTTTAGCAGAAAACTTTTTATAAGACAAATCAACACAAGATTTAGAGCAAAGCCCTACAGGAGTCAGGATACCTTTTGTAACAGTATGCCTTCGACCTAACCCATGCTTCAATTAGGACTTTTAAAGGGTTGTAACGTGGCCTGGTTCACGGTTTAAGAAACAAAGGATAAAGGCTCAAAGTATATTTGTACCCACCCGCTCTTCGTGATGTTCTTCAACCTAAACTCAGTTAATTGTGCGTCACACTCTGTTTTGAGTTTGGAACGACTTTTGGGCGATGGTTCACCAGTTTGAATTTGGGGAGACAGTCGTCATCTCTTTTTCTTTTTCAACATCTTTCATGTTGTTGAGGATTTTGTAATGACCTCACTATTTTGATTTTGATTTGTTATCCCTAACTTCTGCCTGACTGTTACCGTTTTCCGGGATTACTGTCAGCGGGATGCCCTAGCTTTCTTAAGCCTCCTTTATAGGTTTTGGCTCGGCGGGCTTTTCTCTTTTGGGAGATTGACTGTCTATATGATAGGGAACCACCCTTGTTTTTTGATTCCAAAGGAATGATTTCTTCTTTGACGTCGTTCGTTGTATTACGAACTGAGAGTTTGCGACTTCAATGCGCATTTTCTCTTGAATTAACTGAGATACTACCCCCCCCCCCCAGGTTTATATCAAGGGTTTTGATCGTTTCAGAACAGGAAACTCCTACTTCTTTGGCTCGAAGGGGTTGACTAGGGATTAACTTCCTTATAACTCCAGTGTTTGGGAATTGAAAGAAATGCATGTACATCATCAGCAAGGTCTGTTCAAAAGCATACTGTATAAGATTATGGTATTGTTTCGTCATCCTCCCTCTAAAGGCTTACAGCTTTTTATCAAGAGTCAAATATCATAAAGAAAAGCATAAGAGTAGTGAAACGAATGGATGAATTCAAGACAAACATATGCAATGCATTAATGAAAACAGAGTTTAACATCAACAAATAATTGTTTGACAGCAAAAGAAATTACAACTTTGAAAATTCAAAAAGAAGCAAAAGTCTTTCAGTTTGAGCTTCGTCACTTCAAGTGGAGAACCCTTTAACGGAAGATTTTCATCTCGCCGTCTGGCATGAATTCCAGCACCCCAATGTCGATCAGATCTTGAATCTTGTTCTTCAAGGCCCAACAGTCGTTGGTGTCGTGTCCCGGGCTGTAGGAGTGGTAAACATAGAATGCGTCGGGATTATGGTGAGGAGAGGAGATATTGGGCTTCTGAGGAGGGTCCTTCACGGTGAGCAAATTGACCTCCAACAGGCGCCTCAGTATGAAGAATGATGGTATTTCAGTCTCTGTAAACTGTCTTCCCGACTTTTCTTATTTACGCCGATTACCCCGTTGACGCTGGCGAGGTTGTTGATGGGTTTGTGACCCTGAAGCTAGCAAAGGAGCTTTCCCCTTGTCTTCTTGAGTGGATGGAGGCTGAGCGGTGACTTGCTCTTCGACCTCAGATGTTTGCCCCAGTTGGTTGTTTGGAAGCAGTTGGCGGACAAGAACTCTGAGTTCCTCTTGTCTTTGAGATAGATCTTGGATGAGAGCCATCTGGCCCACCAACTGTCCCATCATTTGGGTCCTTAGTGTTGTCAGATCAAACTGCAGCTCCGCAAGCTGATCACTCCTGGCATTGTTGGAATTCCCCAAGCCCTTGGTGAGGAGAGCTTTCATCTCTTCTTGCCCCAGAGACAAGTTCAGGAACATCTCCTGCAACTGAGCAGTCTGGTCTTGGATGTCTTTGACAGACCTTTCTAGAGCCATCTCTTGCTGAAATGAACAGCAGGAGAGTAAGGAAACCTGAAAAAGGAAAGATTGTCAAAATGCAATGCATGATATGTGGATGCATGCTTTCAAGGATCTCTTGGGGTAAACACAAGAAAAGGTTAGAGGTTGAACTTTGCTCTTGGATTGGAGGTCTCTGCACCGGTGGACGTCCTTCCACGAGAATCAAGCTCACCATGTCAAGTGGGTCATAGCCACTGATTCAAGTTGTTGTTCTTGAACTTTGATTGGAGAGTTTTGTATTGGTGGATGTCTTTCCACGAGAATCAAGCTCACCATGTCGAGTGGGTCATAGCCACTGATTCAAGTTGTTGTTCTTGAACTTTGGTTGGCATTGGTTTAGAGGAGAAACCTCTTGCCCCTTGATAGACGTCTGGTTCAACGTAACCCTGCATCCAAAGAACCCTCGAGATCCTTGAAATGGTTATTGAAAATGCTATGGTATGATGTCATGATGTTATGTACATGCATGCACAAACAAGTGAGTGTATATACAGGCAAACATATTCACACAAAGCACACAAGGCCTTAGGTCTAGGCCTGCATGAGGTTCAGGTACTACCCTCTTTCAGTTCGTTGGTTAAAACCTGTCCTATCAAAAGTAACCGGGTTCTAGAGGATCTCAAATCATTGGCTACCCTCAATCGGTCATAACTCCAGCATCGCAACCTTTTCTCGCGGCCGGAACCATCACGAGAGTTTAGCCTCAATGAGCGTAGCATACTGCTACTGTTCTAATGGCCAAGTTGGGTCAATTTAGGGTTCTAAGGTCGGTTGGTGCTTAATGACTACTTGGAAGACCCATATTCTCCCCGTTTCAACACGAGGGATATCGGTACAGACCAAAGCGCCACACCAACGTAGCCACTGCTTCACCCATGTCGGTATACTCCGGACAGGTCCCTCGCAGATTATGCTACCTAAAAAGGTTTCCCCCAGATCCGGGTTAGGATCTATGAAACTCCGATACAAAGCCCACAAATGTAAAATCAAACAAAGCAATCAATTGAAAACAAAGGTGATCTAAACCCTAAGGTAACCCCACTTTTAAGTACCGTCCCCAACAGAGTCGCCAGTTCTATGATACGGCGGGAGAACTGACTATGGTTTTGCGTTTGTTTTCGCAAATGTTTCGGTTGAGCAAGAGTCGCCACCGACCTTTTATTTTATCCTAAGAAAAGGTTTAAAAAGCACAGCAAAAACCTTTGAGATTTTTCTTGGGTTCGGGGAGTAGATTATAGAAGGGGAAGGTATTAGCACCCCTTCTATCCATGGTTATCCATGGGCTCTTAGGTACTTGATTAGATCAACTTGCCTTGGTTTTCAATTGTTTGAAATGGTGCTTGGTGTGTGGTTTTGAAAATGTTTTGAAAAAGATGCCTTGTATAGGCTACCCTTGTAACAATTCTTTACTCGAATATTTTACAAAGGCGTGTATCTTTTCGAAAAGATGTTTCAAAATGTTTTGAGAGTTTGTTTTGAAAGTGTCATGGATTGTGGTTTTTGAAAAGAAGGCAAGTGTTTTTGCAAGTTTGATCTCAAGTAACTAAGAGTTTTGTCTACCCTATTGTACTCAAAGGTTTTTTGTTATGTTTTAACCCCTTTTTAACAATTTTGTTCCACCATTGAAATTGATGGACAATCTTGCGTTTAGGAAGTTTATTCGGGACGGGCACGGGTCATCGTATGGACCATGAATGCAATGATGCCAAGTGTCTTTGGCAATTTGTTTTGAAGGGACTATGATCATTCCGTTTAGGCAACATTTTGAGAGACTTATGATCATTTTGATTTTGTTTTGCCAAAGATACTCGACGTGCAAGCATGGCCCATTTTGGAAGGCAACATGTGGGATTACCCTAGAGGGTGCAAGTGTGATTGTGTATTGATTACATGTATTTGTCTTGTATTAGGTTATCTAGCGTTTGATTTTATGTACATGCAAACCCTAGGTCTAACCATGGTATAATTGGAAAACTGTAAATTGCGGAATGTAAAGTCTACGCTATTATAAAATAGTATCCGGGAGTGGGGGTACAATATTCACAAATGGGGATGAGACTTATAGTATCCAATAAGTTACAACCAAATCGAATTTTCGATAAAATGTAAATATCGAATATACAAATATAAGATAAACAAATGTGTATAGGGCAATGTGAATGTATTTGCATTGTGTAAGTGTATAATGTAAAATATATTGTAAGTGTACAAGTATATGCGTATGTGATTATTTACAGGTGACAAGGTGAAATTAATATGGATTAGGGTATTTATTTAACCTAAAGAATAATTAAGCGTTTATTTGATTATTGATCTTGTATTTCTTTTAATATGTACAATAGAAATATTTTAATTGAATGTTCAAGTTCTAATTGAATTATGTATGAAATGATGTTTTAAGAAAAGAAAATATTTCTAGGTTTTCATTATGTATATAAAAAAAAGAGTATTTTTCATTTGTTATGTACAAAAATGTTTTAAGAAATTAAATTATGCAAAAAATGTATATTTACTTAGTATGTACAAAATATATTTTAATTAAAAGAATGGAAAGGTATTTTCAATTTTAAATATATGATGTAGAAAAAATGTATTTTTATGTGTTATGTACAAATATATATTAAAGAGTATTTTTAACTTTAATTATAAAAAAAGAGTATATCTTTATTGCTTATGTACAAATTAGATAAAAAAAAGGAAGTGTTTTTAAATAAACATATTTTTAGGCATTTTATGTATTAATGTATTAGCATAATAAATCTATTAAATTAAAAAAAAAAGAACTATATGGCGTTTAAAAACATTAAATGTTTTAAATTAATAGGTTAAATAATTAATTGAAAAAAGGGAGTTATTTTATATAAGAAGGTTAGGGCTTTTGCTGGGCTTCAGAGAAAATTAAAAACGGGCCAGGCCCATTGATTGCTGAAGTAGCGTTTTAGGGTTAGAGATTTTTGTATCAATTGGAACAAAAGGCTTAGGGTTTGTTAGGCGCGTCGTTCGTACTTTTCTTCTTCGTCTTCCTCGTTGCACGTTCGCTTTTGAGTTTTGTACCCGCTTGTCTACGGCCACCGGCACTTCCGACCTCTCCTTCCCTCCAACAACACTGTGGGGCGACAGCTTTAAGGTGATTTCCTCTTTCTTATTTCATTAGGGTTTATTGATTACTGCATGCCATGATTTTGATTCGTTTTGATTCTAAATTCGTTTTTTTTTCACATGATCATCTGGGATATTTTTGAAAGAAAGGAAAAAAAAGAGTGTTAACCTTGGAGATGGCAGAGGATGGTCGGGCGTGCGCTAGGAGGCCGGGACGAGCGGGGAAGGCAGTGAGGATGCTGGGCTTGCGCTTTGGTAACCTGGTATCTTTGTATCTCTTTTCCTACTTTGCCTATGGTTTCGTGATGATCTGAACTGAAAACCTAATTTGGATATTCATCTCTTTCTTCTTCTCTTTCGCCTTTACTGTCTGCTTGTTGCCTCGAACGTTTGCTTTTGAATATGTTTGAATATACTTGCTTCTGTATCTTCTTTATTGCCTAATGATGAATCTAGGATTCTGAAGGACTCGTGGGGTTGGGAACTAGTATGCTTTGATGTTTGTTGCTCCTGAACGAACTTTCTCTCTTCTTCTCCTATTGCTTCCTAAAGGCCAATGATGAATGCCTTCTGAGATTGATGCCTTTGGAATGTTTTTATTGCCCAATGATGTTTTACTGAGGGCTTTATGTTGCCTTTGTTGCCTTGAACTTTTTTCTCTTCTTCTGACTTTCTTCTGATTTGTTACCTCAAGTGTTGGTCGTATGCTTGCGTATGTTGCACCCTATGATGATTTAAATCTGAGGGTTTGGTATTTGGATGGTATTATGTCATGAGGATTGCAGGTCTGAGGCTTTTATGGTTAAAGCTTTATCAGTCTAAGGCTTGGTTTGGTCTTGTGGCCTTTGAGGGTAAAGCTTAATGCAGGTTCAAGTTTGACAGTAGGTTTGGTGTTTGACAGGTGAGGCTTCAGGCTAGATGAGGTCTTGATGTTCAGGCCATTGTTTGGCTTGTATGGTTATGAGGTTTTGTTTGCTTTTTGTATGTGGTTTGCTTCAGCAGGTTTCAGGTTATGCGTTTGTAATGGTTCAGCAGGTTGATATGTTATGTGTTTGTAATGGTTCAGCAGGTTGATATGTTGAGTGTTTGTAATGTTATGCTGTGTGATCTTTTATCAGTTCTGGCTTTGAGCTTATCAGGTTTTAAGGCTTAAAGGTACAGGTTCTGTTTAGGCTTGGATCATGCAGGTTCTGAGTTTTTGAGGATTTTTGATGTTTAGGCTTTCTTTTTGATATCAGGTTCTGAGTTTGGCATTGATTTTTGGACAGTTATGATGCTGAGGCAGTTTTGTATCTCAGTTTTTTGTATTTATGCAGTGGGGAGTCTTTGTATATTTTCTTGTATCTCTTGTGAAAGTTCTGCCTAAGCCTAAAGCCTAAACCCTGCTTCTTATCTCTCTCCTCTCTTAGTACAGTTGGATATTTTAATATGCTTCTTTCTTGTACTTTTTCTGAAAGTAGCCATTCTGATGGGAAATGATGAAAAAAGTTTGCTTGCATATCATGCTTTCCTCTGCATATTTGATCTCTTCTTTGACAGCTTTTGTGCTTTTTTGATATCTTTCAAAATCTTCTCTTGACAGCTTTTGTGTAGACTCTTTGGTACTTTGACAGTAAATTGCACTTTTTGATCTTTGATAGAGAGTTGGAATTGGATTTTCAGTTTAGTTTGAACTTGCTTCTGAACTATGCAGTTTGACATTTTAAAATTATGCATTTTGACATTTTGCATTCATGATAAAATTCTTCCCTCTTTGTGAACCGGGAGAAATCCCGTGATTTGCAGAGAGGGTTAACTGATCCCAATCAGTGGCCCTTAATGATGATTGTAAATTTTATCTGTTTTTTTCAATTTAACTGCTTTTTGACTTTTCTTCTTTTGCAGATAAAAATGGATGGAGGGGTACTAAATGAAGACTGAAGAATTAGAAAAATAGGATAGTTTTTTCTTTTTATTTAATATTTAAATTAATGTAAACTATTGTTTGTAATTTAAATTATAAACAATATTTGTACAAATAATTCAAATATCAATAAAAGTCTTTATTATCCAACTAATTCTAATTCTCTTTCTTTATTGTTTATTTATTTATTTAAAACTCTTTGAATTAAAATAATTGAAAAAATAAATTTCAATCACTTAATTTAGAATAATAAATAATTTAAATAAACAATACTTTAGCACGTTGATCAATTAAACCTGTCTTTTCCAATATCTAAAGTAAAGCAGCAGTTAACCAAAATAAACTGATCAAGCGCATTTCTTTTTCACTGATTCTTTGCCAAGCACTGTAATTCCAAACTGCATATTTCTTTTGACTGGCTCAAACAAAACAACATGAATTCAACCCAACCGCCTCTTTTACTGATTAAGTCAAAACAATGCGAACTCAACCTAAATCTTGGAATAACTTGCGAAGTGCTGTGGAATTTTAATCTTTCTGAGAATATGCCCATAAAACCTTAATTCCTGATTAAATGCCAGATAACGTTCGCCTGATCAAAATGCGCCAGAATCAATCACAACCCTAAACCAACTATGAAACAATCCAGAGTCCTGAAAATCAGTAAAAACCCTAATTTCGCTTGACTGACAAGAAAAGTCCGTTTGTCCGATTCTTGAGTCAGTTTGAAAAATCAGGAAACGCCTGAAGCTGAGATTTCTTGTGGAAAAATGCGAGGGCAAATTTTGGGGTACAACACATTCCAAACCTGTACCATCCTGTTCCAAAACCTGTTAAGCCATGGCCTAAAACCATCATAAAACCTTCCACTTGCTGTCAAACCATAAACATATAACCATTCCAAAACCAGCACAAACACCACCAACTTTAAACCAACATGGCCTAAAACCTTAAACCTTGTCAAAGCCAAAAATCAGAAAAAACAGAAGCAAAGCAATGGGAAGAAGTCAAACTAATCAAAACAGACATGTTTCAACAATAGCATCATTCAAATTTCAGCATACAATAAAGCATCTCAACGACAGTATTCCCAACATACGAAGGCCTCAGAATACATCATCATTTGGCCATTAGAAAGGCAACTGAGGTAAGGCAAGAAGAAGAGAGGAAAAGTTTACGAGGCATCCACCAACATTCAAAACATCCAGGCAACCAAATTCAAGCGTACAGAAGCAAAGCAAAAGAAGAAGAAGAAAAGATATCATGCAAAAGGGTTTTCAAATGTCATCATGAAACCCTAAAAGCATTAAAAGACAAACCAGGGTCTCCAAGTTCATAGCCCACTGTGTTTCTCCCTCCGCCAGCAAGCCTCCATAACACCCTTCATTCCACCTTCATAAAAGGTAGTTTTCGTTGCTCCTTTTTTTCCTTTTCATCATCTCAACAGAAAATCATATAAAACGAAGTCAGAATCGAAAAATGAACAAAATCATAACATGCAACAAAATCATAAAACCTAATATACCGTAAGGACGAATCATCACCTCTACACCGTTTCACGGAGCGACACTTGGGAAGAAGGGACATTGGTGGCTCAGGCAAATGGAGGTCAGAAGCTTGGACATATTGGTAGCTCGGGCAAGAGACTCAGAGGCGAGAGGAGGAGAAGAAGGCGAAGAAGACGAACGCGTGAACGATGAAGATGTGCGCCGCTCAGTACCAATCCGTTTAACCCTAATTCAACTAAATCAAAACATGTTTAACCTTGAAACAAAATTATGAAACATTTTGGACTTAACTCATGCCCTGCCTAAGCCCAAACGAATCCCATTCACACCCCCCCATATTTCTGTTTTTTGGTTTAGACCCCTTTAAAAAACCCTCTTGGCCCATAACTCTTTTATCCACCCTTTTATTTCTTTAATACTTTTTTCTATTGTTTTCTTTTATTTCTTTCTTTTTTTAGAATTTTATTAATTTAAGTAATTAGTAATTTAATCAAATAGATGTAATTTAATTAAAATGAGTTCAATATTAGACCAATTTTTATTAATTTCACTTTAGAATTAATTTAGAAAATTTGAATATTACTTTCATTAGGTTTAATCAATAACTTTTAAGTTTTACTTTAGTTTAGATTTAGTTACTAAATAAATACTTTATATTAATACTAATACAAAAATATATATAAAAAAATAGAAATTTTAAGAACTAAAAAAAACATTTTTATTTTGTTTTATCCATATTAATAAATGCATATAATAAAAACTTAAAAAAACATTTTTATTAATTAATTCCCTCGCTTGAATTAGTATTAGATAAAAATATAAAAAAGGTGCATATTTACACCACTTAGTCTTTTATTTAAATTATTGTATATCATTTATTTATCATAATTTTCTGTTTACTTGATTATTCTGTTTACGTTTAAATCCAAGGGAAAAAACGATTAAATTTGTCGACTTCATGTCCTCAAGTCTAATCGCGTGAACATTCGCATTTCATTAAAACTTAGGATAATTTTTCCTCAAATATTCAATCTTTTCAAAACTTATACCTTTTAAGCAAAAACTTCGACATTAGGTCGTCGTCTCTTCAAAAACCCGTCCGTACCCCTTTTTCGGCTAAAACAATTTATTTTTCAATCAAACGAACAATTTTAATAAAACAAATATTCCAAAAGGTTCCTATAGAGTACTATAGATACATTGGGTGCTAATACCTTCCCACTGTATAACCAACCCCCGAATCATAGATCTCTTTTCAAAAACGCCGTGTATTTTTATTACTTTTAAAAGTATTATTTTACATTGCATATTTAGGGTTTTATTTCGCTCTTTCCCCTTTTCCCTTGGAAACAATAAAGCGCGGTGGCGACTCTTGCTTTTTGTGAGACGAATTAATCAATAATTCGATCTTCGATTTACCCCGCTACATTTTTTATCGCTACAGAATTGGCGACTCTGCTGGGGAAAGATTGACCTCTTGCTGGTCCATCCCTAAGTGGGTTAAGCCTAATTTGTTTTATCTGTTTTACTATTATTTGATTTGTTTGATTATGTGTTTAAATTGGGGTGTTTGGGTTTTTTGCAAAGGACGAATCCTATACCCGGATTAAGTAACACTTAAGGAATAGGACGGGCGGTACAGTCATGTTAACTTTGAGGGAGTAATCCCGAAGAAGGAGGCATGAGATCCCCCACTCAATGGAAGGCCCTCTTGAACTTAATATTTGTTTACCGAGTAATCGGGAAGACATTATTATTTTCGACCTAGGAGCCCGAGAAGTTGAGGACCGTAGAACCCTAACCCATCTTGGCCTTTTTAGGTGTAGCGCGGAGACTATAACGGAGTGATTCGGAAGTAGTTGTTACGCGATGCTACGCTCGGATGAGTTTCTCTTGAGAATATTGCTAATTATTGAGTAATCAAGACGTTGGTAATATCCGAAGGAGGAATGTAGACTCTGGGAACTCTTAGAACCTTGTCTTACAGGTGTGATTAAACCATTAGTACATACCTTGGGGTGGGCTTTACCCTTGACTCCATGCTGAGCGTTGAACCTTTGAACCCCATGTTTGTGAACTTGTGTGTAACTGTTGCATTGTCATTCATTCATGCATTCATCAACATTTTTGTAAAAAACTTGTTTTTCAAGGAACTTAGGAATGATTTTTGCAGACATCTCAGGTTATTATAGAATTTGGAAGAAGAAACACTCGAAGTTTTAGTTTTAAGGAGCCCGAGATTGAAGAACTGAAGAGTTTGATTCCTAAGATCGAGAACCTGGCGGATTTTCAGAAGAAGTATGGGTCCATTATACCTCTCATGAAGCGCAAGATGAAGGAAGGCATTCTTAATACGTTGGTTCAATTCTACGATCCTTTGTACCGATGTTTCACCTTTCCGGATTACCAGTTGATGCCCACCTTAGAAGAGTACTCCTACATACTTGGTTTGCCGATCACCGACCGTGTTCCTTTTTCTGGCTTAGAAGAGGAACCCAAATCTCACGAGATAGCGACCATCACCCACTTGAAGAAGTCAGAGATAGAGGAGAACATGACTACAAAAGGGGGAATCCGAGGTTTGTCTGCGCAGTTTTTGTTGAGGAAAGCTCGTCATTTTGCTGAGATAAAAGATATTGTTGCCTTTGAAGACGTGTTTGCTTTACTCGCTTATGGTTTATTCTTGTTCCCTAACGTTGATAAGTTTGTGGATATCAACGCCATCAGAATTTTCTTGATTGGAAATCCGGTTCCTACGCTGCTAAGAGATACCTACTACTCCATCCATCTTCGAAACTCATATCAAGGAGGGATGATTATTTGTTGTGCACCGTTTCTGTATCAGTGGTATGTTTCTCATCTACCTGGGTCTGATGTTTTCTGGGATCTCGAGAAGGAGCCACGATGGGCGCCAAAGATTATGGCTCTCACTCATTTCGACATTGATTGGTATAATCGAGTTTACTACGACGTGAAGATCATCGATAGCTGTGGTGCTTTTCCTAACGTGCCTCTTCTCGGTACGAGAGGTGGAATTAACTATAACCCTGTTCTCGCGCGCCGTCAGTTTGGGTACCCGATGAGAGACAAGCCAAACAACATCCATGTGAGTGGTTTCTTTCTTCAGGAAGGACAAGATCATCAGGCAGCTAAGAGGGAGATCGAAGGAGCTTGGCGCCACATCCATAAGAAAGGGAGAGATATGTTAGGACATAGGGGTGCCGTTTCTTTGGAACCTTACCTACTTTGGGTCTGTGCTAGGGCTTGTGCTCTCAAGATGCCCTATAAACTTGAGAAACCTTTATTCCCTACCGTTGCATCATCATCTGTTGTTATCCCTATCGTGAATATAGGAGAATACCAAGGAAATCTGGCCAGGATGAAGTCCGAGAGGGATGCTTGGAAAGAAAAGTGCAATATGTCTGAATATGAGAATCGAGTCCTGGCTCGACAGCTAAAGGAAAAGGAGGATTTACTCTTTATTCAAGACAGCTGGTTCGTTGATCACGATGAGAATCTTCGTCAAAAGGATGCTTTGCTGAAGAAGTATGCTAGTGAAAGGAAGAGAAAGAAGGAAGGTTCGGTAAGCGTTGCTCTTGTTCCTAATCCGTAAAAGAAAATCATTGATCGACTGGTAGCTGAGAAGAAAGAGATGGAGGACTTTTATGAAGAGAAGATCAAGAAGCTCCGGTTACAGTTGGTATTTGGTCCTTCATCCGATGATTCTGAGTGATCTTTAGCTTTTAGTTTTATTTTATTGATGTCATTTTGTAAAACTATGTAAAAGGGCTTCATGCTCCGAAGTTGTAATTTATTGCTTTATTATGGACTTCATGTTTCAAAGTTGTAATTTAGTGCTTTATTATGGGCTTTATGTTCCAAAGTTATAATTTACTGCTTTATTATTGGGTTGTTATCCCAAAGTGTAATTTATTATTTTGTTGTTTCAAAGTTGTGAGTTGTAATTTACTGTTTTTGATTAATGGATTGATTTTTTGTTGTTCCAAATTCCTTTACCATTGATGTATGCAAAATTATCGAAGTTCCTTGGAAAAAACTATTAAAATGAATCATCATTTGCATCGCACATCATGCATCATTCAACATTTCACTTCACACTTTTTTAGAGTCTTATCCTTGTTTCTTTTTCCACTCCAAAGGTTGTCAAGTTGTCTCACCGATACGACACTCGATCCAATCGTCAGAGAAAGATGGAAGATCTGGAACAGGAAAACCATGAGCTTCATGGGGAAGTTTCTACCCTTCGTATCGAGATGGAAAAGTTAACTGCGTTAGTGGAAAGTTTGGTGGCTGTTCAGAATCAGCCATCGACTACAGCTGCCGAGACTCAGACTTCAACTCCAGTGGTTTCCGAGATTGTCACCGTTCCTACATCTGTGACTCAAATCAACTCTCCGCTTCAACATCAGATGCCGAAAGGTTTTCCGTGGGGAATGCCTTACAACTTTGTGCCAGAGGGGTATCAGCCTGCCGTACAACCTTTATTTCAACCTGCTTTGTCTCTTCCTCAGCCAGAGACAACTGCCTTGCCGCCAGTAATCCCGTCTGTAACACCTTTTCCGCATCCGGTAATGACAACTGTCGCTCCTGTGGTCCACTCTGTGCCATACTTGAATGAACCTACTTATCCTGCCGAGCCTGCTGAAAGTTTGGGTCTTTTTGATAGAATGGAAGAATTTCAAGATCAGTTCCAGGAAATGCAGAAGGAGCTTAGAGCGTTAAAGGGGAAGGATTTGTTTGGGAAGAACACGCATGACCTTTGTTTAGTCCCGAATGTCAAGATTCCAGCAAAATTCAAAGTGCCAGACTTTGAGAGATATAAGGGTGATTTGTGTCCTAGAAGTCATTTGACTATGTACGTGAGAAAGATGTCTACGTATTCCAATGATCATGACTTGTTGATTCATTATTTTCAAGATAGTTTGACGGGTGCTGCTCTAAAGTGGTATATGGGTTTAGACAGTATTCGGATCCACAACTTCAATGATCTTAGCAAAGCGTTTGTCCACCAGTATAAGTACAATGTTGACATGGCACCGGACAGGGATCAACTCCGGGCGATGTCGCAAAGAGACAGAGAATCTTTTAAGGAATACGCCCAGAGGTGGCGTGAAATTGTTGCTCAAATCTATCCACCTCTTGAGGAGAAAGAGATGACTAAGATATTTTTGAAGACTTTAGGTTCCTTTTACTATGAAAGAATGATTGCCAGCGCACCCAGTGACTTCACCGAAATGGTAAGCATGGGCATGCGGTTAGAGGAAGGGATTCGTGAAGGGCGTTTGGTTAAAGAAGGAAGTCCGTCTAGCAGTACTAAGAAGTTTGGAAGTGTTTTCCCGAAAAGAAAAGAGCAGGATGTCAGCGCATTGTTCCCAGGGAGACCGAGGAGAGGTTACTCTCACGTTGCGGCAGTCACTCCGGCTGTCCGCCCAGCTTTGATGACCCCGGCTCATCAAACCCCACCAACTCAACAACGGCCATTTCAGCAGCAGCCTCGACAACAGGCTTATCCATTCAACAATCAGAACCGTTCACCAAGAAAACCGCAGTTCGATGCCATTCCTATGACTTATACTGAATTGTTCCCTGCTCTTATCAGAAAGAATCTCATAACGACAAAGCCTCCTCCTGTCGCACCGAATAGTACTTCTCCGTGGTACAAGGCGGATCAGTTTTGTGAATATCATCAAGGGTCGTCGGGGCACAACCTTGAGAATTGCTTTGCTCTGAAGGAGGGCGTACAGAGGTTGATTAAGAATGGTATTTTGTCTTTCAAGGATGTTAATCCGAATGTTAGAGATAATCCTTTGCCTCGACATGGGGCAGCTTCAGTGAATATGGTGGAAGGTTGTCCGGGGAAGTTTCGAGTTTTTCAAGTTGAACACATAAGAGAGTCGTTGATCAGGTTACATCAGAGTTTGAGAAGACTTGCCTTTGTTAGACATCAGCATGATTATGATGTTTGTGAATTTTGTTCAAGAGAGGTTGATTGCCCTATTGTGAAGGAGGATATTCAGAAGTTGTTAGACCAGAGAGTTATCACTATTACATACGACAGAAATCCGGAGGACGAAGTGAATGTTATAATACCGCAATTCAATTTGCCTGAATCAGTAGAGATCGTTTACGACAGTCAGACTGCACCTGTTGATCCTTTGATTATTTACCCACCTGGCCCTGTGCCTTACATCTCAGACCAAGCTGTACCGTATAAGTATAATGCCACAATGATGGAGAATGGGGTAGAATTCCCTATACCAACAAGACCGCCTTTTGTTAACATTGCTGATGTGAGTAGAGTTACGAGAAGTGGACGTGTTTTTGCAGCAGTACCTTTGAAGAGACCAGAAGTTCAAGTCAGGAGACCCATACCTGCAGAAATTCCAGTGAGAAATGTTGAACCAAGGGTTGAGATAGGCCGATCCAGTGAACCTATCCCTCACCCTGAGGATGATGAGATTCTGAAGCTTATCAAGAGAAGTGAATATAAGATTGTGGACCAACTTTTGCAAACTCCTTCCAAGATTTCTTTGCTTGCTTTACTGAGAGATTTTGGTGCCCATAGAGAAGCTTTGATGAAGGTCTTGGACCAGGCGTTCGTGGATCATGATGTGACGGTTGACCAATTTGATGGAATTGTGGGAAATATTACTTCGTGTAACAATCTTGGTTTCAGTGATGAAGAACTCCCGAAGGAGGGGAGAAACCATAATATGGCTTTGCATATCTCAGTAGGTTGTGGAAATGATACTTTGTCAAGTGTGTTGGTAGATACAGGTTCGTCGTTGAATGTGATGCCCAAAACTACATTATCTCGGCTCTCATATCCAGGTGCTCCCATGAGACCTAGTGGGGTAATTGTCAAAGCATTTGATGGTTCTAGGAAGACAGTCATTGGTGAAGTGGATCTTCCTATAGTAATTGGTCCCCATACTTTTCAAATCACTTTCCAAGTGATGGATATTCGTGCTGCCTACAGTTGCTTATTGGGTCGTCCATGGATCCATGATGCAGGGGCAGTCACTTCCACGCTCCATCAGAGACTGAAGTTTGTGAGGCATGGGAAGCTAGTGATGATTGGGGGAGAGCAGGCTATGGTGGTAAGCCATTTATCATCCTTCTCTTTTATTGATGCTGATGAGGATGTTGGAACCCAGTTCCAAGGTCTATCTGTTGCCAAGAATGAAGTGAAGAAGCAAGGGGCATCCATTTCTTCGTTTGAGGATGCGCGACGAGTGGTGGAAAATGGTTCGGCCGAAGGATGGGGCCAGGTGTTGACTTTGCCCGAGAACAAATCTGGGGAAGGTCTTGGTTTTTGTCCCGTGTCTGCGAGAGTCAAGCAAGAGGTGGTTGTTCGTCCGATTCAAGAGGTTTTCCGAAGTGCAGGTTTTATACATCCTGAGGTTGATGCTATCATAGAGGATGATTCCGAGGAAGATTTGCCCGATTTTGTGACGCCTGGATTGGCTTGCCAAAACTGGATAGCTGTTGATGTTCCTATTGTTATGCATATTTCCGAGTAATGTTTTGTTTTGTTTTTCTTTGAAAAAATTAGCTTTGCCCAAGGCGAAAAGTATTTTGTGTCGGGCTATGATAAAAATAATTCCTTTTGCTCTGCCCAAGGAAAAAGTGAAATGTCTGGGCTCTTTGTTTCAAGTATTTCCCTTCAATGAATAAAAATGTTATTTTGTCCACTACTGTTTTATTTTTTCACTTTTTCTGGGAAATAGTAATGAAAATTAATTGGTAGTAATAGGAAATATAATAACCTTTTGTTTTATTTGCACAAATCGATTTCTAAAATAAAGCATAATCATATGTGCAGATTAATCCATGACTTAACCATCGAAAAAAATGATCCTATGCCCTCTCCCAACTTTGAATTCCCTGTGTTCAGAGCCGAAGAAGAGGATAGTGAAGAGATTCCTGTTGAAATTTCCCGTTTGCTTGAGCATGATGAGAAGATTATCCATCCATTTGAGGAACCTGTAGAATTAGTCAATTTGGATGATGAAGAAGATAGAAAGGAAGTCAAAGTCGGGGCATTGCTTATCCCGGAAGTTAAAGAGAAAATGTTGGAGCTTCTCAAAGAGTATGTTGATGTGTTTGCTTGGTCTTACCAAGATATGCCAGGTTTGGACAACGATATTGTGGAGCATCGTTTACCGCTGAGACCTGAATGTCCGCCGATCAAGAAGAAGTTGAGAAGGACTCGTCCCGATATGGCTGACAGGATCAAAGAGGAAGTTCAAAAACAGATTAATGCAGGTTTCCTCATTACATCGGTTTATCCTCAGTGGTTAGCCAATATAGTGCCTGTTGCAAAGAAAGATGGCAAAGTTCGGATGTGCGTAGACTACAGAGATCTGAATAGAGCTAGCCCAAAGGATGACTTCCCATTACCTCACATTGACGTATTGGTCGACAGTACCGCCAAGTTCAAAGTCTTTTCTTTCATGGACGGTTTCTCTGGTTACAATCAAATCAAGATGGCACCAGAAGATATGGAGAAGACAACTTTCATTACACCTTGGGGAACTTTTTGTTATCGGGTTATGCCATTTGGTTTGAGGAATGCTGGCGCAACATACCAAAGGGCCATGACTGCTTTGTTCCATGACATGATGCATAAGGAAATAGAAGTGTATGTGGATGACATGATTGCCAAATCACAAACTGAGGAGGATCACTTGGAACATTTGTTGAAGTTATTCCAGCGTTTGAGAAAGTATAAACTCCGTCTGAATCCCAACAAGTGCACTTTTGGTGTTCGATCTGGAAGACTTCTGGGTTTCATTGTCAGTCAGAAAGGTATTGAGGTAGATCCTGATAAGGTCAAAGCTATTCGGGAAATGCCCGCACCCAAGACGGAAAAACAAGTAAGAGGATTCCTTGGGAGACTGAACTATATCTCTAGATTTATATCTCATATGACTGCTACCTGTGGGCCGATTTTCAAGCTTCTCCGAAAGAACCAAGGATGTGTGTGGACAGAAGATTGTCAGAGAGCTTTCGATAGCATCAAAGAATATTTGCTTGAACCTCCCATTTTGATTCCTCCGGTGGAAGGAAGACCTTTGATTATGTACCTGACTATATTGGAAGACTCTATGGGATGTGTGCTTGGTCAACAAGATGAGACTGGAAGAAAGGAACATGCCGTATATTATCTGAGTAAGAAATTCACAGACTGTGAGTCTCGATACTCATTGCTTGAGAAAACCTGTTGTGCTTTAGCTTGGGCTGCTCGCCGTCTGCGCCAGTATATGATTAACCACACCACTTGGTTGATCTCCAAAATGGATCCGATCAAGTATATCTTTGAGAAGCCCGCCTTATCTGGAAGAATAGCCCGTTGGCAGATGTTGTTATCTGAATATGACATTGAGTATCACACTCAAAAAGCAATCAAAGGGAGTATTTTAGCCGATCATTTGGCTCACCAACCAATTGACGATTATCAATCCATCAAGTTTGATTTTCCAGATGAAGATGTTATGTACTTGAAAGCTAAAGATTGTGAAGAGCCGTTACCTGGAGAAGGACCTGATCCCGAGTCACATTGGGGTTTAATATTTGACGGAGCTATGAATTCCTATGGAAATGGAATTGGGGCAATCATCGTCACTCCCCGAGGTACTCATATCCCGTTCACGGCGAGATTGAAGTTTGACTGCACGAACAACATGGCGGAATATGAGGCATGTATTATGGGTCTCGAAGAAGCAGTGGATCTAAGGATTAAGATTCTTGATATTTATGGAGATTCGGCATTGGTGATTAATCAAATCAAAGGAGAATGGGAGACTCGTCATCCTGGTTTGATCCCTTACAGAGACTATGCTAGAAGATTGTTAACCTTCTTCAACAAAGTGGAATTACATCATATCCCTAGAGATGAAAACCAAATGGCTGATGCTTTAGCTACTTTGTCTTCAATGTTTCAAGTGAATGGTTGGAACGATGTGCCTACAATCAGAGTTATGCGCCTCGACAGACCTGCTCATATGTTCTCCGTAGAAGAGGTCACCAACGACAAACCGTGGTTCTATGACATTAAACGTGTTCTTCAGACTCAAGAGTATCGGCCCGGGGCATCCAATAAAGATAGGAAGACGTTGAGAAGATTAGCAAGCAGTTTCTTTCTCAATGAAGAAGTTTTGTATAAGAGGAATTACGACATGGTCTTGCTCAGATGCGTAGACAGACGTGAAGCAGACATGCTGATGCAAGAAGTACATGAAGGATCCTTTGGCACACATGCCAATGGACATGCAATGGCTAGAAAGATGTTGAGAGCTGGTTACTATTGGATGACAATGGAATCTGATTGCTGTAAGTATGTGAAGAAATGTCATAAATGCCAGATTTATGCGGACAAGATACATGTGCCACCGACCCTCCTCAACGTTATCTCTTCACCTTGGCCTTTCTCTATGTGGGGCATTGATATGATTGGAATGATTGAACCCAAAGCTTCAAATGGTCATCGTTTCATCTTGGTAGCGATCGATTATTTTACTAAATGGGTGGAAGCAGCATCTTATGCTAATGTAGCCAGACAAGTGGTAGTCAGATTTATCAAGAATCAGATCATTTGTCGATACGGTATCCCGAGCAAGATCATCACGGATAATGGTTCGAATTTGAATAACAAGATGATGAGAGAGCTTTGTGAAGAGTTCAAGATCGAACATCATAATTCTTCTCCTTATAGACCGAAGATGAATGGGGCTGTTGAAGCTGCTAACAAGAATATCAAGAAGATTGTCCAAAAGATGGTGGTAACTTATAAAGATTGGCATGAAATGCTTCCGTTTGCTTTACACGGGTACCGTACTTCAGTTCGAACTTCAACAGGTGCAACTCCATTTTCCTTAGTTTATGGTATGGAAGCAGTACTCCCCGTGGAGGTCAAGATTCCGTCTCTGAGAGTGTTGATGGAAGCTAAACTTTCTGAGGCTGAATGGTGTCAAAGTAGATATGATCAGTTGAATTTAATCGAAGAGAAGAGATTGACGGTGTTGTGTCACGGTCAATTGTATCAGCAGAGAATGAAGAAGGCTTTTGATAAGAAGGTTCGACCACGCGAGTTCAGAGAAGGTGACCTTGTGCTCAAGAAGATATTATCTTTCCAACCTGATTCAAGGGGCAAGTGGGCTCCGAATTATGAAGGACCGTATGTCGTTAAGAGAGTTTTCTCTGGAGGTGCTTTGATTCTCACCAATATGGACGGTGATGAGCTCCCGCGTCCCATGAACGCTGATGCAGTCAAGAAATATTTCGCTTAGGTTTGAGTTGACAGTTTGATAAGTTGAAAACCCGAAGGGGCGACTTAGGCAAGCTTTTGGTCAGACCAGTCTTGGCATTTGAGTACATTTTGGAATTCGAAGTTGTTAGGGAGAATAGCGATCATTGTTTTTGTGTAACCTTTTCCTTTCATGTACTATTTCCCAAGCTTTTGTAAACCGTTGGAGTCGCATTGTTAGCGAACTACCATCTTATTAATGAAATTTGAGCATTTACCTTTTGTGGGCAAAATTTTAATTTTTATGGAAATATTTGAAATAAAGTTATGTAAAGTATTTTTATTTTTATTTTAAAATGCGAAAGGAATATTAACAGTTGTTCCAAGGATGGTCAAGCCATGAAATGCAACAGTACAGTAGTTTATCCTTGCATGATGAGCATGTCTTATTTCAAAATCGTCATGAGGTGTTGGTTGTGTAAGCTTGTGTTTCTGGTGGTACTAAGTTTGGTGACTCCCCAGCTTTTCCAGTTAAGCGTTGTTTTGGCCACCTTTGTTTGGGAGATTTCGGAAGTGTGGTACGCTTTGTCTCTTGCCAGTGGTCTATTGGTATTGTAAGTTTAGATTTGAGTGCTTTTCTCCTCAGAAGACTTGAGCCTTGTGGTGTGTTACGCTCCGACGTTGCTTTGTGTTTCCAGTTCCAATTATCTTCCGTCTTTTTAAGATTGGCCGAGTATCTATCTTGTCGTGACATCTTATCGTCTTCAGGATATTCCATCTGTTTGTTTTGTCAGCATAACATTCATTTACCCATTTACACTTATATCACGCATACATATTCACATTTGCCATTGATTTTGGGTTGTACTTTGTTTATTCAAATAATGTACATGTTTCTTTCCAAGAAGAAGGTTAGCCTAGGCAGAAAATGTGCTTCCTTTCTAAATTCGCCAACTGAGCTAATCCTCATGGATGATTTTTGATTTAGCTCACCTTGTCCATTTCTGGATAGGATGAATTCCCCAATCGAGTTGCTTTCTCATTGGGTGGAGTCTTGTTTGACTGTTTTCTCTCTAGTTATTCCTGGATGAAGTTGTTGTCTCTTGCGTAGGCTATCTCATGATTTTCCCCAGTGAAGTCGCGACCTAGACGAATGGTGCATTTATTTTGCACATTTAAGTATGATCTCCTCGGGAAGGATTGATTCATGTTTCTCTTTGACGAAGATTTTTTTTCTCTGCCAGTATCATCGCAACTTTATTCTGAGTTACATCGTTGGAAAACGACAAGCGGCAGCTCTTCAGGAGCAACTTGTACGTATATTATCATCGTTGGAAAACGACAAGTGGCAGCTCTTCACGAGCAACTTGTGCGTTATTATTATTTTTGGAAAACGACAAGCGGCAGCTCTTCACGAGCAACTTGTACGTATATTATCATCATTGGAAAACGACAAGCGGCAGCTCTTCACGAGCAACTTGTACGTTATAGACATTGTTAGAAAACGACAAGCGGCAGCTCTTCATGAGCAACTTGTGTGTTATTATTATTTTTAGAAAACGACAAGCGGCAGCTCTTCACGAGCAACTTGTACGTCATTTTTATCTTGTGGAAAACGACAAGCGGCAGCTCTTCACGAGCAACTTGTGCATTATTATTTTGGAAAACAGCAAGCGACAGTCTCTTTATTTGAGCAACTTGTACGTTATTACTTTTCTGGAATACAGCAAGCGGCAACCTCTTTATTTGAGCAGCTTGTATGTTATTGGTATTTTCTTTGGACGACAGCAAGTGGCAGCCTCTTTATTTGAGCAGCTTGTATGTTATTGGTATTTTCCCTGGACGACAGCAAGTGGCAGCCTCTTTATTTGAGTAGCTTGTATGTCATAATATTTTTTTTTGGGAAGACGACAAGTGGCAGCTTCTTTATTGGAGCGACTTGCGTATCTACAATCTTATTATTATCTCAGCATTAATGAGTATATCTCCGGAAATCTCGCAGAGAAAGTTTGTTATGAACCTTTACCTTCAGAAGTCGGTAATCTGTCACCAGCAAAATTGATACATCTTTTTCCTATGTTTGACCTCGAGTTGTGAACTCACTGTTTTGGGTCAATAATCTGTTTGATGGCTATGCAAGGTGCCTTCTTTGTTAGGGTCAGAGGTCGTATTCCCTCAATTTTATTCGCTGTCAAGAGTCCATTACTTGAAATCGATGGCTCGTTTCCTCAGTAGTGTATAATCCACGTCTCTGTGTTTTGTTGGTGTCTGATTCCTCCAGCATTGTCTTGTTTCATACAATATCTTTCTCTGTGAATTCAATCACTGCATTCATATCAAACATAAGGGCGGCATCTTAGGATAAAATTTGCGTAATTATGTATTTAAGTACCTTCAATCTCGTCGAAACAAAGATTTTAATCTTCATATCTCCAGATAGAAGAAACTTAAATAGGGGCAACTGTTGTACCCCAAATTTTGACCTAAGATACCATCTCCCATCTGCATCATTACATTGCAAGCGTTTTGATCTTTTGATTTTTAAAATTCATAACTTTTTCAGGTCGAGAGCTGTTTATTTTTGAACGCTGAATTTATTAATCGATCAATGATCAAACAATGTTTATTAATTATTTATTATCTTAAATTTAAATAATTGGAATCTATTTTCGGTTATTATATAATTTAAAGATTTATGAATAATGAAATAAACATTTGAAAAGAGGTTTATTAATTGGTTAACAATGATTATTTAATTATTTATCATTCTAAGTTAAATAATTGAAATTCTATTTTTAATTATTATAATTTAGAGAATTATGAATAATGAATTAAATAATTGAAGTTATTAATTGATCAATGATGTTTATTTATTTGTTTATTATTATGAATTTAAGTAATTGAAATTGATTTTCAGTTATTATACAATTTAAAAGAATTATAAACGATAAATAAATAATTGGAAAGAAAAAGAATTAATTGAGAAATAATAGAATTTTATTCACTCTATTCTATTTATTACAATTGTTATTTAAATATTGTATTATTTACAAAATATTTATAATGACAATTACATAAAAAGTTTAAAGTAAAATAAAAACTATTTTTCTAAAATTCTAATTCTTCACCTTCTATCCAATGCTTCTTTGTCTGCTCATTTAATTTTACCTGCAAAACAATTAAAAGAAAAGTCAGAAATAAATAAATAATTAAAAGCAAAAAAATTATTTTTTTAGTGTTCATCATTAAAAGCAAACGGCCGGAATCAGTTTTTACCCTTTTTGCAAATCGCGGGATTTCTCCCGGTTCACAAAAAGGGATGGATTTTTATTTTCAAAAATGAATGCACAATTTAAAAAGATGCACAAATTTATTTTGTTTTCAAAACTGCATAATTAAAAAATTAATTGCATTTTAAAAGTCCACAGCATATTTCAGAATTAACATCATATGCATAATACAACAGCACATGCATTTTCAATTCCAAACAAAAGCCAACGTAAACCATGCAAATATAAGAAGAAGCCAAAATACAATAGGCTCCTACTGTTACATTGCATAGACAGAGAAGCATGCATTTTTAAATCAAATATGCAAGCATGAAAACATTTCCATTTACATCATTTTTCCAGCAGTATTGCTTTTTCAGAACAAATGCATAACATATCATTTTTATGTCAAATTTGCATTGAGGAGAGAGAAGAGAGATAGAAGTATGATTTTGCAGGTTTTGGTTTAGGCAGAAGGAGTTACAAAACAAATCAGCAGTATTGCAATAAGAAATAAGAAAGCATAAGAAAGGAATACAAACAAACTGTTGGAGCAGTATGGTGCAGAGTATCAAGAAAGATACCAAGGTATACAACCTGTAGCATAAACAAAGGAGAAAAAAACCAACTGATATATTATTATCAATCCATTCAAAAAATATATCACATCCACCTTCAAGGCTCCAACACAAAAAATTGTCAAAACACAATACAAAACCAGTAACCAAGCTCTCAAAAGCCAGAACCTGTTATCTCATAAACCAAAACCTTATGGCCTAAACTACAAACCTGCTACCATAACCCTTTTTTTTCCAGAATCTCAACCATCGCCTAAACCATACACAACCTGCATTAAAACCACAGCCATTTTCAAACACCATCAACATAACCGTTACCAAAACCATTCCTACTGCATAAAACTAATAAAACCATAACCATTTTCAAAACCATCATACCATATGGCCTAAAAAACCATTAACCTGCTATCTCATATAACCATTCCAAACCTGTACCATCCTGTTCCAAAACCTGTTAAGCCATGGCCTAAAACCATCATAAAACCTTCCACTTGCTGTCAAACCATAAACATATAACCATTCCAAAACCAGCACAAACACCACCAACTTTAAACCAACATGTCCTAAAACCTTAAACCTTGTCAAAGCCAAAAATCAGAAAAAACAGAAGCAAAGCAATGGGAAGAAGTCAAACTAATCAAAACAGACATGTTTCAACAATATCATCATTCAAATTTCAGCATACAACAAATCATCTCAACGACAATATTCCCAGCATACGAAGGCCTCAGAATACATCATCATTTGGCCATTAGAAAGGCAACTGAGGTAAGGCAAGAAGAAGAGAGGAAAAGTTTACGAGGCATCCACCAACATTCAAAACATCCAGGCAACCAAATTCAAGCGTACAGAAGCAAAGCAAAAGAATAAGAAGAAAAGATATCATGCAAAAGGGTTTTCAACTGTCATCATGAAACCCTAAAAGCATTAAAAGACAAACCAGGGTCTCCAAGTTCATAGCCCACTGTGTTTCTCCCTCCGCCAGCAAGCCTCCATAATACCCTTCATTCCTCCTTCATAAAAGGTAGTTTTCGTTGCTCCTTTTTTTCCTTTTCCTCATCTCAACAGAAAATCATATAAAACGAAGTCAGAATCGAAAAATGAACAAAATCATAACATGCAACAAAATCATAAAACCTAATATACCGTAAGGACGAATCATCACCTCTACACCGTTTCACGGAGCGACACTTGGGAAGAAGGGACGTTGGTGGCTCAGGCAAAGGGAGGTCAGAAGCTTGGACATATTGGTAGCTCGGGCAAGAGACTCAGAGGCGAGAGGAGGAGAAGAAGGCGAAGAAGACGAACGCGTGAACAATGAAGATGTGCGCCGCTCAGTACCAATCCGTTTAACCCTAATTCAACTAAATCAAAACATGTTTAACCTTGAAACAAAATTATGAAACATTTTGGACTTAACTCATGCCCTGCCTAAGCCCAAACGAATCCCATTCACCCCCCCCCCCCCCCCCCCCCCCCCCCCCATATTTCTGTTTTTTGGTTTAGACCCCTTTAAAAAACCCTCTTGGCCCATAACTCTTTTATCCACCCTTTTATTTCTTTAATACTTCTTTCTATTGTTTTCTTTTATTTCTTTCTTTTTTTAGAATTTTATTGTTTTAAGTAATTAGTAATTTAATCAAATAGATGTAATTTAATTAAAACGAGTTCAATATTAGACCAATTTTTATTAATTTCACTTTAGAATTAATTTAGAAAATTTGAATATTACTTTCATTAGGTTTAATCAATAACTTTTAAGTTTTACTTTAGTTTAGATTTAGTTACTAAATAAATAATTTATATTAATACTAATACAAAAATATATATAAAAAAAAAGAAATTTTAAGAACTAAAAAAAACATTTTTATTTTGTTTTATCCATATTAATAAACGCATATAATAAAAACTTAAAAAAACATTTTTATTAATTAATTCCCTCGCTTGAATTAGTATTAGATAAAAATATAAAAAAGGTGCATATTTACACCACTTAGTCTTTTATTTAAATTATTGTATATCATTTATTTATCATAATTTTCTGTTTACTTGATTATTCTGTTTACGTTTAAATCCAAGGGAAAAAACGATTAAATTTGTCGACTTCATGTCCTCAAGTCTAATCGCGCGAACATTCGCATTTCATTAAAACTTAGGATAATTTTTCCTCAAATATTCAATCTTTTCAAAACTTATACCTTTTAAGCAAAAACTTCGACATTAGGTCATCGTCTCTTCAAAAACCCGTCCGTACCCCTTTTTCGGCTAAAACAATTTATTTTTCAATCAAACGAACAATTTTAATAAAACAGATATTTCAAAAGGTTCCTATAGAGTACTATAGATACATTAGGTGCTAATACCTTCCCACTGTATAACCAACCCCCGAATCATAGATCTCTTTTCAAAAACGCCGTGTATTTTTATTACTTTTAAAAGTATTATTTTACATTGCATATTTAGGGTTTTATTTCGCTCTTTCCCCTTTTCCCTTGGAAACAATAAAGCGCGGTGGCGACTCTTACTTTTTGTGAGACGAATTAATCAATAATTCGATCTCCGATTTACCCCGCTACATTTTTTATCGCTACACCATCCTTCTTGAAAATACACTTGAATCCAACCACCCTTTGTTTCTTAAGTAGTCTCACAAGCTTCAAAGTATGGTTCTTCATCAGAGAATTCATCTCATCATTTACTGCAATCAACCATCTTTGACTATCTTTGCTTTTTAGTGCTTCCTTGAAGGCCTTTAGTTCTGAGTCTGGCAACCCTTCAGTCACATTCAAAGCATAAAAAACAAGATCAACATAATTGTACCTTTGAGGTGGTACAATCTCCCTCCTAACTCTATCATGAGCCAACTAATAATTAGGAGACGATGTATACTACCCTTCAATGGTACCATAAATAAGAGTCTCTACCACCTCCTCGTCTCTAGTTTCACTAGTAGAAATCTCCACCTCAAACTGAGTCTTTTCCACCATAGTTTCCTATTCTTTAACATCCAGTTCTTTTCACTTCATCTTTATACAAGTATTATCAAAATTAAAATTCCCACTTGTGATAAATTCTGATCCTCCAGGATCCATCTTCCATTGTTTGTAACCTTCCACCCCTTCAATATAACTAAAGAAGACACACTTCACAGTCTTAACATTAAGTCGGTCTTGTTTAATATGAGCAAACACCAAGGCTCTAAAAATCTTTAAATTTGAGTGGTCTATCAGTTTCCTACTCCAAAATTTCATAGGTGTCTTGAAGTTTATTCATGTGGACGTACATCTGTTAATCAAGTAAGTTGCGGTAGCAACAACTTCACCCCAGAAACTCATTGGTAACCCAACTCCCAACAACATATACCTTACTCTCTCCAAAATGGTTCTATTCATGCATTCTTCTAAGCCATTTTGTTGAGGTGTTCCAACAACGGTTCTATGCTTATTGATACCATATTTCCTTAAAAACTCATTAAACCGCTATGAAACAGACTCCAGACCATTGTTAGTTCTTAATACATTCATTTTAGTTTTCAATTGATTTTATATAAGAGTATACCATTCATTAAAATTTTCAAAGGTGTCCTTTTTACTTTTCAAAATGTAGACACATAATCTTCTAGATAAATCATCAATAGAGAGGAAATATAATCCACCCCATGAGTTGTCACCCTTGTCGGATCCCATAGACGTGAGTGAACATACTCAAAAGGTCTACTAGAATTATGCACACCACTCCCAAACTTCACCCTATATTGTTTGCCTATAATGCAATTATCACAAAATTCTAGTTTATTTAATTTCTCACTCCCTATCAAACCTTATTTAGCAAGTTTAACTAAATCTCTTTCAATGACATTCCCTAATCTCAAATGCTACAACTTAGATTTATCAAGAAGGTCTTGACTAGCTACTGATGCATGACCAATAACAATGGAACCATCCAAAATATACAACCCACACATTTTGGATCCTTTAGCCATTATTAATGCACCATACAAAATTATCAACACCCCACATTCAATTCTAGTGCAATAGCCTAGATCATCAAACATACTTATGGACAACAAATTTTGCTTAAGTGCGAGAATATACCTTAAATTGCATAGAAGAAACTCACGATCATCGAACATTTTTAGTCTGATTGTACAAATACCATGAACTTTGAAAGCATTATTGTTTCCAAGTCGAACGACTCCACCTTCTTTCAGCTCCAAAGTTTTAAAATATTATTTCCTTGGACACATGTGATAAGAGCAACCTAGGTCCATAACCCAACCCCTTTCTGTTTCCAAGTTGTTACCACTAGTGCGACAACACTTTCATAACCATCTTTGTCCGAGGAAATTAATATGAACATAATCACCCTTGTTCCTTTTTTCAGGATAATCCTTCTTGAAGTGATCGATTTTGTGACAATTGAAACATTTAAACTTTAACTTATCAAAAATCTTGGACTTAGAATTTGATATGGATCTCTTTCCTTTGTGGTTTCCTCTACTCTCACTCTTTTCCATTGAGACACTTAAGCCTTCACTAGTATCGCCAACCTTCAAATCTTCCAACTTTGATAACTCCTTCGATCTTACGATCGTCTAGACTTCATCCAAAGTAATAGTTTATTCCTTACCATAAAGTAGGGAATTCTTAAAGTGCTCAAAGGATTTGGCCAATGAGCTTAACAAGAGTATAGCCCTGTCCTTATCTTTAATTTTCATATCCATATTTTAAAAATCATCAATGATCTTGTGAAATTCTGCTAGCTGCTCCACAATAAATTTATTCTCCACCATACGAAAGGAATAAAGTAGTTATTTTAGACATAACATGTGAGACACTGACTTTTTCATATATAATGATTCAAGCTCGACCCACATCTCAGCAACGATCTTTTCCCCCGCGACTTCCCTTAATACTTTATCTCCGAGACATAAGATAATGACACTTTTGAACTTATCCACCATCCCAGCCTTCTCAGCTTATGTAAGGTTTACATGCATCATTGTCTCTCCCTTCAATGCTTCTGCAGACTTTTTGTTGAATTAGTATTGCTCGCATCTTTACCTTCCGCAATTCGAAGTTGTTGTCTCTGGAAAACTTCTCAATGTCCCATTTGGAGTCCATGGTTCTCACCTGTAGACTTAACCCTTTTGCCCCATGATGAGCGCCACTTATTGTGATAATGACAAGGTTCAATTTAAATCAACATTTTAATATTCAGAGGCAAATAACAATGGCAACCAAACAAATGACCTAAAGCAATAAAAATAATAGTTGACAAGAATACAAGAAATTTGTTTACTCAGTTCGATCAAGTGATCTACATCTGGGGGAGAGAGCAATTATCCAATTCAATATACTCCAAAAGTTGTTACAAGAGATTACAATTGAGTTACAAGAAAATAGTCTTCCAAGTTCCCCAAAATAAACTCTATTTTCTATCCAAGTATTTTCCAACCTCTCCAACTCTCAATATAAGAATCGCACAAACCCAAAGTGTTTAAAGTGTTTATCAATTATGATAACCCCAAAAGGGTGACAAATCCCTAAAATATAACTCTAAGAATTTTACCCTTTGCTTTCTCAATAGGATTTCTACCTTATGGAATTTGTATCTAACAAATGAGAGAAAACTCATATTTATAATAACAATATATTAACAGGTCCAAGATATGACCCATTAACCAACGAATCCACAGACAAACCAAAAATTGTCATTACCAAAATATGTCTCTTTTCTCACTTAATGTTTTAAGACATATTACAATAAATATATTCAAATCCAATTTAATTTAAAAAACCAAAAATTATACAATGTTAAATAGTATTATTGAATACAATAAATGATATTTTCATAAAATCGCCTAGAACATATCAAATTCTGAATTGAATTTTCAAAATCAAATAAAATCATATATATATATATATATATATATATATATATATATATATATATATATATTAAAATTTTATATTTTATATTAGTATAATATATTATATTAATTTATTATTAGTTGATTTTTAATTTTAATATAACATTTTAATAATTATTTTGTTTAAACATAATTGATAAATTTTAATCCAAAATATTAAAAGTTAATACGAATGTTAAATTAAATATTTGAGTTTAAAGATAATGCATTATCTGTGTAAAATGATTTTACACATACAATCAATCAGAATTCTTATATTTTTCATGTCATTTCAATATTTTAAAAATAAAAAATGAGTTTTATTGTGATGCATGTCTTTCATTATTTGACATGCATGTCTTTCGTTATTTGACAGTGTAAAATGAGTGTAAATTTTCTTTTTTCTCTAAATCTATTATGTTATTTAATCATTATAATATTATTTTTAATTAAAAATATAATCTATACATTTGATTATCCAAAAATTGATTAAAAATAAGAGTTTAAAGGAGATGCATTGATAGTATAAAAAAATTTTACACTGTCATTCGATAGAAACATATCGTTTTGTCATGTCATATAATTTTTTAAAAAATGACAGTTTGACTTGGTTGAATTCATACTCGTGATTGATTAACGGTGTAAATTTTTTTTCCGGTGTGAATGCATATCTATTTTCTCAAAAAGTAAAAAGTATTAGATAAAATAAATTCAGATTAAATTTTTTTAAATTTATTTATTACTAACCGTATATAATTTTATTTTTATATAAAATAAGTTTTTGGTTCAAAATAATACGAATACCGCTACTTGAAAATAAGCGTCTTCTTGAGAAAAAATCAAACTTCCAATTCAAATTGCAAAACTAGAGGGAATCCACAGAATTCAAATTTCTCCAGATCTCTCTAATCTTCTTCCTCGCTCCCACTTCCAAACCCTAACCTTCCCCTTCTTCCAATGGAGGAAACCCTAAGCCCTACCAGACAGAGGCTTCCCGTTGCGGCACGAATTCAATCTCCTACATCTCCCTTCATACTCGGTTCGAATGACGATCAGCTCGAGCGCGCTCAAGCACGAGCAGCACGCGCCGCCGCTATCCGTCGCAAGACTCAGATTGACTCCCAATCCGATGCCGATTCTGATCCCTGTCTCAACAAACAGCAGATCTTTGATTTGTTCCAGAACTGCATAAAGCTCGCCAGCGAAAATGTAAGCACAAAATGGAATTGAAATTTTGGTTTTTGTGAATTTTTCTTTGCATTGACGCTAATTGAACGTTGGTGGTGTGCAGAAAATTAATCAGAAGAACACTTGGGAGTTAAACTTGATTGATCACCTTACTGATATTGTTAAGCCAGAAGAAGAAAATGATACGGAGACTAACTTTCAGAAGGTATGTGGGCTTTAAACTTGTCTGGATATGATTAGGGTTTATACTTTTTAGCATATGGTGTTTGTTCAATAGTTTTATACTTGTCTCTATATGATTAGGGTTTATACTTTTTAGCATTTGTTGAGTAGTTTTCTTATGCTTGTCTGGATACGATTAGGGTTTATACTTTTTAGAATATGATGTTTGTTGAATAGGTTTCTTTTTGTTGCAATTGGTGATGTCATGTGCTATAATTCCGAGTCTAACAGATTATGCAAAATTGATTATTAGATTATCGGCTGCACATATGAACGTACTAGCTATGAAACACTGACAAAGACACAAGAGTGACACACAGACAGTGGTAATAATTTAAGAAAACGGAAATGACTGAGTACATTTCATGTTTTGGTGTCACCGGCCACGGCTTCAATCCGAAGTGTTAAGTGCTAGATTACGCAAAATTACTGATTAGATTATGGGCTGCACATATGAATCTAGTAACTATGCAACACTAATATTGAGAGAGACACAACAGCGACATATGGTCGGCGGTAATAGTTTAGGAAATTAGAAGTGATTGAATATAATTACATATGTCGGTGTCCCACAATGGACACGGCTTCAATCCGATATGTTAGTACTACATAGTTGTATTTGTATACTTAAGGTAGTTTCATTAAATTTTATTTGGATAGGCAAGCTGCACTCTTGAGGCTGGTGTCAAAATTTATTCATTAAGGGTGGATTCAGTGCATTCTGAGGCATACAAAGTCCTTGGAGGGATGAATAGAGCAGGACATGAAGCTGAGCCAGGTTACAATCATTTCCCTCTTACCGAGCCTAGTACATTCTGATTCTCTTTTTTGTTTTTCTTCACTAATTGTATTTGTAGTGGGTTTTCTTGATGATATCTTTGTAGATAAGTTATAGGGATTGCCTTTTTTCGGTCTTGTATATGGTGTATTGTCATATAACATATGCTCTAGTTCTAACAGTGTTGTCGATGGTGGCCCATGTCGGAGAGCCAAAATCCCGCCATACAGGCCACTTATAGCGGAAAAACCAGCAATATCAGCCGATATTTACCATTGTGGCAAATCCAAAATCTGCCATGTATATCCGCCATAGCGCCCATGATACCGCTATTTGATAACACTGATTTCTAATAATGTTTGATATCTTGTGATTGTATGAATTCAAATGGCTTGATATTCCTAGTACATGTTTGATATCTTGTGAATGTATGAATTCAAATGGCTTGATATTCCTAGTACATTTTGGTATCTTGTGAATGTACGAATTCATATGACTCGATGTTCCTAGTACAATGCATTTACTTTTTTGGTTTTGTAATATGTGTTCTTTATTAAGTTCTAACTAATGATAAGTCATAATGTCAGAAACTACCATGGAGGGTATTAATGTTGAAAGTGGACAAAAAGGAAGCAGGAAAGAGACAGATAGAAAGGTCAGTAGTTTTTGGATCTTTGGTCTTGACTGATAAATGATAGTTTCTGCTTGGTTTGAACCGTTGTGTGTTCATGCAGTTGTCACCTTTGTCAACACTGGAATCATCTTTTGAGGCTCTTAATGTCAAGAAGTTTGATGGTGATTTTGAATCCTTATTCTATTTTCGT
This sequence comes from Vicia faba, assembly GCA_948472305.1. NCBI lineage: Eukaryota > Viridiplantae > Streptophyta > Magnoliopsida > Fabales > Fabaceae > Vicia > Vicia faba. Next base: position 115,398,721 of record OX451741.1, read on the forward strand.
TACTAGTTATAGGCAGCAGGGTTGTAGTTTTGCTGAAAATGTATATGCTGTTATATTATATTCCTTTCAGCTGCATTTGTTGTGGATCCCCTCTATCGCCAGACAACGGCAAAATTTGACGAAGGAGGAGCCAAAGGCCTTTTAATGAATAATCTTGGGGTTTATGGTGGTTGTAGGATGCTCTTTGATTCACAAGAAGTACCTGCAAAGTGTATGACAAGGCAAAATGGACCTGATACCTCGAATACCATTGATCTTTCTTTTGCCAAAGGTGCATTGTCTTGTGAAATATTCGGTTAAGCTGTCTCTATCAGTACATTTGCAAACTGAAACACATTCGATGTGGTTAATTGTGACAGACTTTTCTTTATAGATTGTGTTGAGCAGATGTTATTGGAGTTGCGTGTAAAGAAAGAAATTTCTCCAACTCTCCGGACTATAGTAAACCAATTTGACGAGACTAATAGAAGGCCTACTGATTTTCAACTTCATGGCCAGAATTCAGCTGAAGAGCTTGATGCTGATTTTAATTGTGAAAATGGGACTGACGGAGCAGACTATGAGAACTGCACGACCTGGAGTGAGGATCATGATGATCAACCAGTTGTTGATGATCTAGGCTCTAATGATGTTGATCCAAGTTTCCCTAGTTACCCTCAGGTTTTCTCATGTTTTAACCACAGAAACCTCTGACTGTTTTGAATAAGCTTTTAAAGTAGTCTTCTGACAGTCTAACAAGTGAATGATGCATTGGCTAAAGTTAAACTCTAATTTTGTAGGAAAATGAGCAATTTCCTTCCACAGAGTCTGATATGGATGACAGATTTGAAAATGTTGATGGGTACTTATTCTTGAGTCTGGGTTTTAATTCAAAACAGAATGCTTGGGCAGGCCCTGATCATTGGAAGTATAAAAAATCTAAAGGTGAGGTTTGGTTGCCAGATAAAGAGATTCAAACGCTCTATATTTCTTAGAAATGAACATTGTATTTATTCTAATTACTTTGTCGTAGTTTCTGAGGTTCAACCTACTTCCGAAGATGGGCCAACCCTGAAAACTAGGCAGACAAAGAGTAAGAAACAAACTGAAGTTGATTTAGATTTCACAAATTCTCTGGAGAAAAACTTTATGGATATATTTGCTCCTCCCAAGAATCCAAAAACATTACTTCTCCCTGAGAGCAGGCCGCCTTGCAATACAAAACTTCCAGAGGACTGCCACTATCAGCCAGAGGAACTTGTCAAGCTATTTCTTCTTCCAGATGTGAAGGTAGTTTCTTTAAAACATAGAAATCAGTTTCAAAGTCCTTTTCTTGTCTGTAGCGATATTTAGTGCCTTTGTCAGTCTATCTCTAATGATTTTTGTTCTTTCTTTAGTGTCTTGGGAGGAGGGCAAAACGATCCCCAGGTAAAATGTTTTAAACTTTTCCTTTTTCAAATACAGATTAATCACCACGCTTGTATATTTAGAGATCATTTAAAATGTTTTCAGCTGTCTTTAGATTGTATTTCAAGTTTGGGTGCATTTGCAGATGCAGATGGATCTAGTGAACAGTTCAATGAGAATGATGTATTCCCGTCTTGGGATAATGGAAGTGCTTGTGGAGGTGATGAGGCTGGTGACTATGAAGGTGTTCATCACAATGATATTGAGGACCTTGACACTCTTATTACTCAGCCTCGGCAGGTAGGTGTTTTTTTGTATGCACACACTCCTATTATGCACCTAAATGATAAGATAATGTCTTAATATTGCAGCAAGAGTTTTAGTATAATTATATATTGCATATTTTCAAATGACAGGTCAGTAAAATCGAAGTCCAGTATGACAGAACGTCCAAACAAGTTGATGTTCAAGCGTTAAAAGTTACACTATGGGACCAAGTTCAAGCATCTATTAAACTTCCTCCTGTTCAGGTACACCTCCATTTCTAAAGAAGTTTTCTTTAAGACATGGTGCTATTTTAACTTTCCATAGGATATTAGAGCATTATTCTTTTTTGCCTTGCTTTGAATAATAAGTTCTAATTCTTGCAATTTTTTTACCCTTTCTTTATTCTAAAGGATCAAGAAGAAATAGTATATTTCAAGAATGTATTGGCTAATTTTCCTGCTGAATGCAATGCTGCTGCAAACATCAGCGACATCTCTCCTCATTTGTGCTTTATATGTCTACTGCATTTGGCAAATGAGAATGGATTGAGACTTCAAGGCTTTCCTAACTTGGATAATCTTTCAATATTCCTTCCACCTGATGCTGATGCTGCAGTTTAGGATTTAGAAAATACTTCGGTAAGTGCTTCAAGTTGGGATTGATGATGAGCTTTCATTGAATTTTCACGCCTGCCTCTTCAAATTATTATTTTGGAATTTTGTATTTAAATATTTAAACTTTAAATCCAATCTGTCCGTAGAAATTTAATCTCAACTATCAATTGATATTTTGGCCTTGATTAATTCTCTCATATCATACAACTGACGTGAGCTTATGCTTCGGATTTCAGATGGAGATTGTAACAAGTTAATTATGGCTATGGCTGGCTGTTCAAGTCTCATCTTGTTCTGACAGAGTGAACTCATGTTTGCTCCCATTTGTATCCTCTAGTTTGTATCGATTCTTGTGTTTGATAATGCTCAAAGTTTGATGAATGAATTAATGTTAAACTGATTGTTAGAGCTCTACCCCTCCCGGCATTTTATATTTTAACCGAATATCAAACTTATAACATGTTTGGATTGATTTTTGAAAGACCCATAATCAATTTTAGAGGTGTAGAATTGTTTCTGGGTGATTTTGAGGTATTTGGTTTATCAAAAGTAGAATTTATTCTGTTTTCATAATTAATTCTATTTGAAGCTAAAATTTGTAGCTTCTACTTTCAGAATTGATTTAGAGTGATTTTTACATTGAAATTTATTGTTCAACTCATTTTTACATAAATCAATTTTGTTAAACTCAATTTTATAAAAATCAATTCTACCAAACTCAATTCTGTTAAAATCAATTATGTTCACCGCCAATCCAAACACCCCTGAATCACATTTTCTCACAAGCAAATACAAAATATTTAATTACTCTATTAAATTCCTAATTTTTCACTCATATATATACCTCTTCACGTTTTAATTTTCCCATTTAGATGACATGGGGAAGGATGTAATTTCCCTGATTTTCTTGCTGCAGATATGTATGTATATTGTGTTTCACTGGCATATGACCGTTAGATTGCAATAAAAAAGTTAACAGTTAATAAAATGGATCACTGGTACAGCAGCGTGCTCTTAACTTGGTCCCTCAATTTTTTAAGGGTTTGTTATCTGGTTCTCCATTTTTATAAAGTGTCACATTAACTTGACACTTTTTGTTAAGGGATTAACTGAAAATCTTTTATTAAAAGTGGAGGAACAAATTGAGATGAGCAATGTGATGGGTAGTTGTTTTTTTGTCTATTTTTATTTGAGGTCCTTTTTTGTTGCGGTTTATTGTTCAGTGTGTTTCTGTTTTGTGGTGCATTTAGGTTACTTTTGGTGTTCTGTAGTCGAACTATTAAAATCGAAATTTATGAAAGTTATTTATGGTTAGAACATTCAATTGAATTAATGGAGGTTTTTATAAAGTAGAAAATAAAAGAATTAGAGTGAGAGAGAGAGAGAGTAATTGAGAGTGAGAAGAGAAATTATCATTAATTTTTCACATTATACTACAAAGGGTATTTATACAAGCAAGCTACAATGATTGGGACCCGAAAATATAAAGCAAATAAGCTGAAAACTTAAAAATTTGGGCTGGTAACCGGTTACGCTAAACTGTATAACTGGTTACCACTGCTAAATAAACTGAAAAAATACACTGTCATGTAACCAGTTATGCTATTTGCTGTAATCGGTAACTGCCCCGGAAAATAACTTATTTTGCTTCCAGAAGTGCTTATTTGACTTAATTAAAATGCTCTAAGTTCTCCATGCCCATGCTCATCTTTTATCTTTTGAACATATCATTTGTGACTCCCTTTGTCAACAAATTAGCAACTTGGTCTTCACTTTTACAATATCCCAATCTTAGCTTGTCTTCACTCACCATATCCCTCAAGTAGTGAAACCTCATTTCAATATGCTTACTCCTCTCATGTGCATTGGGATTCTTAGCAAGGTTAATAGCTGAAACGTTATCAATCAAGAGTGTGACAACCTAACCCTCATTGTTGTCCAACTCATGCAGTAAATTCATCAACCACACGACTTGTCACACACATAATGACGCGACAATATGCTCGGCCTCACAAGACAAGAGTGCAACCACCAGTTCGTTTTTAGAACATCATGAGATTGGTGCTTCTTCGAACATAAAGATGTATCCGGATGTAGACTTACAATCATCTTTATCTCCGCACCAATTGGAATAAGTGAAACTAAGAAAATTGCATTTTTTGCCCATTTCCGCTGTGGGAAAGAGAATTCTGCACCCAATAGAACCTTTTACGTACCTTAGGATTCTCTTGACTGCTGCCAAGTGAAACAGTTTCGATCTCTCCATGAATCTACTCGCAATACCGACACTAAACGCTAAATCTGGCCGCGTATTGCACAAGTAACGTAACGATCCAATCAATCTCCTATATTGAGTAGAATCCACATTCTGCTCATCCTCACTTTTGGACAGATGCAACCTTGCTTTAGTTGGTGTTATGGCAACATTACAATGCTCAATATCACACCTTTTCAAGATTTCAAGAGCATATCTCCTTTGATGCATGAGCAGTCCCATTTTTGACTTACGGAACTCTATGTCAACGAAGTATCTCATAATCCCAAGATCACTCATCTCAAATTCTTTCATAAGCTCACTCTTGAACTTAGAAATAATCTTCTCATTGCTGCATGTGATCAACAAATCATCCACATGTAGACAAAGTATGACCACACCTTCAATTGCACTAGACTTCATGAAATTCTGGCAGCAGATACTTAATGTCACAGTGAATGTTATGACACCGTATCTGACTTTCTATAAGACAGTAAATCAAAAATTAGTAAAGAACACAGTCAATTGTTTACCCAGTTCAGTGTGAAACAACACCTACTCTGGGGGCTACCAAGCCAGGGAGGAAATTCACTATAAGAGATATTAATTCAGGAATAAATCAACCAGTTTATCTCCTTCACTTAAGACCTACCCAATGCAACTTCAATCTAAGTTCAACTTAAACCTGAGTTCCTACTCACTCCCCCTCAATCACAGCAGTGATACTAAACAATTGACTAATGAAATAATGAAGACACTCTTCAGAACATACACTTGATTATGCTTCACAGCTTTTAATCAAGTAACACAAACACTTGTGCTTCAAAGCTTTGAGTGATACACAATCCTAACTTGACCTTGCTTCAAAGCTTTAATCAAGTGACACAAACACTCTTGCTTCAAAGCTTCGAGTGATACACAATCCTTACAATCAAAACCTACTCCAAGTCACTTATCACAATGATACTTGCTTGGATTACAGTAGTTAAAACTATACAGCCCCTAGTTGATCTTCTGTCAAAGAGTTAATTTTCCAACAGCTTTCCTGTTGAATATATATGCAGCTGTTTCTTCAGTTAGGGCTTCCACGAAAAGCTAGGGTTAATTAGGGTTAACCTCAAGACTTGGTTACAAGACTTTATCAACCAGATTAGGGTTGAGCTAGGTTAACCTAAAGTCCACGTGAGATTCTATTCTGGAAAGTATGAACCAAATTCCTGAAAAATCTCAGAATTAACCAAACTGCAAAACTGTTAGATCAGTACAGGATGTCTTAACATTGGTTATGACAACAGAAATCCTGTTTACTGATTTTGGTAGCAGGTAATAAATGTGATCATTGCAAAATGCTCAGATACATACTCATAAATAGCAGCTACTCTATGCCATTCTTTTTCTGCATAAAGTACCTAAAAACCCAGAATGTTATGACATCAGTCATGACATTCACACACCTGGTTTTACCAAAAATACATGCCAATAACTAAACACTTACAAACTCCCCCTTTGGCAAATTTTTGGCTAAAACCCCTAAACAATCAGAGAATAGAGAGCAGCAAAAATAATATGTCTGCAGAAAAAAAATAATGTCTACCAAGTAATTAACACAAATCTTCTCCCCCTCTTTAGCCATAAATAGGCCAAAGATACATGTACTTATAGGTTATACAGTCATCCAAAATGAGTAATAAAAACAACAAAAAATCTGAAATCACTTGCAGCAACAGGTACCAGCAGCAAGCTTGACAACTCCACGAAACTTCAAGCACTGTCATCTTTAGAGGAGGCACTTTCTTCAGCATTAAGCTGATCTTCAGCAACATCCTCTTCCCTTCTTTGTCCTTCAGTCTCCTCCTGTTCTAATCTGGAAATTAGGTTCTCAAGAGTCCTTTTCCTTGTCTTCAGCTCTTTGCAGGTTTCCTTCAGCACATCTATAACATCAGATGTCTTGGACTGAGTTTTGACAGTTGATGTCTCAGCTGATGTCATGACAATGTTAGGAACATGAGTTCCCTGAAATAGCTTATAGTGCAACCCAAGAGTAGGGGCTCTTTTGCATACAGTATCTCTTTCCACTAGGATGTCAGGATACTGAGCAAGGACAATACCACATAGGAGGGAGGGAAAGGCAATAGGGCCTTTAACAGCATAGCTTCCAGCATGTTTTAAAGTTTGATCAAAGATATACCTGCCATAGTCAAATTATGTCCTGGTTCCAACAACATAAATGAATCTTCCCAATCCTGTGGAGATGGTTGATTTATGGTTGGTAGGAACCCAGTTGGCTGCACCAATCTTGTGCAGGATGGCAAATTTCATGCTTAGCTTGCTTGCATTCAGCTTGCCTTTTAAGGGCCAGCTCCCTACTTGATTTGCAGTGATGGTTTGGCATACTTGGTTGTCAGTCACCTCTAGTTCAGGGCAAGCCTCATCTGGTCTTCCAAGGAATTTGTTTATTTCAGAGGGAGAGAAATTAACTTTTCTTCCTCTCACATAGACACATTTAAAGTCAGCTGACCTTCCATCAGCACATCCATCAGATAAATTTACTATGAATTCTTTGACAAGATTTTCATAGCATTTGGTAAACTTTACCACAATATTCATTAGTCCAACAGTTTTGATTAGGTCCATGATCTCCTTACATTCCATGGCACCATTGTTCAGTTCTCTTTCCAAGGCTATTCTTTTTAAACAAACATACTTCCATCTGTTGGCATTTTCAGGGTGGTGAAAAGAATTGTTGTCAGTGGGGACTTCAGGAACTTTAGCCATTTTGCTTGAAAGGAGTTTCCTTCTGAGAGAGATGTCTTCAGCTTCAACTTCAAATTCTGATTCCTCATCAGAATCAGAAGGTTCAGGCTCTTTCCTTTTCTTTGCTATTGGTTTTCTCACAGGCTTTGAGAGACTACCAGCATGTACTCTGGTTTTCACCTTCCCTTTGGACAATCCGGTCTTCACAGTTTCTACACCAGTCTTGCCTTCAGACCTGGTTTTCTTGTGAGCAACATCAGCAGTCTTCTCTTTGGTCAGACCTTTTGCAGCATCCTCCTTGCCTTTTCTATTCATCATTCTCCTAGCTATGCTAGGGTTGATATTTGCAATTAGGTCATTGTCAGAGTAGTCTTCATCCACATCAATAACCGGGGGTTCAACATCCTTCTCTGAAGGTTTCTGGAGATCATCAAGATTCTCAGATGTTTTCTGAATGTTGTCATTCGGTGTCTCAACATTCTCAGAGACATCTGGATTTATTTCAACATTTGGACTTGCTGATTCTTGATTTAAAGGAACATAAATGCCAGGTACAGAGTGGTTCTCACTCAGAATTCTTGTAACAAGCCTAGCTATTGCTTGATGAACATAAGCTGAGCCTTCCCTATTTGGAACAGAAGATGATGGTTGAGAGGGATTATCGGATGAAGTAGCTTGAGACCTTCCTGCATGCCTTGTTCTCAGCTTTTTAACCTTAGAGGGGTTAGTTGCCAGTTCTCTAAGAGGAGTAATCTCCAGGACTTCAGAATCCATACATGTTGTGATTGCCCTAGAATCTCGATCAGAGGATGCAGATGAAACAGTCGTCTTGGAAGAGGATGATGTTTGAGACATTTTGATAGTCTTAGAAAACCAGTAGCAACGAGAGAGAAATCTTTGATTGAGAGAATGGGGATTGTTGCAGAGCCGAGAGAGGAGGGAGGTAAAAGGGTGTCTATTCAACTTCTTAACAATTTTGAAAGAAATAGGAAAACATATGATTAACCCAATCAAAATAGACTTAACACAAAAAACTCCTTCATCCCTTGTTTTAAGCAAAATTAATTGCTACATTTCCTCATGTTGGCAAATACCCAACTTGCCCCTCAAATTTTCAAATTGATTTGCATCAAGTGCTTTGGTAAAAATGTCAGCCAGCTGTAGTTCAGTGGCAACATGTTCCAGTTTAATCGTCTTCTCCTCTACAAGATCTCTGATAAAATGATGTCTAATGTCAATATGCTTGGTCCTGCTATGCTGAATAGGATTCTTAGAAATGTTGATTGTACTCAGATTGTCATAGTACAATGTCATAACATCTTGTGTGACATTATACTCAATAAGCATCTGTTTCATCCAGATCATTTGAGAACAGCTACTACCAGCTGCAATGTATTCAGCTTCAGCAGTAGAGAGAGACACACAGTTCTGTTTCTTGCTGAACCAGGAGACCAGATTATTTCCTAAGAAGAAACATCCTCCAGAGGTGCTTTTTCTATCATCAGCACTTCCAGCCCAATCAGCATCACAGTAACCAGTCAGAGTTGGTTCACAACCATGAGAGTACAGCAAGCCATAGTTGTAAGTTCCACTTACATACTTCAAAATTCTCTTCACTTGGTTGATATGACTGACTTTATGATCAGCTTGGTATCTTGCACATACTCCAACTGCAAAAGCAATGTCAGGTCTGCTGGCTGTTAAGTACAGCAGACTTCCTATCATGCTTCTGTACAGGCTTTGGTCCACCTTAACCCCACTTGAATCTTTGGATAACTTTAAATGAGTAGGTGCAGGAGTCCTTTTGTGACTGGAATTATCCATACCAAACTTCTTGACAATGTTCTTTGCATACTTGCTTTGAGATAGAAAAATTGAGTCTTCCATCTGTGTGACTTGCAGTCCAAGAAAGTAGGTCAATTCTCCCATGAGGCTCATTTCGAATTCAGCCTGCATCTGGTCAGCAAAATGTTTAACCATTTGCTCTGACATTCCCCCAAACACTATGTCATCAACATAGATTTTAGCTACCATTATCTTTCCTCCTTCATTTTTGACAAAAAGGGTTTTATCCAAGCCTCCTTTTCTGTATCCTTTGTCAGAGAGAAATTTTGTCAACCTTTCGTACCATGCTCTAGGAGCTTGTTTCAGGCCATATAAAGCTTTCCTCAATTTGTAGACATGATCAGGATAGTTTGGATCCACAAATCCTTTAGGCTGTTCCACATAGACTTCCTCATTTAAGTACCCATTTAGGAAGGCACTTTTTACATCCATCTGAAATAACTTGAACTTCAGGAGACAAGCAATTCCCAATAGGAGTCTGATTGATTCCAGTCTGGCCACAAGTGCAAAGGTCTCATCAAAATCAACCCCTTCAACTTGAGTGTATCCTTGAGCAACCAGTCTTGCCTTATTCCTGATGACAACTCCTTCAGCATCTGATTTGTTCTTGTAAATCCATTTTGTGCCAATGATGTTTGTTCCTTCTGGTCTAGGAACTAATTCCCATACTTCATGTTGCTTGAATTGGTTCAATTCATCTTGCATTGCTCCAATCCAGTATTCATCAATTAAAGCCTCCTTAACATTTCTTGGTTCAATTTTAGACACAAAACAAGAGTTTGAGATGATTTCTCTAGATCTTGTAATGACTCCACTGTTAGGATCTCCTATGATGAGTTCTTTGGGATGATCTTTCTGAATTATGATGGAAGGGTTTTTGCTAGCTTCCTTTGATTCAGAGTCTTCTGCAGTGGTGTTAGGTAGATCATTCTGTTGAGTTGAAGTCTCAAAGAATGTCTCAACATTACAAGGGACATATGTTTCCTCATGATAATCATCAACTATGACATTTATTGATTCCATCATGACTTTGGTCCTGGAATTGAATACCCTATAAGCTCTGCTGTTGGTGGAGTATCCTAGAAATATTCCTTCATCACTTTTAGGGTCCAGCTTTCTCCTTTGTTCACGATCTGCCAGAATATAGCATTTGCTACCAAATACATGGAAGTACTTCACTGTTGGCTTTCTTCCTTTCCAGAGTTCATAAATGGTGGATGAGGTTCCCTTTCTCAAGGTGACCCTGTTATGGACATAACAGGCTGTATTCATAGCTTCAGCCCAAAAATGAATAGGAAGTCTTTTGGCATGTATCATTGCTCTGGCAGATTCCTGTATGGTCATGTTTTTCCTTTCTACAACTCCATTTTGTTGAGGAGTTATAGGAGAAGAGAATTCATGATTAATTCCTTCTGAGGAACATAACTCATTGAACTTACTGTTTTCAAATTCCTTGCCATGATCACTTCTGATTCTGACAATGCATCCTTCTTTTTCTCTTTGAATTCTTTTGCACAGTTCTTTAAAAACTTCAAATACATCAGATTTTTCCCTAATGAAGTTAATCCAGGTGAATCTGGAAAAATCATCCACAACAACATAGGCATATCTTTTTCCACCAAGACTTTCCACCTGCATTGGTCCCATCAGATCCATATGTAGGAGTTCTAGAACCTTAGAGGTGGTCAGATGTCTTGACTTTGGATGTGACATCCTAGTCTGTTTACCAACCTGACATTCACCACATACTCTCTCTTCATCAATTTGAAGTCTTGGAATCCCTCTGACTGCCTCCATGGATATAATCCTTTTCATTCCTCTTAGATGTAGATGACCAAGTTTTTGGTGCCACAATTTCACTTCTTTTTCTTCTTTGTCAATAGAACACACAGTAGAGTAATTAGTGTTCTCAGGCTCCCACAAGTAGCAGTTGTCTTTAGATCTGATTCCTTTCATTACAACTTCTTGTTTCTCATTAGTTACAAGACATTCAGATTTTGAGAAGTTGACCTTGAATCCTAGATCGCATAATTGGCTGATACTTATGAGATTAGCAGTCAAGCCTTTTACCAGCAATACTTCATTTAGATTTGGAACTCCAGGGTAGTCCAAGTTTCCAACCCCTTTGATTTCTCCTCTAGCACCATCTCCAAAGGTCACATAATTAGTGGTGTGAGGTTTAACATTATTGAGAAGGTTCTTGATTCCAGTCATGTGCTTAGAACATCCACTGTCAAAGTACCAGTCTTCCTTTGCAGAGACTCTAAGGGAAGTGTGGGCTATCAGGGCAGTAGCCTTTTTCTTCCACTGTGGAGTATGTGGTACCTTGTTAGACTTAGGTTTGACACCTGGGTTCTGATTAGGGTATCCATACAATCTGAAGCAGAATGGCTTTATGTGATCAAACCTCCCACAATGATGACATCTCCATCTTTGGTACTTTTTCTTCATATTTCTCTGTTCCCGATGTTGAGTGCTATATTGTGACATCTTCTTTGACATTTGATTATCAGGCCTGATCTTCTTGTCTGTACCAGTTTTCTTTGCTGCCACAAATCCTAGACCAGAATTGTTTCCCACATTTTGTCCAACCTGGAGGATTTCTTCCAATTTGTCAGTTCCATTTGTCAGCATCTTGACAAATTTGGTCATCTGGTCCAGTTTTGAGTTCAACATTTGAACTTCCCCTTCTAGATGACTTATAGCTTCAATGTCTGCCCTTTTCTCAGCCTCTAACTTTATTATGAGTTTTGTTTGTTTCTCATTTTGCTGACAGACTTCAGCACTTCTGATACATAATTTCTTGTAGGTATCAGCCAGTTCTTCAAATGTCACTTCCTCATCACTAGTGTCACTATCAGAGGTACAAATACCAGTTAGTGCAGTAACTAGTTTGGCAGATTCTTCTTCAGAATTACTTTCTGAATCACAGTCAGACCAAGTAACAGACATTCCTTTCTTTTGTTTCTTAATAAAGGTAGGACATTCAGCTCGAATATGCCCATATCCTTCACATCCATGGCATTGAATTCCTCTGCTTTGATTTCCCTTCTCTTCAGACTTTGGTCTTCTGCTGGAGTCATAAGATCTGTTGATGTCAGAAGGAATGTTCTTAACATTTGACCTTGACTTTGGATCCATTCTCTTGATGAGTTTGTTGAATTGTCTTCCAAGCATGGCTATAGCTTCTGAAATATTTTCTTCTTCATCCTCCTTGTTCTCATCTTCAGTGTTGGATACAAGTGCTATGCTCTTGTTTTTCTTGTCAACATTGTCACTGATCCCCATCTCAAAGGTCTGAAGAGACCCAATGAGTTCATCCACCTTCAACTTGCTGATATCCTGGGCTTCCTCTATAGCAGTTACCTTCATTGCAAATCTTTTAGGCAAGGATCAGAGAATCTTTCTCACCAGTTTTTCTTCTGACATCTTTTCTCCCAATGCTCCTGGGGTGTTGGCAATTTCCAAGATGTTCATGTGAAACTCATGAATGGTTTCATCTTTCATCATCCTTAGGTTCTCAAATTTGCTAGTCAGCATTTGAAGCCTTGACATTTTTACTTTCGATGTGCCCTCATGGGTAGTTTTGAGAGTGTCCCAAACTTCCTTGGCCCGTTCACATTGATGTACTAGTCTGAATATATTTCTATCAATTCCATTGAACAAGGCATTTAATGCTTTGGAATTACCCAGGGCTAACTCATCTTCTTCTTTGCTCCATTCTTCCTCAGGCTTCAGACTGATTGTCCCATCTTTCTCAGTTATGGTGGGATGGTTTCATCCTTTGTCAGCAGCTCTCCAAGCCTTTTTGTCCAGTGATTTTAAGAAGGCAATCATACGAGGTTTCCAGTAATCACAATTTGATCCATCCAGAATGGGTGGTCTGTTTCCAAAAACTCCTTCTTTGTCCATAGTGCCAGAAAGTGATATCCCTAGATCTCACCCAGTAAGACAGGCAGGGTGCCTGCTCTGATGCCAATTGAAATTCTGGCAGCAGATACTTAATGTCACAGTAAATGTTATGACACCGTATCTGACTTTCTATAAGACAGTAAATCAAAAAGCAGTAAAGAACACAGTCAATTGTTTACCCAGTTCAGTGTGAAACAACACCTACTCTGGGGGCTACCAAGCCAGGGAGGAAATTCACTATAAGAGATATTAATTCAGGAATAAACCAACCAGTTTATCTCCTTCACTTAAGACCTACCCAATGCAACTTCAATCTAAGTTCAACTTAAACCTGAGTTCCTACTCACTCCCCCTCAATCACAACAGTGATACTAAACAAATGACTAATGAAATAATGAAGACACTCTTCAGAACATACACTTGATTATGCTTCACAGCTTTTAATCAAGTAACACAAACACTCGTGCTTCAAAGCTTTGAGTGATACACAATCCTAACTTGACCTTGCTTCAAAGCTTTAATCAAGTGACACAAACACTCTTGCTTCAAAGCTTCGAGTGATACACAACCCTTACAATCAAAACCTACTCCAAGTCACTTATCACAATGATACTTGCTTGGATTACAGTAGTTAAAACTATACAACCCCTAGTTGATCTTCTGTCAAAGAGTTAATTTTCCAACAACTTTCCTGTTGAATATATATGCAACTGTTTCTTCAGTTAGGGCTTCCACGAAAAGCTAGGGTTAATTAGGGTTAACCTCAAGACTTGGTCACAAGACTTTATCAACCAGATTAGGGTTGAGCTAGGTTAACCTAAAGTCCACGTGAGATTCTGTTCTGGAAAGTATGAACCAAATTCCTGAAAAATCTCAGAATTAACCAAATTGCAAAACTGTTAGATCAGTACAGGATGTCTTAACATTGGTTATGACAACAAAAATCCTGTTTACTAATTTTGGTAGCAGGTAATAAATGTGATCATTGCAAAATGCTCAGATACACACTCATAAATAGCAGCTACTGTATGCCATTCTTTTTCTGCATAAAGTACCTAAAAACCCAGAATGTTATGACATCAGTCATGACATTCACACACCTGGTTTTACCAAAAATACATGCCAATAACTAAACACTTACACTTCACATAAACTCCATGCTCAAACACATATTTATTGAAGCCAACATCAATTAGGAAACCGTCTATCCATTTGTTCTAAGCTCTCGGAGCTTGCTTCAAACCATATAACGCTTTTCTCAACTTGTAGAACCTATCCTCTTGATTCTTCACAACAAAACCAGAGAGTTATTCTACATACACCTCTTCTTCAAGCAGACCGTTCAAAAATGCGGATTTACATTCATTTGATAGATCGACCAATTGTTGTTATTCATAATACCAATAACCAGTTGTATAGTTTTAAGTCTAGCAACTGGTACAAGTACCTCATCAAAGTCTATACTTTCTCTTTGAAAAAATCCCTTTGCAACTAATCGAGTCTTATTCTTGATTACCTCACCTTTGAGATTTTCCTTCACTTTAAAGACCCATCTCAAACTAATTGGCTTCTTACCTTTCAATAAATCGACCATCTCCCAAGTACTATTTTTCTCAATCGATTCCAGCTCCCATTTCATTTCACACACCCACTTTGGATCACTTAATGCCTCTTATGTGTTAACGAGCTCAGATTTGGCCATAAGCGCAAAGTGAACAAAATGACCATCATCATTGATCTCTGTTAGAACATAGTTTGATTCTACAACCCTCAGTTAGAGTTTTGATGATAACAAAATACAAGATTAAATAAATTGTAAGATTTATATAAGACACGTATGCTACTTAAAATTATGTTGTGTATTTACAGGAAACTCTGATGGAATCAGCATCAGAATATCAACATCAGCATCAGAAGATATGTCACATCAGAAGATCAATACATGTGCTACGCTGAAGCCTGATGAACAGAATCTACGCAAAACATACTCTGACTCTGAGCAAGATACTTATCATGTCACCAACACTCTGAAGCGTCAGAATAAGCTAAAGCCAAGAACACTCTGATTTTCGTTAAGCAGAACATTCTGAAGTGTCAACGTTACTGCATTCAAGGCAGATTAATTACCAACGACTTTATTCCAAGACAAAGATCTTCTCAAAAAGGAAAGAACGTTATGAGCATTGAAATGGAATTATGGACTGCAACGTATCTATTCCTAGGCTACTTAAACAAATCTGTGAGAAAAGAAATGGCTAATAATTCTCTAATACGCACATACGCATAAGCCAATCATCTTCACGTTCTCACTCATCCAGTTTGCTAAAGTTCTCAAGTGCTTACTCTATAGCTCTAGCAATATAGTTTTATCCAAGCTTTATATTGTGTATTATCACAGTTGTGATATATAGTTTTTCTAGAAAACATCAAACACACACATTTGTTCATTTATCTGTAAGAGAATTTCCTTGAGATAAACCGGTCCGTGGTTAGACTCAAGAAGGCTTTAGCAGTTGTTAAAGCAGTTGTGTATTCAGTTGAATATAGTGGATTAAGACCTCGTTGGAGAGAGGCGAAATCACCTTGACGGGTGGACTGGAGTAGTTTGAGATCAAACGAACCAGGATAAAAATAACGTGTTGTCTGCATTTGATTTTCAAGTTTTACAATTCAACCCCCTTCTTGTGTTTTTCACTTCTTCAATTGGCATCAGAGCTCCTGGTTCTGAGCTTATAACACTTAATCGTGTCAGTACAAGATCCAGCATTGAAAAACACTATGGCAGGAACACATCAAAACATCAGCAATGGCAACAATGAAGAAAGAGACAGATTCAGTGGCAAACCTCCAGTATTTGATGGAGAGAACTTTGATTACTGGAAAGACAGAATTGAAAGCTTCTTTCTGGCCCACGATGCTGTTCTGTGGGATATGGTGACTGATGGATACACGCACCCAGTGAATGCAAGTGGTCAGAAGATTGACAGGAAAGCAATGTCTGATCAACAAAAGCGTGATTTCAGAAATCATCACAAAGCAAGAATAATTCTTCTCAGTACTATCTCTTACTCTGAATATGAAAAGATATCAAACATAGACACTGCAAAGAATATGTTTAACTCTCTGAGAATGACACACGAAGGCAACATTCAAGTTAAAGAAACTAAAGCTCTTGCGCTCATTCAGAAGTATGAGGCATTCAAGATGGAAGAAAGTGAATCAATTGAAACAATGTTCTCAAGATTTCAAATTCTGGTTGCTGGTCTCAAAGTTATGGACAAAGGGTATTCTACTGCTGATCATGTTAAGAAGATCATCAGAAGCTTGCCAAAACAGTGGAGGCCAATGGTCACAGCGCTGAAGCTAGCTAAGGATCTCAACAAAATCTCTCTGGAGGAACTTGTCAGCTCCCTCAGAAGCCACGAGATAGAGCTAGAAGCTGATGAACCTCAAAAGCAAGGTAAGCCATTAGCTTTAAAGTCTAACAGAAAATCTGACTCCAAAGTTTTGCAGGCTGTAGAAGAAACCTCTGATGGGTCCTCATCAGAAGAAGATGAACTGTCTCTCCTCTCCAGAAGGGTGAACCAAATGTGGAAGCAGAGGCAAAGAAAGTTTAGGAATCCAAGAAGAACAGAGAATCAAAATGAATCCTCCTCCAGATACAGAAGGTCAGATTCCTCCTTTGGACACAGAAGATCTGAAGGCTCTTCAGGAAGCAGAAAGCCAAACAACAAAGACATCATCTGCTATGAATGTAACGAGCAAGGGCACTACAAAAGTGACTGCCCAAAGCTTCAGAAGGAAAAGCCCAGAAGAAAGTTTGGCAAGGAAAAGAAGAAAAGTCTCATGGCGACATGGGATGATTCTGATACATCTGAAGCTGACTCAGAATCAGATGATGAAAGAGCAAACATAGCTCTCATGGCAAACATAACAGAAGACAATGAAGCTTCTGAATCAGACTCTGAATCAGACACATAATAGGTATTTCCTGACTTTGCTATTAATTTTACTAAGGCTGAACTTGCTGAAAGCCTTAATGAGATTCTGGAAAGATATCAGCAGATCAGAGTCAAATTCAGAAACCTGAAAAGGGATCTTGCTTCTGACTTTGATAAAACTGAGAGTCTCAAATTGGAAAATTCTGAGTTGAAAGATAAATTTTCAAAATTAGAAAATCTATTACAAAACTCTCAGAAGGAAACAATTCTTGAAACTCCCAGTAGTGCTGATGAGATCATCAAGGAGTATGATCACAGCTTTCAGAAGTTTCTAGCTAAAAACATAGATAGAAGCAAAATGGATTCAATGATCTATGGAGTTAGCAGAAATGGCAGAAAAGGAATAGGATACCAAGGTAAGGTACCTACACCAAAGAATGCCATGGATTTAGTGATAAAACACACTTCTCTTGATTCTCACTTTGTATATGGGCACACACACGATATCAAATATACTAGTAGTAATTATTCTGTCAAACCAAAATTCAACCAGAGTTTTGGTAAAACTAACAAATCAGGACCCAAGAAAATATGGGTACCTAAGGATAAAATAATACATGTTGCAGATATCTTTAGCAGCAAAGCAGAAACACCAGTCATGGTACCTGGACTCTGGCTGCTCACGACACATGACGGGAAGAAGGCATATGTTCCAAAGCCTGGAACTTAAGCCTGGAGGCCACATAGGCTTTGGAGGCAATCAAAGGGGAAAGATCATTGGCTCTGGAACTGTAGGTAATGGAAATCTTCCCTCTATAAGTAATGTTTTATTAGTAGATGGATTAATGCATAACCTGTTATCCACAAGTCAATTAAGTGATAACGGTTATGATATAATCTTTAATCAAAATTCATGCAAAGCTGTTAGTCAGAAAGATGGGACTATCCTGTTTAATGGAAAGAGGAGAAACAACATTTATAAAATAAAACTTTCTAAACTAAAAAGTTAGAATGTAAAGTGTCTTCTGTCGGTTAACAACGAGCAATGGATCTAGCACAGAAGATTGGGGCATGTTAGTATGAGAAGAATATCTCAGATTAACAAACTCAATCTGGTCAGAGGACTTCCTAACCTGAAGTTCAATTCATATGCTCTGTGTGAAGCATGTCAGAAAGGCAAGTTTGCAAAACCAGCTTTCAAATCTAAAAACGTTGTTTCCACCTCTAAACCATTAGAACTTCTGCATATTGACTTATTTGGACCAGTTAAAACTGCTTCAGTCAGTGGCAAGAAGTATGGGTTAGTAATCGTAGATGACTATAGCAGATGGACATGGGTAAAGTTCTTAAAGACACAAGGACGAGTCACACTCTGTGTTTGTCACCTTCTGCAACCAAGTTCAGAATGAAAAGGATCTTAGAATCGTTAAAGTCAGAAGTGATCATGGTGGAGAATTTGAAAACAAAGATTTTGAATCATTTTTTAATGACAAAGGCATTCTGCATGATTTCTCTTGTCCTAGAACTCCCCAGTAAAATGGAGTTGTAGAACGAAAGAACAGAACATTGCAATAAATGGCCAGAACCATGATCCACGAGACTAACGTTGCTAAGATCTTCTGGGCAGAGGCAATAAACACAGCGTGCTACATTCAGAATAGAATCTCCATAAGATCTATTCTGGAAAAGACTCCATATGAATTGTGGAAGAACAGAAAGCCCAACATTTCATATTTCCATCCATTTGGATGTACTTGTTTTATTTTGAATACTAAAAATTATTTGAACAAGTTTGACTCTAAAGCACATAAGTGTATTATGTTAGGATACTCTGAACGCTCAAGAGGGTACAAAGTATACAATACAGAAACACAGATTGTGGAAGAATCAATCAGTGTTTGTTTTGATGATAAGCTTGACTCTCAAAAGTCAAAGCAGAATGAATTACTTGCAGGTATGGAAGTTGAATTCATAGGTACTGAAGACAAGTCATCAGAAGCTCTTAACAGAGACACTCCCTCAACATCAGAAAGAGGCACTGCAAGCAATCCAGCATCTTCTGTTGATCAACCTCAGAAAAGACCACCCAGAAGCAGCATGGATCACCCAGAAGAAACAATATTAGGAAGAAAGGAAGATCCAATCATAACAAGAGCCAGCTTCAGAAACTCTGAAGAATCCCTCATGGGACTTGTCTCTTTGATTGAACCATCTTCAGTTGATGAAGCACTTCTGGACAATGAATGGATTCTAGCAATGCAAGAGGAGCTGAACCAATTCACAAGAAATGACGTATGGGATCTAGTTCCTAAACCAAAAGGATTCAACATCATTGGAACAAAATGGGTGTTCAGAAACAAACTGAATGAACAAGATGAAGTCATCAGAAACAAGGCACGATTGGTAGCACAAGGTTATAGTCATCAAGAGGGGATAGACTATACAGAAACCTTTGCTCCAGTCGCCAGGTTAGAATCTATCAGACTTTTAATTTCTTTTGCTGTTAATAAAGGCATCACTCTGTATCAGATGGATGTTAAGAGTGCATTCTTAAATGGCTATATAGAAGAAGAGGTATATGTGCACCAACCCCCTGGTTTTGAAAGTTCAAAAAATCCAGAATATGTTTTCAAACTAAAGAAGTCACTGTATGGTCTGAAACAAGCTCCCAGAGCTTGGTATGAAAGACTAAGTAACTTCCTGTTAGAAAAGGAATTCACCAGAGGGAAGGTGGACACAACCTTATTCTGTAAGACAGTTAAGAATGACATTTTAGTCTGCCAGATTTATGTTGATGATATAATATTTGGATCTACTAAATCTTGTCTGGGAAGAAAGTTTGCTAAGTGTATGCAGGCAGAATTTGAGATGAGCCTAATGGGGGAACTGAAATTCTTTCTGGGCATTCAGATCAATCAAACCCCAAAAGGAACTTACATTCATCAGAGCAAATATGTCAGAGAACTTCTGAAGAAATTTGATCTCTCAGAATGTAAGCCATCAAAGATTCCAATGCATCCCACGTGTATTCTGGAAAGAGAAGAGGTAAGCAAAAAGGTAGAACAGAAGGTCTACAGAGGTATGATTGGTTCTCTTCTTTATCTGCCTGATATTTTATTCAGTGTATACATTTGTGCAAGATTCCAATCAGATCCTAGAGAATCTCACTTAACAGCAGTTAAGCGAATTTTCAAGTATCTAAAAGGTACTACTAATATGGGCTTGTTTTATAGAAAATCTAGTGATTACAGCTTAGTAGGATACTGTGATGCTGACTTTACTGGAGACAAAGTAGAACGTAAAAGAACTTCTGGAAGCTGCCAGTTTCTGGGAGAAAATCTGATCTCATGGTCCAGCAAAAGACAATCCACAATTGCTCTATCAACAGCAGAAGCTGAATACATAGCAGCCGCTGGATGCAGCATACAAATGCTCTGGATGAAAAGTCAACTTGAGGACTTTCAGATTTTTGAGAGTAACATTCATATACTCTGTGACAATACTTTTGCTATTTGCTTAAGTAAAAATCCAATTTTGCATTCTAGGGCTAAGCATATAGAAATAAAACATCATTTTATTAGGGACTATATTCAGAAAGTAATCTTAAACTTAAAATTTATTGATACAGACCATAAATGGGCTGATATTTTCACAAAACCACTTTCTGAAGATAGGTTCAACTTCATTCTGAATCATCTCAGCATGAAGCTCTGTCCAAAATAAAACTATTTTAATTTTATATATTAACCTTCAGAATTGTGTTTATTTCTCTGTGAACTTCTGATCAATCCTCTTTCAGAATTTTAGAAATGCCGATTGTATCAGAATCTATCCATGAAGATCTGAGCGCTTCAGTTCAAGGATAGATGTGCTGTTCACTCAAGCAAACAAGTGTCATCCAGTCATCAGCTGTTTCCTGAGGGTGAACACGCGTTCACGCTTTTGAAAAGGCAAAGCGCTGATTGGATGCATTGAGGCACATGTCATGGGTAACCATTTAAGTATCTTTCTGAAATCCCCTAAAATCAGCTAACATTAAATGCTAATAATCATGATTTATTTCTCTCTCTTAAACGTTTATGTTTTCAAAAACTTTTTAGAAATCTATTTAAACACTTCACACCTTTTACCCTTACTTTCGTTTTCTATCAATATATCTGATTTCTGTGTTCTTCCTTCTCAACAAAACCCTTTCAATTTTTTTCAAAATACCTCGTGTGAACATGGCTTCCTCCAGCAATCCTTCTTCAGGTTCCCAGAAAGATGCATCATCTGAACAATATGAAGTTCCTCTCAGAATGCTTCTCACTCCAGTCAAGGACCTTGAAGTTCTGTCAGAGATAATAGTGGATTTCAACAGTCTCAAGGAAAATGGTTTTGATTTATCAGAAGAGATTCAAGCTCAAGGTTGGGAAATGTACTTCGACAGGCTGGTGGGTCCAACATTCCCTATTCTAGTAAAGGAATTTTGGATTCACGCCTCTTCCTCAAATCACCAAGTCACTTTTTACATCATGGGGAAGAAGATTGTGATTACTGAAGACCTGATTGCAAGACTCATTGGGTACAATAGTGGTGGTATTCACTGTGTAGATATGGCAGAAAGGTGCTCAGGTGTTGCTGTTATAGCAAGGGAAATTTTCACGCTGGGGCTTCCCTCCAGCAAGATAATGGATTTGAAAGATAAGCACAGAATTTGGGCAAAGATTATTCTGGGCTGTTTCAACCACAGGAAGCCTACCAACTCTCCTGATTACATAAACATAGATCAGCAGTTTCTGATTTATTTTATTTCCCAGAAGGTCAAGATTAATCTAGCTCATCTTCTGTTCAACCATCTCAGAACAAGCATGAAGGAAACAAGAGAAGATGAACGCACTAAAAGGGATTGGATACCCTTGGGAAGATTGATATCAGACATTTTGACTGAGAATAGGCTGATTGAACATTTGACAGAGGCACAAGAAATCAACACCCTGGAACCTTCTGTTGGCAAGCAGCTGAATGCCAAAAATCTGAAGAAAATGAAGCTGATAGAGAACATTAAGAAGGAGCCCAACATCACTCCTTTTTGCTGAAATATCCAGCAGAAGAGTCCCTCTGGACGACTTCCATATGTTATCAGAGATTGACTATAAGCCTCAAATCATTATGAGATATTTGGATGCGTGTAAAGCTGATGATACAACACCTAATCTAAATATTCAAGATCTTCAGCAGAAGGCACCAGAGGTTGTTCTGAAGAAGACAAAGAAGAGAAAAGCTGCTCCAGAAGGATCATCTCAACAGACTCCAAAGAAAAGAGGTAATCCTATTTCTGTATCTGTTTTAGATTCAACTGTTGTTTCCACATCTATTCCAACTCCATCTGAAATCCCAACTCCTTAAACCTTTGAAGATTTTGACATTGATTTTGATCCTTCTGAGTCATTAACCCTCAGAAGATCCCGCTCCAAACCACAAAATCCAAACACTGCAACCATACCAGAACCAGAACTTGCACAAGTTCTTTCTGATATAGAACAACACTCTTCCGCTCCCCAAACAGAAAATCCAAATCCACAACCAGAAATTCCCATCTCACCACAACCTGACATTCCACTTTCACCAATACCAGAAAATCCACTCTCTCCAATACCAGAAATCCCACAACCTTCATCTCCTCAACCAGAAATTAATCCATCCTCTCCTCAACATGAACAATCTCAAACCTCTGAGGCTCAAACCTCTGAATCACCTGAACCACAACCTTTGGCCATTCAATTGCCCTGTGGTACCACTGTGAATATGTCTCAACTTCCCTCTTCACCAGAAACAACTCCACCAAATACCCCATCAAGTCCAATCGTAATTTCTGACTCTCCCACTCCCTCACCTAAGAAAAATTCAGCTGACCACAGTAAGACTGTCATTGATCTAATAGTCTTTGAACGCCTTGCTGCAATAAACCAGAAAACAACCATCCCTAAATCGAAACAACCAGATGTTGGTTCCAGCATTTTGAACTTTGAAACAGATATGCAGAAGTGGATCACTTCTTTGAAACAAGCAAGTCTGGAAGTGGTTGATCCTGCTGTATCAGATCTCCTCTAGACTCAATTCAGAAGATGGGCTTGTGCTGAAACCTTCAAGTTGCAAGACCAGAGCTATGGACATGCTCAACAGAACTTCAGCAATCTGCTGAAGGAAATGGAAGGTCCAGTTCTGAGCAAGCTGCTGAAGGAAGAAGTTCTCCATCTGAACATTGCGCCTTGGTCTGAAAAGCGTCCAGCATCTAAAGTTCAACCTGCAGAAGAACAGATAATTCAAGCTGAAGACTTGGGTCAAGCAAAAGAAACTACAGAAAGCTTTGAGAAGCAGCCTGTATCTGAAGATCCTCAAACTTCCTCTCTTGACAGGCAGGCTCTGGAGGATTTAAAGAGATCTGATATGCTGATGAATGAAAGGATGGACAAGCAGGATATCAAGATTGATTCTATAGAAAACATGGTATCTAAGCAACAGGAAACCAGCGAGCAAATCAAGAGCATGTTGGAAGCTCTGTTCACACGACTTCCTCCTTCTTCTTAAAATTTTCCTGTGTTTTCCTTGTTTTCTCTACATGTTTGTCTGTAATATTTCTACTTGTTCTAAACTATCATTGCTTCTGTTTTAATACAAACGTCTTTTTTGCTCTGATCATTTTAACTCTGATTATTCGTGCTTTTTGATAACTGACAAAAAGGGGGGAGAAAGAATGATATTTTTCAATAACGGATTACTGAGACAAAAGTCTCAAACATTCTAACATTCTTATATATTTGAGTTTCTTTGTTCTGAAAAGCTTACAGGTACAAGAATCTGATGAACTCTGATAAAGTAAAACTCTAATGCTCAAAGAAAGTTCAGTAAAGTTCTGATGATCAAGGTCTCAAGGAATCAAAGGGAATAATCAACTCAGGGGGAGTTTTTCTCTTCATTACTCTGATACTTTTATTCCTTATCTTCTTATCTCTGATACCTTCTACGCGTTAATTGATTATCTCTGATATCGTTTCCTCTCTATCCTTAAACTCTGATACCTTTCATCATTTTATTTTAATTGAAAAAAATCTGGTTTTTGTCATCATCAAAAAGGGGGAGATTGTTAGAACATAGTTTGATTCTACAACCCTCAGTTAGAGTTTTGATGATAACAAAATACAAGATTAAATAAATTGTAAGATTTATATAAGACACATATGCTACTTAAAATTATGTTGTGTATTTACAGGAAACTCTGATGGAATCAGCATCAGAATATCAACATCAACATCAGAAGATATGTCACATCAGAAGATCAATACATGTGCTACGCTGAAGCCTGATGAACAAAATCTACGCAAAACATACTCTGACTCTGAGCAAGATACTTATCATGTCACCAGCACTCTGAAGCGTCAGAATAAGCTAAAGCCAAGAACACTCTGATTTTTGTTAAGCAGAACATTCTGAAGTGTCAATGTTACTGCATTCAAGGCAGACTAATTACCAACGACTTTATTCCAAGACAAAGATCTTCTCAAAAAGGAAAGAACGTTATGAGCATTGAAATGGAATTATGGACTGCAACGTATCTATTCCTAGGCTACTTAAACAAATCTGTGAGAAAAGAAATGGCTAATAATTCTCTAATACGCACATACGCATAAGCCAATCATCTTCACGTTCTCACTCATCCAGTTTGCTAAAGTTCTCAAGCGCTTACTCTATAGCTCTAGCAATATAGTTTTATCCAAGCTTTATATTGTGTATTATCACAGTTGTGATATATAGTTTTTCTAAAAAACATCAAACACACACATTTGTTCATTTATCTGTAAGAGAATTTCCTTGAGATAAACCGGTATGTGGTTAGACTCAAGAAGGCTTTAGCAGTTGTTAAAGTAGTTGTGTATTCAGTTGAATATAGTGGATTAAGACCTCGTTGGAGAGAGGCGAAATCACCTTGACGGGTGGACTGGAGTAGTTTGAGATCAAACGAACCAGGATAAAAATAACGTGTTGTCTGCATTTGATTTTCAAGTTTTACAATTCAACCCCCTTCTTGTGTTTTTCACTTCTTCAATCTCGTTATCTTAGAATACTTCACAATCTTGGAGTCTCCGAGGCGAAACTTTTTGCCTAGTTGGTCGTCCAACATTTTCCCCGATTCAGGCTTTGACAGGTTGGTGTTCTGAACTTCTAGCAGCCTGAGAATTGGAAAAATCACGCCTGTAACCGGTTACAGGATTCTGGTAACCGGTTACAGCTTCTGTCAAACCAGTCCCAGTAGCCCGAGAATCCAGACAATTGTGCTCGTAACCAGTTACATCATTCTGATAACCGATTGCAACACCTGTAACTTTGGTTCCATACAGCTCAACGCGTTTCAGTTCATCAATCACGACATCCTGACTGATCATGATCTTCTTGTTGCAATATCAAACAACTTATAACCTCCAGTAGGATGACAACCAACAAGTAACATTACCTCACCCTTGTCATTCAACTTCTTTCGAAGTTGATCCGAAATGTGTCAATATGCTATCAAACCAAAAACTTTCAAATAACTTAAGTTTGGTTTAAATCCAGACCATGCCTCTTATGGATTTACATTCTCAAGCTTCTTTGTAGGGCACCTATTCAACAAATAGGCAGCCGTGGAATTGACTTCTCCCCATAACTCTTTCGGCAAGTTTTTCCCTTTTAACATGTTTCTCACCATATTCATGATCGATCGATTTTTTCTTTTGGCAACACTATTTTGCTGCGGTGTATAGGATGGTACAACCTCATGCAAAATCCCCCCCTTCATCATAATATTTCCCAAAACCATTTGAGACATATTCTCCTCCACCATCCATTTTAAGAATTTTGAAACTTGTGACCACTTTGAAGCTCAACCATGGACTTAAACTTCTTAAACACTTCAAATACCTCACCTTTTCTCTTGTTTAGGTATGTCCACAACTTTCTACTAAAATCATCGATAAAAGTGACAAAATACTTATTTCCATCACACTAATCAACTTGCATCGACCCACACATATTGGAGTATACCACCTCAAGGTGATGCTTGGTTCTATGACTTGAATCTTTACTGATTTTGTTCTTATGTTGCTTCCCTTGCATACACTCTTTACAAATCTTAGCTTAAAT
This sequence comes from Vicia faba, assembly GCA_948472305.1. Classification (NCBI taxonomy): domain Eukaryota; kingdom Viridiplantae; phylum Streptophyta; class Magnoliopsida; order Fabales; family Fabaceae; genus Vicia; species Vicia faba. The sequence continues at coordinate 115,424,853 of OX451741.1, forward strand.
TTTGATCGATGGCAACCCTATTAGCATACCGTTCCTTTGTAACATGTTGAGGTCTCTAAAATTGAGATGCCCAAGATGATAGTGACACAACCACTCATCTCAACTTGTCGTTGTAGCAAGACACCTATGCTTCATCACTTTCAACTCTATCTTGAAAGTCCTATTGGCAACCATAGGCGCTTTAAAGAGCAAAACCCTATCTGCATCCAATACGCACAAAATCTTATCTTCCATGTGAATCATGTAATTCTTCTCAAGTAATTAGCCAATGCTTAGAACATTACATTTAATTATTGGAATTTATAGCACATTGTTGATCAAGGAATGTCCACCATCCCTTCTCATGATCAAAACATCATCGACCTCGTCGGCTAAAGTGGTGTCATCCGCGAATTTCACTTTATTCTTCGTGGCTTGATTGATTTTGACAAACCAATCCTTCATATCCGTCATATGCGTTGAAAAATCAGATTCTAAGTACCACTCCCCATTGCATTGAGCTCCGTCTCGCACAATCACCATAACATTTTCTTCTGAACGCATTTCTACAGTTTTCCCAGAATAGCTGCAGATGTTGTCCAGCAACTTTCGACTACTGCAATTGTTGTTCAACAACTTTCTACTGCTGCAATAACCTTCCATGATCATCATTAAGAGTGTGTTCTCATCATCCACATTTTGTCTTGCAACCTTGGCTTCATCTCCTTGAGATTCCTTGTTCGCATTACAATCTCTTGCAAAATGACCAAACTTTTAACAATTAAAGCATTACACCTTACTCTTGTCAACCATTCCTCTTTCACCTCTAGAGTTGCTTTGAACATAATGTTTGTTGCAGCTGATCTCAGCCCTTTGATAAGTCAATTTTTTTGAATTTTCTGATTCTCTTCCACCAAAATTCTGAAAATTTCCTTTACTCTTTGTGATACGGTGGGAGAATTGACCGTGGTTTTGCGTTTGTTTTCGCAAATGTTTCGGTTGAGCAAGAGTCGCCACCGACTTTTTATTTTATCCTAAAGGAAAGGTTGAAAAAGCACAGCAAAAACCTTTGAGATGTTTTCTTGGGTTCGGGGAGTGGATTATAGAAAGGGAAGGTATTAGCACCCTTTCTATCCATGGTTATCCATGGGCTCTTAGTTACTTGCTTAGATCAACTTGCCTTAATTTTCAATTTATTTGAAATGGTGCTTTGTGTGTGTGTGGGTTTGAAAATGTTTTGAAAAGAAGCCAATGTGGTGGCAACCTTTGTAATGATCCATGTTTGGATGTATACAAAGGTGTACGTATTTTGAAAAGGTTTTCATTTGTTTTTGAAAGTGTAGTGAGGTGTGGTTTTAGAAAGTAGGCAAGTGTTTTGTTTTTGCAAGTTTGATTCAAGTAACTAAGAGGTTATCCACTCCTAAATTTATCAAAGATTATTGCTATGTTTTAACCCTTTTAACAAGTTTGTTCCACCATTGAATTTGGTGGACAATCTTGTGTTAGGATGTGAACGGGACGGGCGCGGGTCATCGTTTAGACCATAATTGCAATGGTGCCAAGTATCTTTGGGCAATTTCTTTAAGGGACTTGATCATTTTTAGGCAACTTTTCGAAAGCGTCATCGAAGGACTATGATCATTGGATTTGTGTTTGTTTTGCCCAAAGAGACCTAACATGCAATATGGCCCATTTATTGAAGGCAACAAGTGGAATACCCTAGGGGGTGCAAGTGTGATTTGTGTTGTCCATTTTCATGCTTGTTTATCTTTAAATTAGGTCAAACTATTTCGTTGTTTTCGCATACAAACCCTAATTCTAACATGGTATAATTAGAAAGCAATAAAGTGCGAAAAATAAATTTACTAAGCTATTACAACATAATATATGGGAAGAGGGGTACAAATGTTCAAATGGGGGTTTTTGACAAGAAATTTAAACCTAAACTATTACATCAATATTGAATTATTTACAAGATATTTAATTGCACAAATTAAATAAAATAAGAATAAATATGCAAGATGCAAAAATGGTTTTTGTATGTATGGAAAAAAGTATTTTTATATGTCAAATAAACAAAAATAAAAATATTAATTTTTTGGAGTTTTTATGTATTTTAGGGCAAAACCCTAATTTTATTAAATGAAATGTATTAATTATTTAATATATACAATATTTATTTATTATATGCAAAAATAAAATAAAAATGAAGTATATTTGTCAAAAATGTATTCTTTATATTAAATATTAATAAAAAATAAAAGTGTGTATATTTTGTATTTTAACCTAAATATATTAATATATATATAAATATTTGTATTATTTTCTAAATATGTATTATATATACAAAAATAATAATATTTAATATTTACAAAGAAAAATATTTTTTATACAAAATATTTTCAGAAGATAAAATGAAATAAAAATGGAAAATAAAATGTGTTTGCATTATTTTTTAGTATTTTAAGTAAAAGTATATATATTTATTTATTTATGTACAAATGTTAACCTAAACAAATAAATACTTAATAAATATGAAAATGGTGTAAAAAATATTTTTTATATTTTTAATATCATAAGAAAAAATAAATAAGTCAAACCAAAAAAGAAAAAGTCAAAAAGTCATAAAAATAAGCAAAATAGGCCTAGGGGGTGAAAAAGCAAAAGCATGGTGTAAAAAGAAAGTCAACTCAGGCCCAGCCCAAGAAGACTTCATCTTCAACCTCAGAACCATGTTTGAACAACCATCCACGCGTTTTCTATCTCCCAATTCCTGGACTTTCAAGCAAAACTCACAACATGAAAAATGTAGAGCATTAAAAGACGAATCCAACCATATAAAGAACTTGTCTTAACTCTCTAAGATGAGAGAGAATTTCTTCTCCCCCAATTCCTGACCTAGTTCTTGTTCAATATTCAGACTTAAAATTCTCTAAGCACACATAATATAAATGAAATCTAACTACATGGGCATGTTCAGGGCTATGAATGTGACATGTTTTCTTCACAAACCTAAAGCTAACAATGCCTATATTGAGAGTTAGAACTTCATGAATATACCTGTTCAGTTGGAATCGTGCCTTGCAATGGAGGAGCTTTCAGGGCAAGATGATGATTTGTACAGCTTGCCTGAAGTGTAGTGATGATATTCCAATGCTTGGTGTGTTTTGAATCGTGCCAAATCAAGCTGCAGAAGTCCACCTGCAAGATAGAAAAATGGAAATGGCAAATGGTGCTATGGCTGTTACAGTCTCAGTTCAAGGTTTGGAATAGTTTATATGGATATTATGGAATGTGTTTGAAGTGTTTTTAGCAAGAATGCATGGAAGATTTGAGCTATGGGACTCAAACTGCAGGGATGCCCTGTTTTGAGCAGTTTGAAGGTGATTCTGGGAATGAGAGTGTTTGAGACTTGGTTGGTTCGCGTTCTAGCTCAGAATGAATGTTTAGAATGTGCTTGACAACTTTTCTTAAGCCTTGGTCTGCTGATATGAGAGTTGGTATCTATTATGCTATGTTTCTTACACTTTAAGCAAGCAATGGCCAAGTTGAGTTTCTAGCTTGTACAGGCCCCTCTAATGTGCTGCATAACTCAGTCTTGATCAGTGTGATTAACTCATAAACTTGTGCGAAAGAGATTTCAAATGTACTTGCTTGGATTTGCTTTAGACATAAAGTGTAACTTTTGCAAAAATGGATATAATGCTTTTTCCAATTTGGGATTAAACCTTTAGGCAATGCTTGAACACATAGAACATGGTCTTGGCACAAAGGATTGGCATTAAATTTATGAGTGTAATTGAGATAAAAGACCTGTAATCAAGGGAAGCATGCTGAATTCAAAGTGGCACAAATGTATGAACATGTAACTTGGCCAATTCAAAAGTGAGTTTTTCCCATATTGTCAAATTCGATTATCCCTAACCATGAGGTTGTTTGATGAGTTCTTGGACATTTTGGAAAGCTTGGGATGTGTACTACAATCCATCTTTGAAATGCAAATTGAAATTCCAAGTGGAAGTGTATGAAAAATGGTCTTGAAGTTAGGTAAAAACCTTGCCTAAAATAGGTCAAATTTTCTCTAAGTTAAGAATGGTTTGGCACCCTTGTTCCAAAAATTGTAACTTGAGCTACAAGCTTCTTTTGGGAAAACTTTGTGAATCAAAGTTGTAGATTATGCAATAGGCTACAACTTTCATGTTTTGACTTTTGCTTGAATCCAAATGAATCTTGGTGAGAAAGTGGGACAAAGTTAGGAAAAAATTAGGGTTTTTCATAACTTAGAAAAATTCTAAGTTATGAAAAATCTTCATTTCAAACCCTAATTTGCATTTCTTGATTTCTTGATGAACAAGTTTCATGATTTGGCATGTTTTGATGAAAAATGAATCTTGACACTTGATTTTGACCAAAAAGTCAAAGTTTGACTTTTCAGTATACAGTCAAAATTGATCAATTGACTGGGAAATTCAACTGTCAATCTTGTGCATTTGGGATCTTTTGAACTTGTTGAGCATGTCAAGATAATTCCACGGGGTCCTTGAGTCCATATGTGATCTTGGTTTGCCATTGGCTAGGTCAAACAGTCAAAAATTGCCTTTGTGCAGTCAAAACTCTAAAAATGACCATTTTGCCCTTTTGGTGATCTGATCAAATTTCTTATGGAATTGTGATCCAAACTTGATCAAATGGTCCATGTGAGTTCATAATGTTGAAGTGGGTAAATTTTCATGAGATTTGACTGTCAATTGGCCACTGTTGACTTTTTCCCCAATACAGCTGATTTCTAGGTCAACTGTCCAATTGACTGGGCAAAATTTGGAATCAAGACTTGAAACTTGATATGGATAAACTTGGGAGTCCAATATGAAGCATGAAAGTCATCTTAGGCAATTTTGGTCAAAACATCTTTGTGCAAACACAAACCCTAATTTGGGTCAACAGTGCAAGGAGAAGTCTTGAGCAGAGGAAACCCTAATTGGATCTTGAGCTCCAAGGGTTTTGTGATGAGAAAATGTTGAGGAAATGGGAGGGCAAATTTTGGGGTACAACACTCTTCATGGGACATTTTTCTTTCGACTTCTTGTTCCTCTCATTGAAACGAGCTTGTAAAACGATATCCACCTTTGCCTTATCGCCACTCCTCTCATCCATCCTTTATTCATGAGCCTCAAGAGAGCTTTGAAGCTCCTCTTTGATCAACGTTAGAAGATCCTTAGACTCTTCAATCGCCACTATGATGTTATCAAATCTTGGTGTCAAAGAATGCAATATTTTTGATACAATATTCTGCTCCAAAACAGTTTCTCCACAAGACTTGATTTGATTCACCAAATGTGTAATGCATATTACGTAGTCTTTGATTGTCTCCTTCTCCTTCATTTGAGTCAATTCGAGTCGTCTCTTGTGAGTTTGTAGCCTCACCATCTTTGCTTTATCAGCCCCTTTATAAGCCTTCTTCAAGATCTCCCATGCTTACTTTACCGAATCAGAATCACTAACTTTCTCAAAGTTGTCACTATCGACCCAAGAATAGATCAAGAACAATGCACTGTAATCTTTATTCTTTTCTTTCTTGTGTGCAGCCTTTTGTGCCCCTGTTGCCTCTGCAACAAGGGTGTAACTCCATTGTTGACCCCTTCAAGAACATCTTGATATCCAAATAACACTTTCATTTGGTTGCACCACTTATCGTAATTATTCGAATCAAGGATTGATAGATTTGTAAGGACTCTATTGTTGGAGGAGGTAGTCATCTTTGCACAACGGGTTGTGAATCAGAACCAGAGCTCTTGATGCTAAATGTTAGAATATTCAATTAAATCAACGAAGGTTTTGTGCTCGTGGAGAAGATAAAGTAGGAAATAAGAGAATTAGAGTGAGAGAGAGAAAGAGAGAGAGAGAGAGAGAGAGAGAGAGAGAGAGAGAGAGTAATTGAGGGTGAGAAGAGAAATTATCATTAATTTTTCACATTATACCATAAAGGGTATTTATACAAGCAAGCTACAATAATTGGGACCCAAAAACATAAAGCAAATAAGCTAAAAACTCAAAAACAAAATAATCAAAGAGAATCTCGGGAAGAAGGGAACCTTTTCAAACTAGCAAGGATCCCGATTCCGGTGGCAAACGCGGCGGCTACAACGAGATCTAGATGAGATGAAGATGGATGGTTCTGGTGGCAAGCGTTGCAGTAATGGTGAGAACAAGCTTTTTACATAGAAGATGAAGAAATTTATGATTCTGGCGGTGGCTAACGTGGATGATAAAGAAAATGTAGAAGCTTTTTACATTCTCTGTATTTTAACCTAAACAAAATCGTGAATGAGAAGGCAAAAGTAAGAAACAATAATTTGATTTTAACTAAGGGTGCTTTCGTATTTTTCATCATATAATTTTATAAAAATAAATAAATAAAGGGGGTGGTCGGGGCCTTCCCCTATCCCCCTCCAGCTCCGCCGCTGATAGTTCTTCTGTCACTTTCATTCGTTTTAAATAATGGTTTATTTTTATTTGTTTTTTATTGCTTTTTGACTTTTAAGATGATTTACTTGTTTTGGATTTTTTTGTTTAGGATTTGTTCTGGCTAAAACGTTCTTCTGTTTCTGGTGGTCAAACTGGATGGCTGTTCTGCTAAAACATTTGAATAAGTCATATCGGATAGAATGAGAGGGAGGGATTCTCCCATTCTATCCAATAAACCTTACTCAAATATTTACATCTGATTACAAGTGTTTACACGTGGCTGTTCAGTTTGTGTTTCTTGCAGGACGCCAAATGGTCGGTTTTATTATTCCCTTCTCTAAGAATCTTTATGGTACCTTCGTCCGCGGAAATGATGAAATGATGTGCGTGAAACAACATATTTCATCGAAGGGCCTGTACTTTCTTTTGTTTGATTTATTATTGTATGATTTATTTGTTTTGATTAGTGATTGTTCATTTGTGTTGTTTAATTTAATCCAATAACGAATGGAATGACAGGTTTTGTTATTCTCTGAATCTTAACCTTTATGGTATTGTTTGGCAGAAATATTATAAGACCGATCCATGAGTTTTAGATTATTTTTGAAAAATAAACCCGCCAACAATTTTTATCCCAAAACCACCCTTAATGATCATAATTAAAATACCATTGAATAAAGGTCATATTGAATTTTTTTACAATTCTTGAATCATTTTAACACTTCATCTCATTTGCTTCTTATTTTCACTAAATTTATTTTCTTTCCATTTTGAAAATGTTTTCACAAAACAAGCAAATACATAATTTAAAATAACCGTTATAAAGAAAAGAAAAAAAAAACAGTTAAAATATTTCTAAAATAATGATAGATTACAAAACAGTAGAGTATGATATTTAGTTTCATTTCCACTTTTCATGATTTTTGTAAATTAATTTTGCAATACAGTAGTATTGGAATCTCAATCCCAAATTTAAAATATAAAACCTCAATCTTGTTAAGTCAATTCACTAAGGCAATAATGATTTGTATGCACAGAACGATTAAGATTTAAACGGTTTTTCATTTTTTTAAAGATTTGAAATACTCTCAAAATTAGATACAGTACTCGTAAGGCTGTTAATTTTTCTTCATTTTTTTTATAAATATTTTATAATGTAAAATTACAAAACAAAATACGCTCCCATTCGATTGCAAGTGGTCGTTGAATATTATTTTCTCCTTTATTTGAGTTTTAAGGATAAAAAGCCGCCCTTTAAGCTTAGAGTTTCTCTTTTATTTTTTTTGAGTTTTGAAGATAAAAAGCGGTCCTTCAAAATTAGATGGGAAGACTTTTATGAAAATTAGTTGAATAATTTTGTGTAAAAATAATTGACTTTTCCTAAATTATTTTTGTACGATGGAATGTGAAACTAACTTTATAGTCTTGGTTGTGTTAGTTACCAATTTATCTGAATAATACAATGCATAATGAAAAGATTTTACTCTTGCTCATTACATTTTCAAATTATATAATTAATTAATTAATTTATATAATTAGTAAGAAATAATTGAGAGTTATTAATAATATTGACTTAATAATAATAAGAAATAATAATTTAAAAAATAAGTATAAGTTATAATAGAAAATTATCTATCATATTTTTTTAACCATTTTTATTAAAATGTTATTTATATATTACAAGCAACTTGGGATTAAAAAATAACTAGTTTCATCATTTTAATAATTTTAATAATTAATTATAGAGTTAAATTTTTTTATATTTTTCAAACAATTTTTTAATTAATTTATTATTAATAAATATTTAAAACAAATATTAATTGACAGTTAATAGTATTAAATGACACTTGAAAAGAAAGGATACCTTAAGAATAAATTGCTATAATATGATGATTAAATAGAAACATAATAAAGTATCAAAAAGTATGATTTTCTTATAAATTTATTTTAAAAAAATATTATAAATTTGATGAAAAATTATATTAATATTATGACATAATACAAGAAAAATACTTAACTCCTTCTAATAAGAATTTAAGATAATTAATTTTAATTCCAAATAAATAGATAAAAAATATTTATTTATTTTTTAATCTAAATTATATACATTCATTACAAATAAATGTTTTATATATAATAGAATACCATGATTTATTGGAACATAATCTCATAATTGTGCTTTTTGAAATTTTAATCAGTCCTTCAATAATTATTTAATCATTTGATATATATTTAATTTATTTAAAAAATTATAATTTTTTCAATAATTAATTTATTCTTTAATAATATATTATTATTTTAATTTCTTCTTTAATAATTAAATAATTTTTGTTTATTTATAAAAACAAAGGAAATGCTGACGGGTACCACAACACATTGATTAAGAGATTAAAAAGGTAAGTTGAAAGTTGAACTTTCTTTAAGTGATTAAAAAAACATTTTTTTTGGTGCGTTTGTTTTATCGATAGAAATAAGATTCATGGGAATGTGAGGTTGGGAATCTCATATTTCTATGTTTGTTTAAAGTTTTAACACATTATTCTTTGATATCTTTTATTTTTTAGAATATGATTTATTAACGAAACCTTAAAAATTTATTCCATAAGGGTGAGAATCTTACATTCCCATAAAAATAATAAGTAACCAACAATAACTACCATTTACATACTATTTTAACATTTTTTTTAAAATTTTTAAAATTATAAATAAAATAAAATTTTAAAATATTTTAAGGAATCTAAATAATTTACCAAACAAATAGATAAAAATTATATTCCTAACAATGATATTCAGGAATAATATTTTCAGGATTATAAATTTAATTCATCAAACAAACACACCTTTTAAAAATATGTGTATTCAATGCATTGATAACATAAATAATTATTTTTTTAAAGAATATGGGATGTATTCAATACATTGAATAATTAATATTTTCTTTATTTAAAATTCTTAAGGAGTGCCTATGGAGCACTGGTTAGCATGAGCCTAAAAACAAAACAATATTTATAAGAAAGAAGAATATTAATTGAACTGAATAAGAAATTTATCATTCAATTCCTATGAGCAATGCTTATATTATTTTTTAGAAAAAACAATAATTGAATGACAATAGAAAAATATTAATTGAATGACAATAAGAAGTTAGAAGACAATAATTGGATGATAATAATAAATGATATCAAAATTTTAATTTATAAAAAAACGTTAATAATATTTTTATGATAAAATATTATTAGTTCTACTAAAAATATTACAAATATTTATTTTTGGTAAAAAAACACGGACAATAATAATTTTTTTTTTCATTTTTTAAAGTCTACCATAAATTTTTTAATTTAATTTTTATTAAATAGAATGAGATTTCTTGAGACTGACTTATTCACAAGTTAGATATTCAAAAGAATTTATTCTTTCAATTAATACATTTTTTTATATAATTAATGAATTAGTAATTCACTATCCAATATGCAAATGGATTTTAGGTTGTGCAAATTTAATAATCCTTTATTTTTTTCTACTAAAATATATATTTCTGACGGACCAACATTACTTAATTTGTATATATTTTTATATATATTTCTTGATCATCACTATACTATATATATATTTATTTACTATTTATTACGATATTGCACGACTCCTGCGAAAGCACGGGTAGATGACAATTTAATTATTTCATATATTTTTTCTACTAAAATATACATTTTTGTCGTCCCGAGACAACTTAATTTGTATATTTGTCATATACATTTCTTAACCTCTGGAAAAGCACGGGTAAATGAGAACTTAATTATCTCATTTATTTTTTATACTAAAATATATATTTCTGTCGTGCCGAGACTACTTAATTGTAGCCGTAAAATCAATGAAGTCGCTACCGAGTATTTATTTATCCCATAAAAGGGAAAAGAAAATCATCGAAGAAAAACCTAAAGGGGAAATCAAGGTCTTGCGACCGAGAGATTGGATAAGGGAGTCGATTACGCGAGGGGAAGGTATTAACACTCCACACGTCCGTAGTACTCTACGGGATCCACTATTGTTATTCTAATCAAAGGGTGTGTTCAATCTAATGCTTAAGAGTTATAAACTAAGAGGGAATGCATGCAAAGAAAACGGAAAATAATGTAGGAAAAATAAAATTTGTGCTCGTTCGGGCCCTACCCCAATGCCTACATCTCCCTTTTAAGGAACCAGAGCAGTCGTAGTTCGGCTCACATATTTTGTTTGTTTATATTTTTTAATGAACAATATTAATCTCTCCTTCTGCCGTAACTCGACCTTTGAAGACTTACGCGTTAACACAGAAGTGACTTAACATGTCCTTTTAGAAAGAATTTTGAAAGAAAAGCCCAAAGGCAAAAGAGTTTGTGTTGGTTGGTGTTTTTGTTGCAGATAACAACTAGTTAATCTCAAGAGAGAGATATTAGTCATTTCTCTACTTATTCATAAAATAAGTCTTTGAGACTTGAACCACACCAAGGCTTAGAATGGAGGAACAATAAGATCGAGAAGAAACCCGCTTATCATTTTCCATGCTCAACAAAGCTATGACTCTCATCAATAATCTTTAAGTGTCTTGAAGTTTACAAGAAAAAGAAGTTTTTGTTTTAATATAAATGAAAAAGGAGAAAGAAAATTCTAATGGGAGACTAACCTAAATCTATCTCTAATGTTATCATACAACGATTGATACTAAAGTTGAGCTTTAAAGGGAAATCTCTACCCTATGTTGACATGCTTGGATAACAATCCTAATGTCTATCTCGATCCATCATCTATAGATGAATCAAAAATTCCTAAAGGAGCATAATAAGGGTTTATCATCTCAAAACATGCACACAAAGATAAAATCAAATAAACAGGCCAATAAGCTCAAGAGAGTACTTCTAGAGAGATCCTATCTAAGTTAGCATGCCAAAGAAAGTCTAACAAAACTATCCTATGGGGAACATACAATGAGAGCAAAGTTGTGATCTCAATTTCTAAATTGAGTGACTCATTGATCAACAAGAAATAAAGGAAAGTGATAAAATCCTATAGGGAGCATGCACTGAGAGCGACACCCTGATCTCAATTTCTAAATTGAGTAACTCATCGATCAACAACCAAGTAAACAAACACAAGCACAACACATATAGCAAATAAAGTGCAAAATGCTTGCTACAGGAATTTAAACAACAACTTCGAATGCATGCTCTTTATTTCCTTCTTCCTACTTCACATGATTTCTAAAAAAGCAATAAAATGCGGAAAAATAAATTAGAAGCAGTATAATACCAAACGAACAATAATGTCCGCAAAAAGTGCAGTCGAAGAAAAGAAACCTGGAATACTTCGCGCGAGCTAGCATCAACAAACAACACAGTCAGAGATCGAATATTCGGAATGGGCGTTGAAACATCATTGACATGAAAATAAATCACAATCGAAAACTTCAACATGCCCGAATATCAAATGAACCTGCATATGACTCAACTCAACAAACAAAGGTGAATCACGTGTTTCAAGTAATCGAACAACTAGGAATTAATCTCCCAAAAATCAAATAAGAAATCTAACAACTTTTTATTGATTTTTGTAGTTTATTACCCTAAAAAAAGAGGCATTCCTAAAATCTATATTTTTTTATATTTTTTTTTATATTTTTTTTATATATATATATTACTACTATTTTTTTATTATAAAATTAAACTAAAAAAACAAAAACTAACTAAAGAAATTAGAAAGAGTCGGGGGGGTGAAGCAGGAACAGGGTGTATGCAAATGGCATAAGGCCCAAACATGTTGAGCCCATAAGAGCTTTTTGTAACACAACCTTCAGGACAAAAAAAAAGAATATGTGGGCTTGTGCGTTGGCTCGGTCCACTAACCACATCAATAATCCAGCAACAATTGGCCCTTATTAGGGTTAAGAGAAATGGTTGTTGGACTCCATGAGATCAGACTTCTTCTTCATCCAAACACACAACAACGACTCTTCTCTTTCCTCGATCTCATCCGCGACAAACAACTCCAACTCTCCACTCTTTGGTTTTGATTTCTGCTCAAACTCCATGGATGCCTCACCCCATCTCAACTCTGATCCATTTTGATGCATAGCGCCGCCGTGAAATTGTCACCTTTACGTTTACTTCTCATCTGTCTTGATTCTGTTTCATCTACGCTTCACATCTATGTTTCTTTCTCGCGACAACTTGCATCTGAAACTTTAACAAAAAAGATGGAAATCATAGTAGAATCGGAGAACACTTACCTACTAGAGACATTCCAGTGTCTCTTTGGCGGAGTCAGAATCAAACAGGAAACTAGAAGATTCTTCAGGTAATCATTCTTGTTCTCTTTCCCTTTCAGCTACAAATTCCTCTTCCATCGCTTCTTCATTTTCCACATTCTGAAACTTGTTTTTATGGTTGAATCAAAGATGCGTTGAAGACTTTTATGATGAATTTGTTGTTTGTTGTAGGGAAGTGGATCTAAGATGAAGTTGATGATGATATCGTTGTTGTTAAAGAAACGTTGCTGCATTTATGTGATGAAGATGAAGATGATCGAAAGTTGCATCGAATCTGATTGAATTTGAGAGATGATGATGATGATGAAACGAGAGGGACGAATGTGCAAAAGAAGCTTGATTCAGAGATGAAGATGAAGCAATAATTACCGAGAATTCAATGAAGGTTCTTGCAGTTAAGAGATGAGAGAATTGATGATGAAGCTTGAAGGTTCATCACGTTGAAGATTGAATAATTTTCAGAAGAAAAAAAAACAGTTATAGAGAGAGGATCGAAAGGATAATTGAAAGGTGAGTTGGCTAATTTTCTCTGATTTTTATGTGAATGAATCATGCCCCCTTGATTTTTTTCTAAATTTCTGTTATAGTTTGTTGAAGGAAGAAGTTAGTTGAGGGCAGCATGGATCTAGGCCGTAAAATAGAGGGATTTAGTTGGTCTATCAATGGTGAGATGAGAGTTGGTTATGCAAGTTGTTATGACAATTGTAAATTTCAATTGGAAAACTAGTAGAACTTGTCATAGTTATTTCTGATTTTGTTTTTGAGTTTTTACCCTCTCCCCCTGACTTCTGTTAGAGCTCTGTTATATACCTCTCCAGAATCTGTTGGAGATTAGCACACCTGAGCCGTCAGATTGAAAACTATATTAAGTAAATCGATGGTCAACCTTTGATTCAATTACGAGATAGTTTATGAATTATTTTGAATCTGATTAGAAACTGCTGAGCTATAACATTTTGATTTCTGAGTGATTTCCTCTGTTTGTATTCAAATAGTTTGTTTTCTAATTTTCTGACTTCAGATTGCAAGGCTAATCGTGCGAATTGTTTTTTTTTCTGAACTTTTATTTTAACCTGGTTTTTTCCAATGAACCGTTTCCAATATGAGTTTTGATTCAACTGGTTTTCTATTTGGATTTTTATACAGACTATCTTGAGTGACTAATCCAAAGTATTGATTCAAGCATGGTGCACGCTTTTATACGCTCAACCAAGATCGTGAAGATTCGTAACATTGTGAGAAAGTTTTGAATCATACAGCAAACACAGAATTTTTAGAATAGGTTCTGCCTTCAATAATTTGGTATCTTGCTTATTTGGGTGAAAATGAATCCCCGTGACTTGAATCAAATTTGGGCAGGCTTGCACATTCAACCAATTGATACAAACTTGTTCTCTTCTTCAAGACTCCCAACTCCATATATGTATTATCTTTCCTCTTTTTTTTTTGCATTTTAAAATGATGTATGTATATGAATCTTGGATATTTTTGTAACTTGATTGAACATTGAATGTGATTTTAAAATATTTGACTAACATTTGTTCTTTGGGATGATATTTGAATGAGCCTTGAATAGTGGATGATGGACTTGGAGTTTGAAATTGAATGAATAAGGATGTATATTTTTCCTCAAAATAAACCATATGATCTTGGACTTGATACTTAAGGCTTGAATCTTGCAATGGTAAAATATTGTTTAAATGAACTTGTATTTAAGATATGCCTTGAAACTATGAGATTTTATTTATGTATTGAAAACTTGAATGAAATCAAATCAACTTGCAACAAGTAATTGAATATGCAACAGGAATTTCTTCACAAAGAATTCACAAACTTATCTTTTGTGCCATCTTAGTCAATGAATCTAAATCTTCAATTGAATCTCAAACTCAAGAAGCCACACAAATCCTATTGAAAAGTTTGGGTGACCTCTGAATTCATAGCTTAAACAATAATAAGCACATTGATTTGATGAATTCTTCAACCAATCCTTAACCCTTTAACAAGTAACATTACAAGAAATAAGCCCTTGACTAAATCCTTTGGACTTCTTGAGAGGAATGTCTTGAGATATAACGATTAGGATAAACCCTAATTGATGATGATGAACTCGCAATAAGGGAAGAGTAGTGCTCAATGTAGCCTTGAAGTGAGACTTTAATCCAATAAACCTCCATAGAAGAACCACTACCAAGCTTAAACAAAATGAAGAGAAATCCTGATTCTCTGGCTGAGTTAAACCCTAATGCCTTTGTTCCTTGAAGAAACTCTGATGAAGAAAACCTTATATCTCGAGGAATCCTACTAGCGGAGACGCCTATGCTGCTTGAGATCCAAAGCCCTAATCTCGTACCAAGAATGATAAGAACACCAGTTGAATCAACTTTGAGTAAGGTAGCAATCTTAGTCTATAGAGAGAAAAAAAATTCGATGCCAAAGAGTCCTTTGATCCTGTAACCATAGAACCGATGATATGCATGAGATTTATATGATGTGATGAGCGATATTAGGGGCAAAAATTGGGGTATAACATTAATTTGTATATCTTTTATATGTAATCCTTAAACATCACTATATTATATTTATTTACTATTTATAACGATATCGCACAACCTTTACGAAAGCACATGTAGATGACAACTTAATTATTTCATTTATTTTTCTACAAAAATATACATTTTCAATATACCGAGACTACTTAATTTATATAAATTTTATATACATTTCTTAATCATCACTATATTTTAGTTATTTACTATTTATAGCAACATTGTGCTACCCGTGCGAACGCATGAGTAAATGACTACTTAATTATTTCATTTATTTTTCTACTAATATAATACATTTTCGATGGACCGAGACTATTTAATTTATATATATTAAATACATTTCTTAACCATCACTATATTTTATTTATTTACTATTTATAAGAACTGTACGACCCGTCCGAACGCACAGGTAGATAACTACTTAATTATTTCCTTTATTTTTCTTAATTAATATATATATATATATATATATATATATATATATATATATATATATATATATATATATATATATATATATATATATATATATATATATATATATATATATATATATATATATATATATATATATATATATATATATATATATATATATATATATATATATATATATATATATATATATATATATATATATATATATATATATCCGAAGAGTCAAGGCCACTTAATTTGAATATCTTATATATACATTTTTTTTAACTATTACTA
Source organism: Vicia faba (assembly GCA_948472305.1). NCBI lineage: Eukaryota > Viridiplantae > Streptophyta > Magnoliopsida > Fabales > Fabaceae > Vicia > Vicia faba. Next base: position 115,440,858 of record OX451741.1, read on the forward strand.
TATTATATTTATTTACTATTTATAATGATTTGCGCGATCCGAGTATATGTCTACTTAATTATTTCTTTTTATTTTTTCTATTAAAATATACATTTCCGATGAATCGAGATTACTTAATTTGTATATCTTTTATATATATATATTTTAACCATCATTATATTATACTACCTTCGTCCCTAAATATAAGACCCCATAGAGTAAATTACGCTAATTATGAAAGTTGGTAAAAGTATTAAATATATTGACTATTTGTATAATTTTACAAATTTATCCTTAGAAGAGAGAAATAATCAATATTTATAGAAGAGTATTTATTACCGATTACAGAAAAAGATGTAATATTATTAGAGATATGTTTTGGAAAAAAATAATTAATGCACTTTAAAAGTTGAAGATGGTCTTATAAAAAAAGGACAAGAAAAAAACTCAACAGAGTTTTATAATTAGGGACATAGGTAATATTTATTTACTATTTATAACAACATTGCTCGACTCATGCGAACAAACATATCTCAATATTTTATACATAATACAAATTATAATCTTTTTATTATTATTTATAATAGAAATATAATACATTCCTATATTATATTTATTCAAGATTTTATTTTTTATAATATAAGTATAATATATCCCTATATTATATTTATTCATGATTTTTTAACTGCACTGCGAGACTCGTGCGAACACAGGAGTCCTTTACTAGTTAAAAATTGAGAGAATGTATAATTCATCATTTATAACATTTTAGAATTCGAAGAAAGATAGATTTATGTTATTATCTTTCTTTAGAAACAAATCATTTTGTTATAATAGTTTGTGTATGACTACTTATAGTCTTGTTCATCACCTTTTTTTTTAGGAAGAAAATATCCAATTTCATGTGTTTTGTCTTAACACAACCTTAAATGGTGATAGAGCTACAGTGTTCAAGTTATCACAAAATAGAATATGTGTGTTGAAGGAGACCTTGAGCTCTTTTAGGAGTGATTTTATCCACAATACCTTTGTTGTAGTGTTAGCAAGACTAATGTACTCAATCTCAATGTTTGACATGGCAATTAGGGTTATGTTTCTTTAACCACCATGAGACCAAATTTGCTCCAAGGTAGATACAATCGTTTCATGCAGACTTTCTAATTATCTTAATCACCTCCTCAATCACCATAAAAGAATGCATTGACGGATAGAGGTTTGGACAAGGGATTTGGATTGACAAGGAGACCAGTATACCTCTAAAGTACCATAAAATCCTTTTGACAACAATTTAATTATTTTCTTTAGGTTGAGACAAGAAGGACAAACTACGTTGATAAATTTATTTATTTTTAGAAGACACCAACAATGAACCTATACTAAGTAGGATTATTGAGGAAGTCAGGTCCAAGCTTGGACATATTTAGATTGTAAGTTGTTTCAACATAATTAGTCATATTTTTCGATTTTGAAAAATGTCGCATAAGAAATTATCAGGTCAAGTTGCAGACAAAGTTGCTCTCTTTAAGAAATTTTGCGATACTGTCTAAATTATACAAGGCAGACGAAAACCAATCGTTATGATTACTATTACACAATAACCACTAGAGAAATACACCTTATGTAGGTACGAAGATCGTATATGATACCAGTCGTAAGAAGTAATCGTTGCAGGCTTAGTCAGAGATAAAAACGTTGGCAACTTATTTAATAAAAATTAGGGAATTTCATAATATACCTCTATGCCTTCTTAGAGGTCCTTGGCGAAAACTCTAAAATATCCTTCAACATTCAGATATGCATATCCGAACTCACCACATTACATATTTATAGAGGGTATTTAGATATGCATGTCAGAAATAACTTTTTTGTCAAGACCAGTGGGATTTCGCATGTGCATCTCTGAATCAACCCCATAATTTAAGTTTATGGGCTTTTCGGAGTTGCATATCTGAATCGTTTTAAATATATATTTTGGTAGAACCCCTCATTCTCTCTTTTGTTCATTCGTGAAATTTTGGTATCAGATATGTGATGTCGAAGGAGATGTTACGACACAAATATCTGAAGACAATGTAAAGTGCAACAATAATAAAAGCAGTAAATACACAAAGGATTTTTAACCCAGTTCAGTGTACAACAACACCTACTCTGGGAGCTACCAAGCCAGGGACAAGTCCACTAAATAGTATCAATTCATAGACCCTTAGTAAATAACCAGTTTACGATCTAATCACTTAATCACTACCCGTGCTATACTTCTACCTAAGACACGCCTAGGTATGAGGCACTCCTCAAAACCCTTCAATCACTAACAATGAAGAACAACAAAATTATTAAGTTTTAAAGATTTCAATCATTTAATACTTAAAAGCTTATGAATGATGCACAATTAACAACTCAAGTTACAACTCAAATATTAAACCAATACTTAGAGTGTATTACAATTAAAAAAGTCATGGACTTCTAAAACGGAAAGAATATATTCTTCTTCAAAAGTTGCCATTTTTTGAATAAGGAAGCAAATCCTTATAAAGCGCAACCGTGGGCTTGGGCTGAAAAACAAATATTCCAATCTTTTGAGTATTTCCATGAAAACAGGCCAAGATATAATCCATAAGGATAATTCAAATAGAAAAATATTCCTCCATATTTTTTACAAGCTACGAGTCACAAATACTGAAAAATGGCGCGCATAAAAACAGGAAACAGAAAACTTAGACAGATATGAAGTTTCATTCAGCTCAGGAGACAAATGTCAAGACACTGCTTTGATATCATTCAAAACAATTTGCTTCAAATGTCAAGACATTTATAAAAACATTATCAAGTCATTATTTTACCAAAATGGCTGCCAACAAACACTTACAAACTCCCCCTTTGGAAAATTTTGGCTAAAACATTATTTGAGTACATTATCAGAGCATTATCGGAGCAGCAACATAAGCAAAACAAAAACTTAGTTAGCAGTTAGCTGTTAGCATAGGAAGATGTCAGAACATCTTCTGAGACATGAGGCCCCCCTCAAGTTTTAGGCTCCCCCTCAGTCAGTGGTCAGTTTCTCTCCCCCTTTTTAGTCATAATATACCAAATAAAAGGATGCATTCAAGAGAGTATCAGTAATATAGGTACAGACCATTGAATCCAAAAGTTAAGCACATACAAGTGCCAAAAATAAACAAAGGGGTCAAACAAGTAAACAACAAATAGTCTAACTGTCTTCAGGACCAGTAGACTTGGTAGAGCTAGAACTTCCTTCCTCACTATAATCTCCTCCTTCAGAGCTTACTCTATCATCAAAGTCGTTGTCCTTCTGCAGCTCCTTGATCATCTTTTCAAAAGTTAGCTTTCTTGTTGAGCTAACTCTAATCACATCATCATGTTCTTTGCAGGCTTACCTTAATTCAGTAATAATGTAATTTTTGGTTGAGGTCTTGTTTTCAGCAGGTGCATATGTCAAAACAATGTCTGGGATATGTTTTCCTGAAAACAGATTGAAGTGAAGGGTCAGAGTAGACTCCCTCTTGCAAGCTACATTATTACCACTTAGAATTCCAGGATGTTGATTAAGAATAATTCCATAAATAAGGTATGGAAAGGCAATAGGCATCTTGATGGTACATGTTCCTGCATGCTTAATAGTCTGATAAAAAATGTAGGTCCCATAATCAAACAATTTCTTGTTTCCAACAACATAAATAAACTTTCCTAAGCTAATAGTAATGGTTGGGGTATGATTGGTAGGAACCCAGTTAGCAGCTCCAATTCTATGCAAGATAGCATATTTCACACTTAGCTTGCTAACAGAAAGCTTATTCTTCATGGGCCACTCACTCACTTGGTTAGTAGTGATGGCTTTGCACACTTGATTATCAGTTACTTCCAGCTTACAATAATCATCTTCAGACCTGAAATCTATTGATAATAGCAGGGGAAAATTCTACACACCTACCTATAATAAACACCTTTCTATACTCCTTACTTTTATGATCAGTACAGTCAATAGGAATATTAACAATAAATTCCTTAACAAGAGTCTCATAGCATTTTGTAAACCTGGTAACAATTTTCATCAATCCAGCAGAAGATATCAGCTCCATAATTTCTTTGCACTCTGTTGTACCCCAAAATTTGCCCTCTCTTTCTTCAGGAAATCATCTTGGAATCTCAGAGTCCCTCTGAAACAAATCCAAGTCTTGAATTATCATTTCTTCCCAAGCAAACCATTTACAAGAACAAAATGATCACACAAGCTCTAAAGGCAACGCTTTTATTTTGAGAAAAAATAAATTCTAAACATTTGGAATTTTTCTCTAAAAAATGGGTGTTTAAGAAGAAAATAGCGCTTCAGAACTTTTGGACCAAACTCCAGATGGAAACGGTTAGAAGTTGCAAGCTTGGCTCAACGCAGTAAGAAGTTGGCTCTTCAGCAGCTACATCAACTCAGTCAGAAGTTGCAAACGTGATTCAACACGTAAGCCTCAAACAGAACATGACTCTTTCAGCAGTTACGCAAGTTCAGCCAGAGTTTGCTAAAGGAATGCAAAGGAAGCAAGGAAGTCTGAAGGCTCCTTCAAAACAGGCTGAAATCAGAAGATGAAAGGGTCAGAAGAGTGGGTGTTACACTGATACAGAATCTCTAAGTCCAGGATTTCCAGAAGCAAATCCAAGGAACGTGTCAGAAAGTCAGGAGAATCTCCAGAATTTGATAAAACAACAAGAGGCCAAGACCAGAGCATGGTTTACATTGTTTTTGGTAAAGCAGAACTCCTGGTTCAAGTTTGTTTCCTATTACCAGAATATTGGTGTTGATAAGTCTCATCACCATTTAATGCTCATTAATGCTCCCAACCACTCCTGAACATTCACCCAAGGGATCTCTTCACGTGTGGCTTGGTAAACGCCTTTATGCAGGTTTAGGCACGGGTCTACGCGCCACCGTCCACCTAAGAGGTCACTTCTCCCCAATCCATGCCTGCTGTTCCAGCCTAGGCTGAAAGGCTATCTGTTATCACAACTTCCCAGGAATTTCTTTCAAAGAACAATTCAACCTCTGTTGGCGCCTTTAATGTTCAAGAAATCCACAAGAGCTTTGCCTATAAATAGAGAACCATTGTCCACTGAAAGAGGGCGTCCAAAAACAAGAAAAATTGTTAAGAAGAGAAACATAAATTTTTAGCAAGAAAGTACTGTGAAACTCTGCCAAAATCTCCAGTGTTTCATAACTTTGAACTTCTTACCTTCAAACTTCATCAATACCCAGCTTTCTTTGTGACTAAAGAACACTCTTTCAGCCTCTGACCATACATATACATACACCTTCATCCACCCCTTTCAAAAAAGAACCTGTCCAGAACACCATCAGAGCCAAAAGCTAGCTTTCATCCACAAACTTTTCCAACAGCCAGGTAAGCACCTGCTGACCTTCATCACGCTGCTAAGCATCATCAACTTTGCATGCTCAAATAAACATAATGTAAATATCATGTTGCTGCTGTTTGTGTTTTGAGGATTTTCATACCTCAGAACGTTTAGACAGGAAGTGAGCCAACATAGAACCTGCCTGTGACCTTGTTGGTTCTGTCTCCTAAAACACTCTGACATTTGCTGAAGCTGTTCCAAACATGTTTTCTGTTTTGTGGAAAAATAACAAAATTGCAGATGTTCTGACTAGCACAGGGAGAAGCCAAGTGCTGACTTTAACGTTAGCACATCTGAAGCCTGTTTTGCTGTCAATAATATCAGAACTTCTGAGAATTATTGTATTTCCAGCAGGATCAGAACTTCTGATATCCCCACTAACAAACTTTTGTCTTGCAGCGCATGGGGGTCATAACTTCTGATCTTCCCACTAACAGGTTTCTGTTTTGCAGGTGCAAGAGTCAGAAGTTCTGACTCATACAGTTTAACCAAAAGGTTGATCATCTGGCAGTGGACCTGAGTCAGAACTTCTGATGACCTCTCAGCAGCACGCTGGCTCCCTCTCTCTTTCTCTCTATCTTGTTTTTGTTATTTTCTTTTCTTGTCTATTTTTCTCGTTGAACCACCCCATGTACAAATATGTATCCCCACCCCCTAATTGTTGTAATAGCGTAGGATTTTATATTCCTGCTTTTTATTGCTTTTAAATATAAATGCTAGTAATTAGGATGTGTATGGCAAGATAAAATCAATGAAATAGAAAATCCTAATTCAAAGATAAACTCTTGTATGCAATAAAACACACTTGCACACAAACACCCCTAGGGTTATATCCACTTGTTGCCTTCAAAAATGGGCCATGTTACGCATGCAAAGTATCTTGGTAAAACAAACAAAATCAAAAGATCATAGTCCCTCGATGACGCTATCCAAAGTTGCCTTATAAATGATCTTAGTCCCTCAAAAGAAATGCTAAGATACTTTACAAAATTGCTATCATGGTCTATACGATGACCAATGCCCGTCCCGTTAACATCCTAACACAAGATTGCCCACCAAATACAATGGTGGAACAATACTGTTAAAAGGGTTAAAACATAGAAAAAATCTTTGAGTAAATTTAGGGGTAGACAACTCTTGGTTACTTGATCAAACTTGCAAAACACACTTGCCTACTTTTCAAAACCCACTCCACAAACACTTTCAAAACAACTCTCAAAACCTTAAAATATCTTTTCGAAAAGACAAACACCTTTGTAAAACATTCGAGTAAAGAATTGTTACAAAGGTTGCCTAGACAAGGCCTCTTTTTCAAAACATTTTCAAAACCCCACACACAAAGCACCATTTCAAACAATTGAAAATACAAAGCAAGTGATCTAAGAAAGTAACTAAGAGCCCATGGATAACCATGGATAGAAAGGGTGCTAATACCTTCCCTTTCTATAATCTACTCCCCGAACCCAAGAAAACATCTCAAAGGTTTTTGCTGTGCTTTTTAACCTTTCCTTAGGATAAAATAAAAAGTCGGTGGCGACTCTTGCTAAACCGAAACATTTGCGAAAACAAACGCAAAATCCCAAGTCAGTTCTCCCACCATATCACAGAACTGGCGAATCTGCTGGGGATGCATTTAAAAGTGGAGTAACCTTATGGCTTAGATCACCCTTTTGCATGACTAATTGTTTGCTTTGATTGCTTTACATCTTGGTTCTCTTGTTTGGGCTTGAAATCCTACACCCAGATTTGGGGAAACATTCATAGATAGCAATACGTTGTGGAAACCGTGCGGGGTATACCGACACGGTTGAAGCAATAGCTATATTAGTGCGACATATTTGTGAGTACCGGTAACCCTTGAGTTCAATCAAGGAGAGTACGGGGCCGCTGAGTGATGTTACTAAGCACTAATGACCTAGAACCTTACTTGACCATCTTGGCCTTTTATTAGGGGTAGTGAGATGACCAGCTTTGGTGCAGTCCAAAGTTGGTAGATACTCGATACTACACTCATTGAGGGTTGTTTTCTTGGAATATTTTGGTCGCTAGTTAAGTGGCTAAACCAAAACAATGAACATGGAAAACAACCCAATGATATTGAGCTCCTTAGAACCCGGTTACTATTTATAGGACAGTTTTTTAAGCCAACTACACTCAAGAGGGTACTTACCTATGAAACCTCATGCAAGCCTGAAACTAGGGTTTTGTGTGAATTGCTTGTACATATGTTTGTGCATACATCATGAACATCATAAAGCATCATATGCATCCACTAACCATTTCAAGGGTTTAGATCTTCATCTTTGTTCTTGTTTTGCAGGTCATAGAAACTCTTCGCAGGAAAACAATTCAAATCAACCTTGTGAGAATCCCTCCTCAACTCAAGGAGCTTACATCCAGAATTCCAGGAAATTCTCTCTTCAGTGAAAGACATGGTAGACTTCTCAGCTTAGTCAACACCAACATTGAAGAAGACATGGTTAAAGTTCTCTTCCAGTTCTTTGACCCCCTACACCACTGTTTCACATTCCCTGACTACCAATTGGTGCCTACTTTGGAGGAATTTTCTCAACTCCTGAGAATTCCTATTCTTAATCAACTACCCTACAACGGTACGGAAAAAGAACCAAAACCTGAAGATGTTGCTCAAGCATTACACTTGCAACCATCTGACATCAAGGGGCATTGGGAAATCAGAAGTGGTGTCAAGGGTTTCTTGGCAAGGTTTCTGTTTGAGAAGGCACAAGAGTGTTGGAATTCCCTGGATCTGCAAGCCTTTGAAGAAATTGTGGCACTCCTTATTTATGGGTTGGTCTTGTTCCAAAACCCTGACCAACTTATAGATGTGAATGCTGTTAAGATTTTCATGTCCAGGAATCCCATACCTACATTACTTGGGGACATCCTACACTCATTTTACACACGAACAATGAGGAAAAGAGGTGTTCTCATGTGCTGTACTCCTCTCCTAGCAAGGTGGTTTATTTCTCACCTTCCACAATCAGTTCTGAAGAATGAGCAAGGTTTAAGGTGGTCACAACGGTTGATGACCCTCACACATTCTGATGTACATTGGTGTTCTCGGTCCAGAGAAAATGTCATCCTCATTGATCGTTGTGGTGAATTCCCTAATGTCCCACTACTTGGTATTAGGGGAGGCATCACCTACAACCCTTGTCTAGCCTTGAGACAATTTGGATATGCTCGGAGGGATGGCCCTCATGACATGTTGATTCCTGACCTAGTTTTTGACTTCGAGAACGATGCGCAAGGACTTCGCCAAAGATTCATCAGAGCTTGGAGGATGCCTAACAAGGTAGATAGCAAGACATTGGGACACAAGAACTCCATCCCTCTTGAGCCTTATCTCAAGTGGGTACGAGCCCGAGCCCAGAGTCTAATGATGCCTTACCCTCATGTTCTCCCTTTAATTAAAGAGCCCGTTAAGGAAGGAGAGGTTCCCTACACCATCCTATATCCTGACATGCCAACATCATGGGAGGAGATGCAGAAGAGTTGGATCCAACTCAAGGAGGAACGAAACACTTTTGAAGCCAGCTTCTACGCCAGTGAGAAGAAGGTTTTGGAGCTTACCCGCCGACTCCACGAGGAGGAGACCCTTAACACTTACATCACACCAAAGAGGATGCACAACGTCTTTTTACCTTAAGAAGTTTTTGTAATATTTGGCCCATGGGGCATTTATGTACTGACAAAATTTCTTCTTATTAATATGACATATGTTCTTTTTGTTTGCAACAATTTTGAATTTCTAAATCCTTGAATGCATTGCATGAATAAACATATCATTCATCACATGCATAAGCAGGTATCCACACCAGGTTTCCTTATCTTTCTGCTGTTTATTTCAGTAAGATGGATCTCGAACAGACGGTCAAAGATCTGCAGTCACAAAACTCACAGTTTCAACATCTCCTAATGACCTTGGCAAAGGGTCAGGAGGATCTAAAAGCACTGCTTGGGAACAAAGATCAAGAGAAAGTGAAGAAGAAGAAGAAAAGAGTGGGGGTGGATACCCTGGGTAGAAGGTTTGAGAATGAAGCCAGAAGAGTTCTTGAATTTCCCTCCGCATCTGAAGAGGGAACAAGTAAAGGAAAAGGGGCTGCACTACCTTCTGAATCCGAAGCTGAAGAGGAAGAGGCTGAAGAAGATAAAGACTACTCAGAGCAACAATACCCGCCGGCGGACGACAAGTAAAAAAACCTGGAGGATAGGCTGGCAGCTATGGAGCTGCAAAGGGTTCCCGGGTTAGATTTCGAAGATTTGGGATTGATTGCTGGAATTGTGATCCCTCCAAAGTTTAAGGTGCCAATTTTTGCAAGGTATGACGGGCTGTCTTGCCCAAAAATGCACCTAAGGTCGTACGTCCGAAGAATTCAACCTCATACATCCGACATAAATCTTTGGGTGCACTTCTTCCAAGATAGCCTGTCTGGTACACAGCTGGATTGGTTTTACAAGCTTGAGAGATCAGAAGTACATAGTTTGGAGGACTTGGCAGCTGCCTTTTATCGCCAATATCAATATAACTCTGACTTGGCGCCAACCCATACTCAGCTACAGAGTATGGGAATGGCCTCAAATGAAGGATTCAAAGAATACGCCCAGAAATGGCGCGATTTGGCCGGGAGAGTGCAGCCACCTATTTCTGATAGAGAACTAGTTGATATGTTCCTGGGGACACTATCTGGCCCGTTCTTCAACCATTTGATCGGTAGCTCTTCCGCAGGGTTTACTGAATTAATTCTGACTGGCGAACGGGTGGAAGCCGGTATTAAGAATGGGAAGATTCAAAAGGATGCCTCTGCATCTACAACTGTTAAGAAATCATTTCCGGCTAAGAAAGAAGCAGCTGTTATTTATTCTCAGAAAAGAGCGGGAAGAACTGAGCGCCGGCTGACTGTGGGGGACGTGATGATCCAAAATCCATCAAATGATCAGCCTCGTTATAATCAGTCCAGACCAAATCAGCAACGGGTGGAACGGCCACAACGACAGTTCACCCGCATCAATATGACGCCCGCACAGGTTCTTCCCTATCTGTTGAAGTTGAATCTCGCCACTATCAAAGAGGCACCAAAAAATGTGAACACATCTTCCCCGCATTATCATCCTAATGCCAAATGCGCCTATCATTCTGATAGTGTCGGGCACGACACCAACGATTGCTGGGCACTTAAGCATAAAATTCAAGATTTAATAGAGGCGAAAGAGGTTGAGTTCGATGCTCCAGAAAAGCCAAACGTAATATCCGCTCCGATGCCGAAGCATGGTCGCAATGTCTATGTTATTGAAGAAGATCTGTATGTTTCTGATGTTGATGACCTGATGACTCCATTGTTGACGATCAAGTTAAATCTGTTAAAGGCTGGGATTTTCCCAGGATGTAAAGAAGATTGCTACTGTTGTTCCTCTCTACCAATCGACTGTCCATTGCTGAAGAAAGGCATCCAAGGCCTGATGGACAGTCAACAAATTCTTTTTGAAAAGATTCCTGCTATTCCAACCCCTGTCAAAGATGTTTCAATAATCACCATTTCCACCAATCTTTCCAAGGCCGTCAAAAAGCCTGTTAAGATTACATCCTCTACAAAGATTGTTCCCTTGAAAATAACTATGCCAGGGCCTGTCCCCTACATTTCTGACAAAACAATACCATGGAATTACGGTGGAGAAATCTACTACCATGGTGTTAAACAAGTTGAGATAACCGAAGGAAGCTATGATTAAGAGGATGCCGGTATTGGAAACATTGCCGGTACAAGCAAGATCACCCGAAGTGGGAGAATATTTTCTCCAGAGATTGCCCCCCCAAAGGCAATCTTTGGACCCTCAGTTGTTGCCAAAGTTACTCCTGCACCAATAAAACTTTCCGCAAGAACTCCGTTGATTGAAGATGCTGTTATTCCTGTTGTTGTCCCTCCTACTTCTGTTGATAAGGGGAAAGGGATCCAAGATGAGCTCGTCAGGACGAGGGCTCAACCTTTGGTCATCCCCAAAACCTCTAAGAAAGAGATGGAGGAGATTCTGAAGATAATTAAGAAGAGTGATTATGACGTGGTAGAGCAACTGGGGCAAACCCCCTCGAAGATCTCCATGTTAGCATTACTACTTTGTTCAGAGGCGCACGCCAAAGCATTGATAAAATTTCTGAAGACAGCCCATGTGCCCCAGGAAACCTCAGCCGATCAATTCCAAGATTGCGTGGCCAGCCTTACCGCAGACAACGGCCTAGGTTTCTCTGATGCTGATCTGACTCCAAAAGGAAGAAAGCACAATGACGCCTTACATGTGTCAGTAGAATGTCAAGGAACTACTCTGGCCCATGTTTTGGTCGACACTGGTTCTTCTATGAACGTGCTGCCTAAGAAGGCTCTCGACCGATTGGATTGTGAAGGCTTGGAGTTAAGGCCAAGTAATATCATTGTAAGGGCATTTGACGGGTCAAAGAGAATGGTACATGGGGAGGTTGACATTCCCATTAAGGTAGGCACTGAAGTGTTCCCCTCAACTTTCTATGTGATGGACATCCGTCCGTCACACTCTTGCTTGCTAGGGAGGCCATGGATACATAATGCTGGGGCAGTCACCTCCTCCCTACATCAAATGCTGAAATACCCTATCAAAGGAAAAATCATAACCGTGCACGGTGAGGAGGAATATATGATCAGCCACCTGAACTCCTTTCGGTATGTAGAGGTGGAGGGTGAATTCATTGAGACACCATTCTAGCACTTTGAGGAAGTCTCTCCTGAGGTGGCAGTAACAAAAGCGGTAGCTGAGGTACCCAAGCAGGTGGCCAGGATGGCATCTCTAGAAGACGCAAAGGCTGCGATGAAGGAAGGGAAGAGCTCAACATGGGGTCAGTTGCCTGATATTCCTCACAAAACAGACAAGTGTGGTTTAGGATTCACCGCTGCGGGGCAGAAAGCTATGCGCCGCTCAAAAGTTGAAAGAACACCCATCAAGATTTCTCCTTATGGGATCAATGCTTTGGAAGGTGAAGACGAAGAGGCCGACATTGAAGGTTGGATCTTCCCAACAATCGAAGGGGGACTACGCAACTGGGAGGCGAAAGAATTCGTCCCCATTACTTTTATTAATCAATAATTATCTGTCAAACATTTCCTGTTGGTCTGTAATAATTACTTTTGAACAATCTGCACACTACTTTTTCACCTCATGCCTTGCCCGGGGCATGTAGGTCCATTTGTAAGGGTTTTGATTCTCTTCATAATTCATATGCCATGTTTAATGATTCATTGGACGTTTTTCATTGATAAACTGCTGTGTTCATTTTCTTCCCTTTTGCATTTTTGTTCGTTTAAGGATGGCTATCCCTTACACACACCCACACTCACAAATGCAGGTACCCATCCACTCTGGATTCTATGGGTGACTATTCTGCTATGTCCTTCAATAACTCTGAAGATCTGGTCAATCAGGCTGAGTATGAAGATGACGAAGATTGTGAAGTACCAGGAGAGCTAGCCAGACTTCTACAACAGGAAGAGAAGGCCATCTTGCCTCATGAAGAGTTGTTGGAAACTGTCAACTTAGGAACAGAGGAAGACCGGAAAGAAGTACAAGTGAGAGCCAATCTAGAGCCAAGTGTCAAGGAGCGTTTGATACAGCTGTTAAATGAATACGTTGAAATCTTCGCCTGGTCTTATGAAGACATGCCGGGTTTAGACACAGATATCGTGGTTCACCGTCTCCCCACAAGAGAGGATTGTCCCCCGATCAAGCAAAAAGTCCGCCGAATGAGGCCCGACATGTCTGAGAAGATTAAAGCAGAAGTAATGAAGCAATTCAACGCTGGCTTTCTGGCTGTTACATCCTATCCACAATGGGTTGCTAACATTGTGCCAGTACCTAAAAAAGACGGCAAGGTCAGAATGTGTGTGGATTACCGGGATTTGAATAGGGCCAGCCCCAAAGATGATTTTCTGCTACCGCATATCGACATTTTGATTGACAACACAGCTCAGCACAAGGTGTTTTCCTTCATGGATGGATTCTCGAGCTACAACCAAATCAAAATGGCCCCCGAGGATATGGAGAAAACAACCTTTGTTACACCATGGGGTACTTTCTGCTACAAGGTGATGCCGTTCGGACTGAAGAACGCAAGGGCAACTTATCAACACGCCATGGTAGCTTTGTTTCATGATATGATACATCATGAGATCGAAGTTTACGTAGACGACATGATAACTCAATCACAAACAGAGGAGGAACACCTTGAACATCTGGAAAAGCTGTTTGCCAGGTTGAAGGAGTACAAGCTCAGGCTGAATCCAAGTAAGTGTACTTTTGGAGTTAGGTCTGGTAAACTCCTAGGATTTATTGTCAACAACAAAGGCATTGAGTTCGATCCAGCAAAGGTGAAAGCTATACGAGAAATGCCTGCTCCCCGTACTGAAAAGGAGGTCAGAGGGTTCTTGGGGCGCTTGAACTATATTGCCAGATTCATCTCTTATCTGACGTCTACCTGTGAGCCAATTTTCAAACTATTGAAGAAAGATCAGGTAGTCAAGTGGAACGACGATTGCCAAGCTGCTTTTGATAAGATCAAGGAGTATTTGCTAGAACCTCCTATTCTGATGCCACCCGTCGAAGAAAGGCCACTGATCATGTATCTGTCCGTGTTGGATAACTCAATGGGGTGTGTTTTGGGCCAGCATGACGAGTCTGGTCAAAAAGAGCATGCTATTTATTACCTTAGCAAAAAGTTTACCGACTGTGAGACTCGCTACTCACTGCTCGAGAAAACTTGTTGCGCTTTGGTATGGGCTGCTCGCCGACTAAGGCAGTATATGCTGACTCATACCACCTTGTTGATTTCCAAAATGGATCCTATCAAGTATATCTTCGAGAAGCCTGCTTTATCTGGAAGAATAGCTAGATGGAAAATGATCCTAACTGAGTATGACATCCAGTATACTACCCAAAAAGCTATAAAAGGGAGTGTACTAGCTGATCATCTAGCTCATCAAGCTATCGAAGATTATCAACCCATGAGATTTGACTTCCTGGACGAGGACATCATGAATTTGGACAACATTGAAGGTAAAGGACCGTATGACGGACCTGAAAAAGGATCCCGATGGACCCTGTACTTTGATGGTGCTTCAAATGCACTTGGAAACGGTATCGGTGCGGTACTCATTTCCCCGGAAGGTTATCACACGCCTTTCACGGCCCGACTTTGCTTCAGCTGTACCAACAACATGGTTGAATATGAAGCTTGCATCTTTGGTCTCAAGGCTGCTATAGACTTGGGGATCAAATCCTTGATTGTATTTGGGGACTCGGCTTTGGTTATCAGTCAAATCAAAGGAGAGTGGGACACCAAGCATCCTAATCTTATCCCATACAAAGAACATGTCCTGACATTGTTACCTCATTTCGAGCAAATCACCTTCGAGCATTTCCCGCGAGAAGAGAATCAGCTAGCAGATGCTCTGGCTACAATGTCTTCCATGTTTAAACTCAAATGGGATAACGAGGCTCCCCAAATCACCATCGAGCGAATGGATGAACCTGCGCATTGTCATGAGATTAATACCGAAGAAGTAGTGGAACAACCCTGGTTTCACGAAATCAAAAGGTACTCCAGACTAGAGAATATCCCGAAGGAGCTTCCATAAATGACAAAAAGTTCCTAAGGAAATTTGCTGCCAAGTTCTTCCTGAGCAGTGGCACCCTCTATAAATGCAACCATGATTGTGTTTTACTCCGATGTATGGATAAAGCTGAAGCAGAGTTAATCATGACTGAGATACACAGCGGTACATTTGGCACCCACTTAAGCGGGCATACCATGGCTAAGAAGATCCTAAGGGCATGCTATTACTGGTCTACCATGGAAGCTGACTGCCATCAACATTCCCGTACTTGCCACAAATGTCAAGTCTACGCTGACAAGATTCATATTCCTCCGGTTCCTCTCAACATTCTGACAGCTCCTTGGCCATTCGCAATGTAGGGCATTGACATGATTGGAGAGATCAAGCCCACAGCGTCCAATGGACATTGCTTCATCCTGGTTGCTATTGATTATTTCACCAAGTGGGTCGAAGCAGCTTCCTTCGCCTCTGTTACTAAAAATGTGGTCGCCCGTTTTATTAAGCAAAATCTCATATGCCGGTATGGTGTTCCCGACAGGATCATTACAGACAACGGTACAAATCTGAATAATACTATGATCACTGCTCTATGCAATTCCCAACAATTCCCAACAATTCATATTCATCTCCCAAGTTCAGAATATGCACTCCTAAAAAGATATGAATTTTGACATTATAGGTTATTTTGAAAAGTCAACAAAAACACCTTTTGTGTCAAAGCTTCATACATGAACATGGAAGACTCAATTGAGATGAGACCAAAAGGGTTGCTTAGAGGACATCCTAATATTTCTAAAAAGTCCAAGAACACCTCACTAGGGTTAAAATTGGAGGAGATATGCCTTGTCAAAGTTGACCATTTTTGTAAAATTGCCAAAAGTCAAATATGCTCAAAAATACATTTTTTGTCCAATGGGCCTAGTTTTTCATGATTGAATCTTGCTTATGACATGGTCCACGATCCAAATCAGCACCCACACATCTTTTGCTTTATTTATTTATTTATTTATTTTATTTTGATTTTTATCATTTAAAAGTCAAATTAAATCAAATAAATAGAAAAAAATATCAAAGATTTGTTTTGTGATCAGATTTTGGGTGGAATCAAATCCAATTAGGCTGACAAATCATATCCAAAATGTGCAAAACAAATTGAACCAAAATTGGCATGATTTGGCTTGATATAGAAAGATATCATACAAGGATAAAGACCAAATCAAATCTTCATAATGGACCAAGATTTAGCTCGTTTTTGTTGACCTAATGTATTCCATTACATATACAGAACATAGCCAAGGCAAGAGAAGGACGATTGAGGTCGTGAAAGTCACCAAGCAAACTCAAATTTTTGAAGAAAAAGTGTGGATCGGTTTTCAATTTAGAGGATGATTCAAGGAGATTTAAAGCCACCAATCAACTCCTAGACATCCTCTGAAGCGATTGCAAGCATCACCAAGCCTCCACAAGTCCTGAAACGCGTTGCACGACCGTCACATTTTTCTTCTCTTTCAAAATTCGATTATCGTGATTCTTGCATTATAAACATGTTTTAATGGTATGTATGTGTTTGTTATCATGTTTGCAACGTATTGAATTTGTTTAATTGATGTTTGAGCGCATATATTGATAGTTGCCATTGCTAGGGTTTGAGGTTGTATTTTAGGGTTTTTTAATACAGGTACAATTAGGACAAAAGAAGGATGCCATCATACTCGTGAGATCAAAACGAGTTGATTTGTATGCTTGGAACTGATTTATATTGCTTGTGGTAGATTTTGGAAATTTGCAGGTTTGTAGCCACGCTTAAAGACCGTCACTATAGCCTATAGCAACGAATTTGGCTGTAGGTAAAAGTCCCCTCTAGGCAACAGTCCATGGGGAAGAGGATGAAGGCGTGTCAGTGCATGAGTGAACGATTTGAAATTCACGCGTTTTTTTAGACGAAGTGTTCGATTTGTATTACATTTATTTTGTTTGATTATATATACAAACAAACAAAGCAGCTAAGCTGGAAGTGTGGTATTGGGAGCGAGCATAAGGACCTAGGTTCGATCCCCAGGTCCCAGCATTTGTTTCATATTATTTTTCAACAGGTGATCAGGCGCGTTGCTTAGCATGACGTTCACCATATGCCATCAAGATCCAACCATCAAACACATCTTCAGCCAATATCCAATGCCTTTCCATTGAAGGTCCATCATACACCTCAAGTCAACATACGCATCAGATTTGGCAAAGTCAAACGGGCTTGGATTGTTTGGGCCCAAAAGTCAGATCTACACCCCCCATAATTGCTAGCAATCAGGCCCACTTCTAATTTTTATTCTTTTAATATTTCTTTTATTTATTTTAATTGACAATTAATTACTATTTTTTATAAAATCATAAAATCAAAAAATTAGAATTAGACCTTTTTTAAAATTAATTTTGTTAATTTAATTTAATTTAGTTTAACTTAGGGAAACTTTAACTTGTTTCTATAATTAAAACTAATTAGCAAATTAGGTTTAAACTCTTGATTTAATTTTATTTTCGCTTTTTCTCAAATAAATAAAATACAAAAATAGGTTTTTAGATTAAATTAATTTATTTTTTCTTAATTTAAAATTTATTAGAACTTAGGATTTTCTTTTTAATTTAACTATTTCATTATTTTCTTAAATAACAAAACATGACAAAAACATCTTTTTTTAATCAATTGCAAATAGGTTTAGTCAAGGGTCAAAACCCTAGTCGTTTCGTATTTGATTCATCGCGCGCTTATTATTATTTTGACAATTTTTTTGTAACTGTTCACTGGTTTGTAATAGTTTAATTTAGGTTTTTATTTACTGTTTAAATTCCCGGGTTTTTGGCTGTGTAATTAATCCCCCACCCCGAAGCCTTGTAATAGCGTAGATTTATTTTCTCGCATTTTTTAATTCCTGCAAATATTTAACTGTCTAGATGTATGCTAATAGGATTGTATGACAAGAATGCATGACAGATTAATACAGTTAGAAAACCCTAATGTGCAAAGATAAATAACTGAAACAAATCACTCGCACATATCACTCTTAGGGTATACTCTCACTTCGGTTGCCTTTGGTAAACGATCATTAAGCATAGGGTATCTTAGTGGTTACCCTCCTGTCTAAAAAGATCTAATGTCCCGTTCGAATATTGCCTCAGAAATGTTGCCTTAGAAATGTTGCCTCGAAAGATCTTAAAGACTCTAGGGTTATTACTAAGGTGTCCTAATATTGCTTTAGTGATCGTACGTCCCTTTCGAATTGACCCTTACAAATTCCAACGACGGTGCTACCTATTTCTCAATAGTAGGATTGCGCTGTCTAAAGGAAACAAGAATAGAAACGATCTTTTTTCGAGTAGGTAGATGCTAGTAGGTACTTGCTCAAATCAAAACTTTTCACACTTACACTTTTCAAAACAATTTTCAAAAACAACTTCGTCACACCTTTGAGGACTGATACAAGGGTTATCACGAAGCAAAACATTTTCAAAAAAAAAAGCACAAACACAAGCAATTTAAAAATGAGCAAGTACCTAAGAGCCCATGGAAAACCATGGATAGAAAGGGTGCTAACACCTTCCCTTTCTATAATCTACCCCCGTACTCAGAATGTCTCAAAAAAGGATTTTTTTCTGTACTTTTTTCCTTTCTGATTAGATGAAATAAAAGTCGGTGGTGACTTTTGCTTACCGTGAAATTTTGCGAACACAAAATGCAAAACGCAAACCATTATATAACAGTCAGTTCTGTCACCGTATCACACAGTGCACCAGCTCCCAATTCTCTTTCAAGGGAAATTCTTCTTTGAAATACATATTTCCACTTTTCAGCATTCCCAACAGAATGGAAGCAAATGTTGTCAAGAGGGGCATCAGGTACCCTAACAGAAAGCTTTTTGCTGGTAGACTTTTTCACAGGAGAGATATCCTGGACATATTCCTCGACATCATAATCAGAGTTATCATCTTCTAACAATTCAACTTTCTTCTTACCTTTGGATCTCTTTACAACATCATCATCATCATCTATGGAGCTATCAGGTATAGCTTTTCTTTTGCTAGAGGGAGGAACCACTTTACTTCCGGGCTTTGGGGGACCATACATGGTTTTATTCTTGATTATCTTGGCAGGGGGTATGCTATTCCCATCCTTCACTTTCCTGGATTTGATCCTTGTAGAAATTCCAGGCACCACATTAGAAATGAGCTCATTGTCAGACAGCTCATCAACATTAACCACATTCTCATCATTTTGACCTTCTGCATCTTTGGAGCCAACAACATCTTCCTTATTAGGGGAGTTATTCTCAACATCTTGTTCAACATCAGCTTCCACTTCTTTTAGAGCAGAAGTAGCAAGCTTGTCAAGTTTGCTTTCAGCAGCATCTTTCTTGAAGATGGATGATTCAGCAACACTTTTAGGGTAATTTTCTTTATCAGCCGGAGCAAGCATATGAGCAAGAGGAGTAGAAATCCCAGGAACATCAAAACTTTCATTTAACACTCTATCTACTAGCCTTCCAATGCTTCTATCAGCATTAACAATGTCTTCTTGTGTCCTATCATCAGTAGCATTAGATGCATTACCTTTATCGTCTTTAGATTTCTTTGCAGGTGACAACTTGGGTTTCTTGACCTTCTTCTCAAGAGGTGGGATAGTTGTTAGAGGAGTAACGTCAAGTACTCTATCAAGGAAGAGTTTCTCAGGATGGTTGACAGGTTTTGAGGGAGACGATGCATGATGTTGAGACATCTTTGAATATTTTTGAGCAAAGAGATGAAGAATGACAAGGGTTCTTTTTCTGTAAAGGAGAATGAAGAGTTTGTGAAAGTAGAAGGATGTGATTTCGTAGCTGTTAGCTCCTAAATTCGACACCCACAAAAAATTGGCCTTATGGGCCAAAAATAGATTGAACAAATATAAGCTGGAAATACTTTGACAGGTTGGAAAAATACTTAGAGAAATTTCTAAGTTAAAATGAATCTTCAACCAGAAGGTTCTTACATCCTTCGACTGAAAGGGTTCCAGGGCCTTCGACTAGAAGGAAACCTCATATCAGCAACAGGTGATTTTTAATCTGAAGAAAGGAGGGAAAAACAGTTTGCTTAGCAGTTGAGGAAAGCAACGTGGCATGAAGATAGAGGTCGAAGCACATGAAGAAGACACTTGTCCTCATCCTAGAGCAAGGAAACTCCTCGACGGTTACCTAGTTTTAGTATAAATATAGGAAGTTTATGTAGATTTCCGTGTGCTCAACTGATTGTACAAGTTATTCAATACTATTTAAGTACCCGCTGCATGAGAAAGAATACTGAAAATGTACGTTTGAAACACCACATTTTATGATCAAAGTCTTTTACTTTTCTATTTACATTTCTTTCCTTTTAATCTTGTTTGCACTTTACTTGCACTTTTTTCTCAAATTCCTGCACTTGAACTTTTCCCAACCCTTTTTCTATTTACTTTATGCACTCAAACTCGTCCCAAACCTCAACCTTTCCCAGTCAAACGTGTGTTCTTCATTTACATTATAATTTATGTCCAAACAACATCAAAAATTAGCATATGTCTTAGGATCAAACTGATCGATCCTGCGAGTAACCAAAAATTTACCCTTTTTGGAAGATTAGCGGTTGTTTATAGAAAAACACAACGAACAAATTGGCACACCTGGTGGGACCTTGCTAATTTTTTGTTTGTTTTTATTTTTTGTTTTGCTTGTTTATCTTAACATAAATGCTTTGCATAATTTCCTTTCTTTTACGAAGTCTTGCATGCTATTAAGAAGTGGTAAATTAACCACCAACGAGTGTACAACTAGAAAGAGAAATAGTGAAAGCAATATGGCTAATCAGCCAAATAATGGAGAAATACCTCCACCAATTACTACGCGAACAACAATTATACCAACCTTTAGTAAAACTGTCTCGTCAACCATTGGTTCAACACCAACATTAACAGCAACCCAAACAGGACCAATACTTTTGTATGCAGGTCCCAGAGGTCCATCAGGAACACCCCCACCAAGGGTGAATCCAGGATCTCGACCATACGTTCCCCCAGGATTTTTGACAGCCTGGATGGGTCGAGACTATCCTTATGGCATGCCAACTACTGAAATGGCTAGTCTTATGAACGTCGCGTCTACATTTTCAAAACCTTTGGTAAGTGCGTCTTCGCCATTATAGGGATCTGGAACTGGTATGGAGAATCTGGCTAGAATCCAACTCTTAGGAGGGGCATCCCATGCAATACCAAGCCTCACAAATGCTTCCACAATAATTTTGAGGCAACAAATGGATGAAAGCAACCATGATATGGTACAGATGTTGGCCCAAACTCTGAGTACAGTGTTGAACCCTCTAATACAAAATACCACCCAGTAGAACCAACAAATGTCAGCGCAGATGACGCGCATGACTGAATTTTTTGGGGTTCCTCAACCTATTCGACAACCTCAAAGAGAACCTATGAGAGAGAATCAAGGTATAATCTTAGAAGAAGATGTAACCATTAACCAAAACCCACAGCTAGATAGGAGGAACCACAGAGTGGAAATCGAACAACCTAGGGTCGAAATACCCAGATTTCCCCCACAGATTCCTAGAGATGGTGATCAAGGTGTAATGGTGGTAAATAGAAACCAAAATGCTGACGAACTGATACAACAAGTTTGACACCATAATTATGGAACGGATAATAATCTGACAGCTATGATAGAAAGAATCATGATACAAAACAGAATGAATATTGACTTTCATAGGCCAAACTTTATATCCCCGTTGTTAGAGTATATCTTGCAAACAGATTTACCCCATAGATGGAAAGTTCTAAAGTTCACTAAGTTTTCAGGGGATACGACAAAGTCTACTGTCGAACACATAGCGAGATATTTGATAGAAATTGGGGAAATATCAAATAACGAGAGCCTTAAGATTAAATACTTCCTAAGTTCTCTAACTAAAAATGCTTTTACTTGGTTTACCACCCTCCCAGCCAATTCGATCCACAATTAGAATCAATTAGAGAGATTGTTCCATGAACAATTTTACATGGGACAAACCAAAATAAGTCTGAAAGAACTGGCTAGCGTGAAAAGAAGATTCACTGAGCCAATAGACGAATATCTAAATAGATTTTGACTACTCAAAGCCAGATGCTTTACACAAGTTCCTGAGCATGAATTGGTCGAAATGACAGCAGGGGGCCTATATTATTCTATTAGGAAAAAACTAGATACCCAATACCTGAGGGATATGGCCTAATTGGCCGATAGAGTTTGACATGCAGAACGTCTTAAAATTTAAAAAGCTAAAGTAACTAAGACTCATCAAAGAGAAAGGGTAGCCTATGTCGAAATGGATGATGACGATCCAGAGACATCTAGTGATCCTATACTTGTTGAAGAAAGCGAAATAGATTTAGCAGAGTTAAAACAAGGGCCCCCATACTCCTGTAGATTGTTAGTTCCCTCAGATGGGAAGAATCCTACTGAGTCTGAAAAGAACAGTGATAGATTCCCAAAGAAAACATATAGTTTCGACGTTACAAAATGTGACGAGATATTTGACTTGTTAGTTAAAGATGGCCAAATGATAGTGCCCCCAGGGGCAAAAATGCCTCCTTTAGAACAAAGAAAGAAAAGAGGTTTTTGTAAGTATCATAATTTTTTGGGCCATAAAACTTCCCAATGTTTTCTTTTCAGGGATCTCGTTCAAGGAGCGATCCAAGAAGGAAGACTCAAATTTGCTGACAAACCTCCGATGAAAATCGATGAAAACACATTGCGAGCTGATGCCCACTATGCTGAACCAGCAGGCATCAACATGGTCGAAGCTTTTAAAGACTTCGTCAATAAGCAGGTTTTTGGAAGTTTCACTGGGAACATCTCTAGAAAGACTGTCGAAGGGGTGAGAAAGGCTACAGAAAGCATGAACAAAAAGGCTACTGAAGGCCTAAAAAAAAGGCTACTGAAGGCCTAAAAAAAGGGGCTACTGAAGGCCTAAGCAAAGGATTTACTAAAGACTCAAACAAAAGGACTACTGCAAGTTCTTATTTGGCTGCCGTCAAG
Organism: Vicia faba; assembly: GCA_948472305.1. Lineage (NCBI taxonomy): Eukaryota > Viridiplantae > Streptophyta > Magnoliopsida > Fabales > Fabaceae > Vicia > Vicia faba. The sequence goes on from OX451741.1 coordinate 115,463,992, forward strand.
GGCTCGACAGAGGACCTTGAAGCCAAAGTGAAAAAGATGAATCTCGCTGACAAGAGCAACGTAGAAGTCAACATGGTCGAAGTATCCGAGGCAAAGGCTTTAGAAGAAGCTATTAGACAAGAGGAAGTGAATAAAACTGCATTTCCTAAAGAGAATGAGAATCTGGCAGATTTTCTGCAACGATGCCAAAAGAAGAAGTCTGAAGTTATGCTGTGTCCAAGATGCATCTCCATCTTCGACAAGGCTGCAGAACACATACACGGCATAAGGGCAGTGAAGGAGAAATGGGCCACTAGTGCCCAACCCTACATGGTTTCTGAGGTTAGATATGATCCCAGAAGAGGATATCATAAAGGACCAATAAACCAGGTGAATAGGCCATCAACTTTCAGTCCTCCAACAATATCCCCGTGGACACTTGGCTAAAAACAACAAACAGAAAAAGGCCAAGTGAGGAGAAATGGCGAACATTCGATGTGCCAAGAGGGTCATCCTTGGCATATAGGAAGAAGTTCTAAACTACAACAACAAACAAAGTGGCTCATGTGTCGAGCAACTATAAGGGGAAAAACCCCATGTCTCGCTCCCAGTAGAGAAGATATCAAAGACAACGAAAAGCCGAGAGAGAGGCTACAGAGGAGCCTCAGCCAGAGTCAAGCACCAACATACCACAAATAATGGACAAAGGCAAAAAAAGAAAGCCTTTGGAAAGGAAACCAATTGCTAGAAGACTGGAGTGTCCAAATCAAGGTAAATCAGATGACGAAGGTAATTCTGAATCTGATGCTACTTTAGATATTATGGTGAATGTAGTATCAATACTACCTAGAGAATACGACCACCAAGTCGAAGTCAAAGAGCCTGACTGGGAGGTCGAACAGGAAATGGCCAAACATAGGCCAGTGTGTTATTATGTAATGAATAATGGTTGCGTTGAAGAGCAAAATGCCTTCTTTGAGCCACCTACTGAGACGATGAAAAATCACCTCAAACCCTTGTTTATAAGGGCAAAGATAGGGGAAATAACCATCAACAAGATTCTGGTTGATTGCGGGGCTACAATAAATATAATTCCCCAATCTATGCTGAGGAAAATGGGCAAGGGAGATGGAGATATCAAACCCTACAACATGGTTCTATCGAACTATGAGGGAGGTATTGGAACTACCATGGGGGTGATACAATTAGACCTCAAGGTGGGAATAATACTTCGACCAACTATGTTCATGGTCATTTCAGTGAAGCCCAACTATAAACTACTCTTGGGTAGAGAGCGGATACATGGCATAGGTGCAGTGCCATCTTTGATGCATCAATGGGTTACAATTTGGCGCCCTGATGGTATCGTGGAGAATATCGAAGCCGACCAAAGTTATTACTTGGGTGAAGTTAACAATGTTGTAAAAAATAGCTTCGATAGAAACTTGGCTCGCATAGGGCTATGCAATCCTCCTGAGTTTGATTTGGCACCAGCACCAAATGCCTTTTCCTCCCTCTACCTGCATTCCGACCATGGTTTCTAGTGGGATAGAGAAGATTTGTCAAACATTGATTATGGAGGAGTTGATGACATACAACCAATGGGCTGGGGAAGTGAATTCGATGATGATGACTGAATTACAAGCTTTACAAAAGATTTCGGCATATGTAACCGAAAGTAGAATGATAGCGGCCTTAGAGGCTGAAGTTAAGTACATGGCTCTTGAAGCCAATGAGCAAGTATTTATTCCAGAAGGTCCTGGGAAAGACTTTAAACCAGAACCACCTGACATGAAAGAGGAATAAATGCAAAACTAGAGGCTAGATGCCATCTATGATGATGGGCCTTTGGGTTTTAAGAAGGATCTATTGGAAAACAGTGTTAAAATGCTAGCGCAAGATCCTCTGGAAGAAATAGACATGGGTGAAGGTTTGGTGAAAATACCAACATACATTAGCACGAAGATAGATCCAGAGCTCAGGATTGAAATAATCCAAGTGTTGAAGGAGTTCAAAGACTTCTTTGCATGGGATTATGATGACATGCCTGGTCTCGATAGGGAAGTGGTAGAGCTTCAACTACCAATAAAGCCTGGAAAAAAGCTTGTCAAGCAAACTCCAAGGCGTTTTACACCAGAGATCTTATTGAAGATCAAGACGGAAGTCGAAAGACTGCTGAGATGCAAGTTCATCCGAACAACCAGGTATGTCGAATGGATTACAAATATAGTATCTGTTATAAAGAAAATGGTACCTTAAGGGTGTGCGTCGATTTTAGAGATTTAAATGATGCAACACCCAAAGATGAATATCCAATGCCTATGGCGGAAATGCTTGTCGATTCTTCCGCTGGCTTCGAATACATGAGTATGCTTGATGGATACTCAGGGTATAATCAAATTTTCACTGCTGAAGAGGATGTGTCAAAAACAGCATTTCGATGCCCTGGGGCTTTAGGCACCTACGAATGGGTAGTGATGCCTTTTGGCCTAAAAAACGTAGGGGGAACATATCAAAGAGCAATGAATTCTATATTCCATGATTTTATTGAAACTTTTATGTAGATTTATATTGATGATATTGTTGTCAAATCTGTTTCAGGGAAGAATCATATAGACCATCTTCGACAATCCTTCGAAAGGATGAGACGCTATGGTCTGAAAATGAATCCCCTAAAATGCACTTTCGGCGTAAGAGCAAGGGACTTCTTAGGCTTTGTGGTCCACAAGAAGGGAATTGAAGTAAACCAGAACAAGACCAAAGCCATTTTGGAAGTGAAAGCGCCAACTAACAAGAAGGAGTTGCAATCTCTACTTGGCAAGATAAATTTCCCGAGGAGATTTATATCCAACTTGAGTGGAAAAATGCAATCCTTCTAGCCACTACTTCAACTCAGCAAAGGAGGATTCGAGTGGGGGCAAGAACAAAAAGAGGCTTTCGATAAGATCAAAGAATACCTTGCCAAGCCACCTATTATTGTACCTCCTTGTAGAAATAGGAGTATGAGATTGTACATAGCTGTATCTGATAAAACTTTAGGAAGCATGTTAGCTCAAGAGGATGAGAATGGTGTCGAAAGACCCATTTATTACCTTAGTAGAGTTTTAAATGATGCAGAAACTAGATATAGCGAAGTTGAAAAACTATGTTTATGTCTTTACTTCTCATGTACAAAACTCAAGAAATAATTAAACCAATTAATGTTTACGTTTCGTCTCATTTGATGTTTTTAAATATATATTGTCGAAACCCATCTTGCACAGTCGAATTCGAAAATGGGCACTCTCATTAACTGAGTGTTCATTAACCTTTATGCCTCTTAAGGATGTAAAAGGTCAAGTGGTAGCATACTTTATAGTTGACCACTCAATTAATGAAGAATTGATCAACTACCTGGAGATCGAACCCTGGAAGTTATACTTCGACAATTCTAGTCATAAAGATAGATCTGGGGTAGGAGTTCTGATTATTTCTCCAAATCAAATTCCAACAACATTCAACTACAAGATCGAAGGTTCTTGTTCGAACAATGAGGCTGAGTACGAAGCTCTAATCGGAGGCCTTGAAATCTTGTTTGAATTGGGGGCAACTCGAGTCGAAATAATGGGAGACTCATAGTTAGTTATAAAGCAAGTTACAAAAGAATACAAACACATAAGAGAAAATCTTATCATGTATTTTGTAATAGTAAATCGTTTGTTGAAAAACTTTGAAAAGATCAACATTCGACATATACCAAGATTGGAAAATCAAGTGGCTAATGACTTAGCACATATTGCATCTGGGTATAAAATTTTGAAAGAGAAATTACAACAAGTAATCAAAGTTAGAGGAAGAGTAACATTAACCAAGTTGTCTCCAATAGATCTGAAAACAACAAAACTGGGGTACGCTGACCACGAAAACTTCGAACTTTCGTTCATAGATAATCTAACATAACAAGATTGGAGAAAACCTATAGTGGATTATTTTCAAAATCCAGTAGCTTCGACGAAACGAAAAATAAAGTATAGGGTGCTAAGTTATACTCTAATGGGAAATGAGTTATTTAAAAAGATGCCTGAGGGGGTGTTATTAAAATGCCTAAATGAAACAGAAACATACATAGCCCTTTCAACTACACATGCTGGAACATGTGGAGCACATCAAGTAGGCCATAAAATGAAATGTTTGTTGTTTAGACAAGGGCTATATTGGCCCACTATGTTGAAATATTGTGTTGAGTTTGCACAAGGATGTCAGGAATATCAAGTACATACAAGTATCCAGCACGTACCTGTAAGCGAACTTCACTCAATTGTGAAACCTTGGCCTTTTAGGGGATGGGCTTTGGATCTTATCAGAGAGATTCGACCAGCATCATCTAAAAGCCAGAAATACATATTGGTAGGCATTGATTATTTTACTAAATGGATTGAAGCAATTCCTTTAGTCAATGTAGACCAGGAAAATGTCATTGAATTTATTCAAAAGCATATTATATACAGGTTTGGAATCCCTGAGGAAATAACAACTGATCAAGGGTCAGTCTTTATTGGTCGAAAAATGCAAGAGTTTACTATAGAAATGGGGTTCAAACTATTAACATCTACGCCTTACTATGCACAAGATAATGGTCAAGTCGAAGCGGAAAACAAGGTAATAATCAACTTAATAAAGAAGCATATAGGAAAGAATCCAAAGAACTGACACAAGACTTTAGATCAAGTTTTATGGGCTTGTCGAACTTCTCCTAAGGAAGCTACCAGAATGACACCTTTTCGACTAACTTATGGCCATGACGCGGTATTGCTAGTAGAAATTTGTCTACAATCAACAAGAATTCAGAAACATCAAGACATCCCTTCTGAAGCTTACTGGAATATGATGTTAGACGAATTGGTAGATTTACACGAAGAAAGACTGAGAGCTTTGGATCTCTTAAGGTTACAAAAGAAGAGAGTGGAAAAATATTACAATAAAAGAGTAAAACCCAAGACATTCTTGCTTGAGGACTTGGTATGGAAAGTAATCCTCCCAATGGATCGAAAGGATAAGAATACGGGAAAATGGTCTCCTAAATGGGAAAGACCTTTTAAGATCATCCAAGCATTATCTGGTGGCGCATATGAGGTCGAAGAATTAAATGAAGATCAAAGGCTCTTGAGAGTAAATGGTAAATACTTGAAAAAGCATAGACCTGTACTTCAAGAGGTTAGGATAACCAATGCTTGATCTCAATCAAGTTAAAAATACAAGATGGAAAATATATTACAAATCCAAAATGGCTAAAAGTCATTACAAAAAGTACATAATTATACAAACAAAAAAACAAAGTTGAAATCAAAACGGGAGGTTGGCCTTGATTTGGAGGTATTTTATCTTCTGTAGCTCCAGACGTCTTTCGCACAAAGCCTTTGACTGATGAAGCGTCTCAATTTTGGCATCCAATGCTTGGGCTCGTTCAATATGCTAATCCCTCTTTGAGTTCCTCTTGACTCTCTGAATCTGTGCTGACAGCGAGAAGTTCTTCCTTTCATTTATCATTGGCAGCAATCTTAGCCTCTAACTCTCTTATCTGAGCCTTCATACTTGTTGTATTTTGGTCGAGTTCTTCTACTTCTTTCTGCCTAGCCTCTTGTGCCTTTGACAACTCCTTTAGCTTTGAAGTTGATTCAGCAGCAGCACCCCAGGCAGCAGCTACATGGCCATTGGCCTCCTCAATTTCGCGATTGAGAGTCCTTCGACGATTGTAGTAAGCTAAAACCTGATCGATGATGGAAATCAAATCCAAAATAACGCTGGCGATGTCAGGTGAAGTAGCAAGAAGGTCGACAGATCTTAAAGTAGTCTTCAGAAAGGAAGGAGTTGTAGGTTCTCCCTCTAAGGTCAGCATTAAATCTCTTTTAAAAATCTGCGCCTAAACCTTTTGAAGTGACTCTTCAAGAGGAGATGTTGAAGTAGATTTGCCAGACGCAATTGAAGCATTCTGCTCAGAAGAACTTTCTCTACCCTCGAGAATGGAAGTCAAGTAGCCAAGAGGATTTTGTTGTTACAGTAATGCCAAATCTTCCTTAGTACGAGACCCATTCGAAGTAATCCTTTTGTTTACAACGCGAGTCACATTTGCTCCGACAGATATCTGGACGGGGGCACCTTCAACATGCACAGAGTTTCCTGCTCCCCCCTATAAGGTTTTCTCTTTCATCAGTCGGCAGAATATCCTCAGTCTGATTCCTTCCCGCTTGTGTATCTTCCCTCTCCGTTTCGATTACATCATTAGGAACCTCATCTTCTCCGTTTTTCTGTCCATCATCATTAGCTTGCAGAGTCCCAAGATTCGCTTGTTCCTCACTAGGAACTTCTTCATTAGGCTTCCCAATGGCTTCATGCCCATAGGTTTGGTTCACTTTGCTAGCAGAGCTCACAAAGGATCCTTTTATTGAAGAAGGCCTATAAGTAGGATCACCCTCACTATTTATTAAAGTGACAGATTCTTCTACAAGTGTAAGGACCTGTTTAGAAGTACCAGCAGTGTCCTGAAGATTATAAGATTTTTATCAGAACTATTGAAAAAAGGAAAGAGAAGTCTAAGTCAATAAAAAATCTTGAAGGGTCGATGTGATTACCTTAGGCGGAACTTCAGCACCAGGGCTTAAGTTATCTCTCTCACTAGGATTGTTTAGTCCAACAGCTATCTCTTGTTCTGTTGGCTCTCTGATGATGATGGGAGGAGGTCTCGACCCAATAACTTTAACCTTGACCTTGGTTTTTGGACGAGGCTCAGGAATAGGGGATGGTTTCTTTAACTTGTACCTCTTTAGAGGGACAGGAGGAGATTCTTCTTCTTCATCACTGGAAATTTCAATTTCTTGAACTTTCCTTTTCTGTGGATTGGTTTTAAATACCAAAAAAGAAAGGAGTCGAAGGCATCAACGTCAATAGTAATATGTTGAACAGAAAGATATAGCAGAAAGTGTTTACCTTTGGTGAAGGTTTTACAAAATAGTCTCATCCCTTTGCGCTTTCAGCGACTTTCTTGATAGTGGTCCTCTTGAAGGCTAGAAAATAAACAAGTATAAGCTAGATTTCGAATGATTAAATCAAAGACGATAAGACATTTTCTTTGAAAATAAAGATTACCCTTTTTGATCTTGTCGGAGACCAACATAAACGCCTCTTGAAGGTGATCAGCGGAGTCTTTTTCATCAAAGAATTCTTCGTTGTAATACTGCTTCCACTAGTCTTCAAAGAGAGGCGAACACAGGAAATTGAGTTTGAAGTCGAATAGAGTTAGTACGGTTCGACCAACGTACCTACCAATATGCTTGGTAGCAGCATCCTCTGAATAGTCTGCATTATAAAACAGTAGAAGCTTTTCTTGGGAGTAGATTGGTGAAGGGAGCGTCTGGATGATACCAAATTATCGAGAGACAAGATTCGGTTGATAAGAAATCAAACTAAGTTGATTCTTAAAACTCTTGAATCTCAGTGGCATGATTCTTAGGCGAAGAAACGACTCCCAGATAGCCACATGTTCATCCACATGGTCATCTTCGTCAGATGAAGGATATGGTCGAATGAACCATTCTGGACCAACCTTTCTACTAGAAAAGGGAGCCACGGTCGAAACAAATTCCTTACGCTTTACAAACATGATTACAAAGCTGATAAACACTTTTTGGAATTGTTGACCTTCTTCAGTTGGAGTCAACAGTACTAATCTAGTCCCTTCGACCCTTCTGTTTAGGACTTTTGGGGGCCCTCTCATTAATCTTATTCTTCTGAGGAAGAAAAGATTCAAAAGTGGCATTGAGACAAAGTTGAAGAAGCCAAAAGGGGCCGGAAAGGAGTAAACTCGCCTTGTCTCCAATAACCTTAAGCTGAGTCACACCATTGCTGATGGACTCATACAGGTCATCTAGAATCAACTTAGCCAGACAAAGGGGATAGCCATGATGAAGTTGCGTCGCGAGAGTGAGCATCTTCTTAGTCACTTGAAGTGACTTAGTGCAGAAAATGAAGCGAGATAGCCACAAAGCTAGGAAAGCTATGTTTTCCACTTCAGAGATAGTGTTACTCGATTTGTCGTGAAAATAGTTGATGAATATAGTATATGTGGGCTTCGTGGCCGAAAACCTGATAGAATCTTCATACAAATCCTCAGGGTCGAAATAGTCACCAGTTGGTCGAAGACCAGTAATGGAGGCTATATCGAAAAGAGTTGAGGTTACCATTCCACAAGGCAAATGGAAGGTAAAATGAGTACTGTCCTAGAAATACAGTGAAGATACCAACATGAGAGGGCAATAAGATAACCCAGTCTTCGACAACATATTCAAGTCATAGATCCCCATATCCTTCCAGATTTGGGCTTGCACTTTTTCCATCTTACTCATCCATTTTGAGTATTCTGAAGTAAGACTAGGGCAAGATCGAAAGATCCTATTTCCCTTGTTCATGAACTGAAGGTTGATATCTTCCTCCGTTTGAGAATGTTGTTGGTTGGCAGGGGTTGCATCCTCAAGATCATTCCTGGGTTTCTTCACGCAACCTATAGGCTTAATCCTATGGTGAGTTGGGAAGAAGGTGTTATTTTGTTTTGGGTTCTCAAAGCATGTAGATAGTGGGCTAGACATGGCATACATATGCCCAGAATACTTGACGGGAATAAGTAACTGAGAGTCATAAGCTTCATGCCATTCTTTGGCCATGGGTTCAGATACGACCCTTTGTTCCCCAGTCGAAACAGGTACAAGGCTAGTGGGAAAAACCTTTGATTGTCTTTGTAGGTCAGAAACGTTCTTAGTTTTGGGGTTGTTTGGTGCATTTGAAAGGAAAGCCATGGTTGAAGAAAGTGAAAGAACAAAGAAGATGAAGGTCTTAAGACTTTTCTTTGCAAGAAAATAAAGAGTACTATGTGTTGTAAAATAATTCCAAAGAAACGATTTGTGGCTATTTATAGTATTCAGGGAGGAGTGTTTTCCCTCAAGACCACTTAATGCTGTAGAGTTAGTGGGGCACGTGGCGAACGTTGAAGCAGTTATCGTACAGGTAATGGAAAATTTTGCCATACTTTTCTAGGTTGTAGGGATAATGGCCATCATGGCAGCATGGTAATGGCTGATTGACACCGACGTGTTGGGAAAAAGGTAATGATGACTCTGAATACCAGCATTGGTTGGTAGAAGGCGAAAAGCGCACAAGTGATTTCTGTGGTAAAAAAGAAGACAAGTGTCGAATGGGAATCTCAAAGAATGATCATTTCTTCTTGCGTCAAAATTGACATTCTTGGGGGGCAATTTGTTAGCTCCTAAATTCGACACGCACAACAAATTGGCCTTATGGGCCAAAAATAGATTGAACAAATCTAAGCTGGAAATACTTCGACAGATTGGAAAAATACTTAGAGAAATTTCTAAGTTAAAATGAATCTTCGACCAGAAGGTTCTTAAATCCTTTGACTTAAAGGGTTCTAGGGCCTTCGACTAGAAGGAAACCTCATATCAGCAACAGGTGATTTTGAATCAGAAGAAAGGAGGGAAAAGATGTTCCCTTAGCAGTTGAGGAAAGATATGTGGCATGAAGATAGAGGTCGAAGCACATGCAGAAGACACTTGTCCTCATCCTAGAGCAAGGCAACTCCTTGATGGTTACCTAGTTTTAGTATAAATATATGAAGTTTATGTAGATTTTTGTGTGTTCAACTGATCGTACGAGTTATTCAATACTATTCAAGTACCCGCTGCATGAGAAAGAATACTGAAAATGTACGTTTGAAACACCACATTTTATGATCAAAGTCTTTTACTTTTCTCTTTACATTTCTTGCCTTTTTATCTTGTTTGCACTTTACTTGCACTTTTTTCTCAGATTCCTGCACTTGACTTTTCCCAGCCCTTTTTCTATTTACTTTATGCACTCAAACTCGTCCCAAACCTCAACCTTTCCCAGTCGAACGTCTGTTCTTCATTTACATTATCATTTATGTCCAAACAATGTCAAAAATTAGCATATGTCTTAGGATCAAACTGATCGATCCTGCGAGTAACAAAAAATTTACCCTTTTTGGAAGATCAACGATTGTTTACCGAAAAACACGACGAACAGTAGCGTGTGGGAAAAACTTTGAGACAGTCTTGTAATGATTTCTTTCAAAATTTGATTTGTTGGAAACATAAATAATATATTATCATTTTAATGATATTCCCACACGCCCTTAATTGCTACAAACCCTCATATAAGCAAGTCCCTAGTTTTCCTCTCAAGTTCTGAAACTAATTAGCATCCAAAGCCTTAGTGAAAATGTCATCCAATTGTAATTTAGTAGCTACATGTTCTAAGGCAACAATCTTTTCTTCAACAAGCTCTCTTATGAATTGATGACAAATATCAATGTGTTTGGTCCTGCTGTATTGAATAGAATTTTTTTTATATATGGCACTTAGATTGTCACAGAATAATGTCATGACATCTTGTTTGACATTATATTCAGTTAACATTTATTTCATCCAAACCAATTGATAACAATTGCTTCATGCAGCAATATACTCAGCCTCAGCAGTGGACAAAGACACACAATTTTGCTTCTTACTGAACCAAGATATGAGATTATTTCCTAGAAAGAAGCATCCTCCTGATATACTTTTTCTATCATCACCACTTCCTGCCCAATCAACATCACAATAACCAGTTAAAGCATAACTAGATCCATGAGAATACAACATACCATAGTCACTTGTCCCATTCACATACTTAAGAATTCTCTTTACATGGTTGGCATGGCTAACTTTAGGATCAGCTTGATATCTAGAACACACCCATACAACAAAGGCAATGTCCGGTCTGCTAGCTGTGAGGTACAAAAGACTTCCTATCATACTTCTGTAAAGACTTTGATCCACACTTACTCCTTTTCATCTTTAGTAAATTTCAGATGTGTGGGAGCAGAAGTTCTTTTGTGACTGACATTTTCCATCCAAAATTTCTTTACTATGTTCTTAGAATACTTGCTCTGTGATAAATATATGGAATCTTCCATTTGTTTAACTTGTAGACCAAGAAACCAGGTTAATTCACCAACAAGACTCATCTCAAATTCTGACCGGATTTGCTTGACAAAATGTTGAACCATCTCATTTGACATCCCACCAAACATAATATCATCAACTTAAATCTGTACAATCATGATTTTCCCTTCTTCTTCCTTTACAAAAAGAGTTTTGTCTATGCCACATTTTCTATATCCATTCTCACCAAGAAATTCTGTCAATCTCTCATACCAAGCTCTTGGAGCCTGCTTTAATCCATACAGAGCTTTCTTTAGTTTGTACACATGTTTGGGAAAACTTGGATCAATAAATCCCTTAGGTTGTTCCACATAAACTTCTTCATTCAGATAGCCATTTAAGAAGGCACTCTTTACATCCATTTGAAACAATTTAAATTTCAATATGCAAGCAACTCCTAAGAGTAGTCTGATTGATTCAAGTCTGGCCACAGGGGCAAAGGTTTCATCAAAGTTAACTCCTTCAATTTGAGTGTATCCTTGTGCAACTAACCTTGCCTTATTTCTAGTGACCACCCCTTTTTCGTCAGATTTATTCTTGTACACCCATTTAGTGCCAATCACATTTGTCCATTCAGGTCTTGGAACTAGATCCCAAACTTCATTTCTACTGAATTGTTCTAGCTCTTCATGCATAGCATTAATCCAGAACTCATCAGTTAGGGCCTCTTTGACATTCTTAGGCTCAATTTTTGACACAAAGCAAGAGTTTTATATCCTTTCTCTTGATCTGGTAGTAACTCCTTTATTTAGATCTCATATGATAAGCTCCTTGGGATGATCTTTCTGAGTTCTAATTGAAGGCCCTTTATTGAGATGGTTGGGCTTAGGGTCTTCTTAAAGAAGATTACAATCAATAATTCTGTCATTGGATTCTGTTGGAATATCAGATAAAGATGTTCCAACATCTTCTAAGACATCTTCTTCATCATTCCATCATTTATCATCAATAATAACATTTATAGATTCCATCATAGCCTTGGTTCTGGAGTTAAAGACTCTGTAAGCTATATTATTTGTAGAGTAACCTAGGAATAATCCTTCATCACTCTTGGGATCCATCTTCCTCCTTTGTTCACGATCAGCTAAGATGTAACATTTACTTCCAAAAACATGAAAGTATTTGACAGTAGGTTTTCTTTCCCTCCATATTTCATATAAGGTGGCTGAAGTGCCTTTCCTTAGAGTGACTCTGTTATGAATATAGCACGAATTATTCATAGCTTCAGCCCAAAAGTGGTAGGGTAACTTCTTAGAACGAATCATAGCCCTGACAGATTCTTGAAGGGTTCTGTTTTTGCGCTCCACAATCCCATTTTGCCGAGGAGTAATGGGAGAGGAAAATTCATGACTGATTCCTTCAGAAGAGTAAAAATCAGCATATTTATTGTTTTCAAATTCCTTTCCATGATCACTTTTGACTCTGATGACATGACTATTGTTGTACCCCAAAATTTTCCCTCCCATATTCCTCAAGATTTGTCAAGAATGATCCTCAAATTGCTCAAGATTACTCAAGATTGTACAGTCAAACCACTTCCTAAGCCAACTGAAATTAGGGTTTTGGTTCTCTCAAGGAATTTGGGGTTCTCAATGGTTCAATCAAGTCTCATAGGCCTGTATACATTCTCAAGCATCTACATGCCAAGTTTCAAGACTCACAGTGCCAATTTGCATAGTCAAAAGCTCCATTTGATCCACAGTCAACTGCAAGGGCAAAATGGTCATTTTACAGTCAAAAGTCAGAATTTTTGGTCAACATCTTATTTTGAGGTCACAATCATCATTTGATCAAGTCTTGATCATGATTCATCAAGAATAGCTCAAAAATCATCAAGGTGCAAAAGTTACTATTTTTGGACAGCAGAAAAGTCAATTGTATCTTGACCAGGGCATAACTTTTTCATGGTTTATCAGAAAAATTCCATCCAAGGCTCATTTTGAAGAGGATGCAGTTTCCTATAATCCATCTTCACACTCCAAGATCAAGAAATGCTCTCACAAGAAGTTACCAATTTTTACATTATAGGTCAATTTCAAAAGTCAACAAATGTACACTTTGAGTCAAAGGCCATAACTTGAGATTGGTAAATCCAAATGACATGGGACCAAAGGCATTGGTTAGAGGACTTCAATAGCTTTCCAAAATGTCCAAGAACATGGTCATATGATCAAAATTGAGCAAGTTGTGCATTGGAGAAGTTGGGAAATTTTCATGAATTTGCAAAAGTCAACTTTGCTCAAAACACCTTATTTTTGCTAATGGGCCTCAAATCTCTTCTTGAAACTTCATCCCTGACTTATGCACGACCCATCAAGATTAATTGGATTTATTTTCTTATTTTTATTGATTAAATGTATTTTTAATTAATATTAATTCATTTAATTAATTTAAATCATAAGAAAATAGAAGATTTGATTTTTAAATCTTTTTGTGAAGCAAATATGACCTAAACATGCTGGCAAATTCGTGCACAAGTCAAAGATACAGAAAAATCCAATTTTGGCAAGTTTGTTCAATCATGAAAATCAAGAATATTTGATTTTTCAATCAAGGATTCAATCATCAAGGCACATGGATTTTTGCCCAGCTTTTGACCTAATTCAATTGCCTTATACATATGCAAGCTAACCCTGACCTAGTAGACGATTGAAAGCTGCAGAAACAACCCTGCCATATTCAAGAAATTCCAAGAAAATTGAAAATCTATTCTTGCATTCCAGGCCAATTCAAGGCGTGCTATTCATTCAAACATATTGCAGGAGGTCCCAGGAACGTTTTACAATCAAATTCAGGCATCAAAGCTTAAGGAATCACTGAACACAGTTTCACGGTTTGCCTTTTTTATTCAAAATCGTATTTCTTAATTCATGCATATTTAACATGTTTTTGTGATTGATTTGTGTTGCTAGGGACCATACAAAGCTAATGGCATGGTTTAATTGAACTGTAATGCCCTGAATCGTGAGATGCCATGATCAACTTTCTAGGGTTCTTAAGCTTTAAATTAGGGCTTTCTGAACCAAGAAAAATTGGGACCAGTGAGATATATGAGTGAAATCGTGAGAACAAGACGAACAAGAACCACACCTCGCGAAATATTTATATTCACTGTGCTTATAATCGCTATTTTTCCTTGCAGGAGTTTGTGGGGGTTAAAAACCCCCCGCTATCTAATTCTAACTATGCAGAAAAACGAAGAAGACGATGATGTGTTATCACATGGTTGGCCAATTTGAAAAAGCGCGCGTTTTGTTTTATTTATAGTATATTGATTTGTTTTCATATATAATAATAGCCTCTTATTTTACTAACAATATGAACACGTTGGCTGAGTGGTTGGGGAAAGCGTGCAAAGTCCATTGGGACCTGGGTTCGAATCCCAGGTCCCCCAAACCTTGTTACTTTTATTTTTCAGGTGTTCTTGTGCAGTTTGCCAAAAGAAGTCCACCATATGCTTCAATTATCAACACACCAAGTGGCTTGCAAAGCAAATCCAGTGGCCATGAGGGGGAGATCACCATACTCCCCAGTCAACAAGCGTGTGGATAATCACAAAAGTCAAAAAGGCTTGCAGCAATTGGGCCTTCAGAATTGCCAAAGACACCTCCTCTTGGGCCCATCACCCCCCTGGGTTTATTCTTTTTTTCTTCCTTTATATTTTTTCATTTAATTGTTTTTATTATTAATTATTATTATTATTACTTAATTAACCAAATTAATTTTTTTCATAATAAAATCAGAAAACTAAAATATAGTATTTTTTATTATTATTTATTAAAATTAATTTCACCCTTTTATTATTTTTGTAAATAAATGAATAATGAATTAATTTAGTGTATTTTAACTTTTTTTCACAATAAATAAAATCAATGTAGAATTAGAGTTCTTGACAATTTTAATCTTTTTTTATTTTCCTTAAAACATAAAAAACTCAAAAAATATTTCTCTTTTATTTTATTAATTAATTAGTCTAGGTTTAATTTAATTAAATACAAAATAACAAAAATCTCTTTCTTTCTCAAAAAAGGGTCAAAACCCTAAAAATTCTCCGATCCAATTTTTTTCGCGCGTATGTTTATTTTATTCATGTTTTGATCCATATTATGTAATTGTTCCGAGGATGTAATAGCTTTAATTAGGACTCTTTTATCGCTTTCATTTATTTCCCGCAATTTGCTTTTCAAGGGTTTGTTTTTGGCGATGTAAATACCCGACGCCTTGTAATAGCTTAGCTTTATTTTCTGCAACTATTAACTGCTAGATGTATGCTAACTAGGCTATGCATGACAAGACTTATCTTAAATTAAAATCAATCGTAGCTCACCATAACATGTACAAAGATAACTTAACTGAAACCTGACACACTCGCACATGTCACTCCTAGGGTACGCCTCACTTGGTTGCCTCGACGTGGTCATTGAGTATAGGGTGTTTTAGAGGTCGCCCTCCTGTCTAAAGATCAAAGTTGCCTCGAAATGGTTGCCTCGATAAAAAATGATCTAGGACATTAGGGTTACCGCTAAGGCGTCCTACCATTGCTTTAGTGACCACATGTCCCTATAATCGAATTGACCCGAAACTCCAACGACGGTGCTACCTACTTCTCAATAGTGGGATAGTACTGTCTAAAGGACATTTACACAGCTTAATTTCTTTTGAGTAGGTAGAGGTTCTCAGGTACTTGCTCTTTCAAAACAAAAATACTTTTCACACCTACACTTTTTTGACAAAAGTTTTCAAACAAACACTTCATACACTCTTGAGGACAGATACAAGAGTTAAATCGAAGTTTTCAAACAAAAATCTTTTCAAAACCCACAAACACAAGAAAAGAAAAACATTTTGAAAACATAGTGAGCAAGTACCTAAGAGCCCGTGGATAACCACATATAGAAAGGGTGCTAACACCTTCCCTTTCTATAATCTACCTCCCGAACCCGAGAAACATCTCGAAAAAGAATTTTGCTGTGCTTTTGTCCTTCCCTTGTTGGAGAAAATAAAAGAAGGTGGCGACTCTTGCTTACCGCGACATTTTGCGAAATGCAAACGCGAACCAGCATTCCAAAACAGTCAGTTCTATTTCCACCGATCACAGAACTGGCGACTTTGCTGGGGACTTCTATAAGTGGGGTGTACCTTAGGATGAGATCACCATGTTTTCAATTGTATGCCTTGTATGCTTTAATTTTGTGGGCTTGTATCGGAGTTTCATAGATCCTAACCCGGATCTGGGGTATCCCTTTTTAGGTAAGTAGCAATAAACTGTGAGGGACCTGTCCGGCGTAGACCGACACGGGTGAAGCAGTAGCTACGTTAGTGTGACACCGTGGTCTGTACCGATATCCCTTGTGTTGGAACGAGGAGAATATGGGTCTTCTGAGGAGTCATTAAGCACCAACTGACCTTAGAACCTTAAATTGACCAACTTGGCCATAGAACAGTAGCAGTATGCTACACTCATTGAGGCTAAACTCTCACGATGGTTCCGGCCGCAAGAAAAGGTTGCCAAACTGGAATTATGACTGATTGAGGGTAGTCAGTGATATTGAGATCCTCTAGAACCCGGTTACTATTTTTAGGACAGGTCTTAACCAACTGAAACTGAAAGAGGGTAGTACCTAAACTTCATGCCAGCCTGAAATCTAAGGGCTCTGTTGTGTGACTTGTGTGCCTTTACCATGTTTGCCTTTTGTGAATACTTGTGGTGTGCCTTTACCATAACATCATAACATCATAACATTGCATACATCCTGCATAAGGACTAACCCATTTCAAGGATCTCAAAGGTTTGTGATGCAGGTCAGGATGAACCAAATGTCTAGCAAGGGGCAAAGGGGATTTATTTTCCTCTAGCCAAGGTTGTCCAGAAATCCAAGCACGATAACTTGAGTCAGGGGCTATGACCCACTCGATATGGTGAGCTTGACTCTTGAAGAAGGACTTTCAACAACATGAAGTTCCTTCAATCAAGCTACCAGATTCAAATTCTAACAGTTTCTTGTTTACCCCGCGAGATCCTTGAAAACATTGCATACATATATCATACATATCATTGCATAACAGGTCATCCGATATAGGTCTCTCATGTTCTCGCTGTTTATTTCAGCAATGGCTTTCCAACCAGACAACCAAGATCTCCGGGCTCAAAACGCCCAACTTCAAGAAATGTTCTTGAACCTATCCCAGGGGCAAGAAGAAATAAAATCTCTCCTCACAAGGGGCTTGGTCCTAGGGAATCCAGGAGGCGTCAGGAATGATCAGTTGGAAGGGCTACAAATTGAGTTGGCAACAATGAAGATCCAGATGATGGGACAGCTGGGGGGCCAGATGACTCTCATTCAAGACTTAGCTCAAAGACAAGAAGAGCTCAAGGTCCTCGTCAACAAGCTGCTTCAAAATAACCAAGTGAGGCAAACAACTAGGGTTGAAGATTAAGCCATCATTCAACCACCTTTGGGGCAAGAAGACAAGGGAAAAGCTCCTCAGCTCGCTTCAGGGTCACAAGCCCAGCATCAACCTCGCCAGCATCAACAGGGTAATCGGTGTAAGCAAACTACAGATGGAAGACATTTCTTTGAGACTGATATACCATCATCTCTAATACTGAAACGCTTGTTGGAGGTCAATCTGATTGCTTTAAAGGATCCTCCCCAGAATCCCAACACCTCTGCTCCTACCTATCATCCCTATGAAAGGTGTGCATACCACTCTGACAGTCCGGGACATGACACCGACGACTGTTGGACTCTGAAGAACAAGATCCAAGACTTGATCGACGGAAGGGTGCTGGAGTTCATGCCGGATGGCGAGATGAAAATCTTTTGCTGAGAATTCTCCATCTGAGATGACTAGTTCAAACTAAGAGACTTTTGTTCATTTGAATTCTGAAGTTGTATTTTTCTTTGCTTATTCAAACAATTATTAACATGTCGAACTCTTTTTATTTCATTAATGCATTGCATATGTCTGTTTTGAATCAATCCATTCACGTTCACTATATTCAAATTCTTTCATTTTTTGTGATGTTCAAACTCTCGATTAAAAATTCTAAGCCTTTTGAGGGAGGATGACGAAAACGATACCACGATCTTTACAGTATGCTTTTGAATAGACCCCGCTGATGAGGTAAAGAAATTGTTTCAAATCCTAAACAGTGGAGTTATAAGGAAGATAATCCCTAGTCAACCCCTTTGGGCCAAAGAAGTTGGAGTTTTTCTTTTCAAAAATTAAAACCCTTAATCATAACCTGGGGCAGGGTAGTTTTCTCAGTTGATCCAGGTGCACAATGAATGGCATCAAAGAAGTCCTTCCGAGATAAAAAGACAGTGATGGTTCCCTATAATCGTCAGGACAAGCAGTCGTTATCTTTCAAAATAAAAGCCCAATAAGTCAAAACCTATGAAGGAGACTTACAAAAACTGGGGCATCCCGCTGACTGTAATCATAAAAGAAACACTTCAGGCAAAAAAGACAGGGATAATAAAATCGAAAAGAAAGAGGTCATACAAACCCTCAACAAAAAATAAATGACTGCCTATTCAAAATAAACTATCAGTATCCGAACCATCACCGATATGTCAGAGAAAAGGCTCAAACAAGATCTAATGCATGATTAGCTGAGTTTAGGATCGAAGAACATCACGAAGAACGGGTGGGTACAAATAAAAGTTGAGCCTTTATCCTTTGTTTCTTAAACCGTGAACCAGGCCACGTTATAACCCTTAAAAAGTCCTAGCTGAAGCATGGGTTAGTCCGAAAGCATACTGTTACAAAAGGTATCCTGACTCCTGTAGGGCTTGCTGTAAATCCTGAGTTGACGTCATATTTTACAAATTTTTCCTATCTTACTGAAAAAATGCATTTTCAAAAAAAACTTCAAAACAGACATAAGCTTTGCATTCTTAAAAAAACATTGTTTGCATATGACTATTTGGTTAAACAGCAGAGAAATTCGCACGACGAATATCTAGTGAACAAAAACCTTTTCAATAAAAAAGGATCACCTCAAGTGGAAAAACACTTCCAATCAAGGGGCACGGCATGATCATTATCCATCATCTGGGGCAGTCAAGTCAAGATTCAGAGAATCTCTCAAAAATGCCAAATAGCCAGGGGCAAATCTCCATCTGAGTCACTTGGGGCATTGGACATGAATTCCAACAACGAATCTTGCATGATCAGACATCTTCTGGTAGTATGGCAACACAACACTACCGACAGTGACAACTCCCTGCCCTCTGAGAACGTGGACATAGTCAAAAAATACTACGCATAATCAAAGACCCGCTAGGTCGACTGGCCTAGGCAAAAATAAGGGCTTCCCGGCGAACCAAAAGGGTTCGGGCAAAAATAAGGGATGAAAATAAAAAATCTGTACACCCGGCAAGTCGAAAACCTGAAAAGGCAGCTTGGGCAAAAAAGGGTATCCCGATGGACTGAAAACCCGAAAGGGCGGTCCAGGCAAAAATTAGGGATCAAAGCGTACGACTATGTCCCGTCATCTCGTCACTTGCCTACCAGAAGAAGATTTGTCAATCGACAGTTATCAAGCACCTCATAGGCCTTCTCCTCCCGTAGAAACTGGGGCAATAAGAATTGTCCGAACTGTACCAGCTGCCCTGTCCTCCAGGTACAAGGTAGATTCAGCTGAAGAATATGACCAAGATACCTTCACTCCCCCAAGAGTAAGACAGTAATGGTAGCTATCCCCCACTGAGACTTGCAACTATGAACGAATCAGCAGTGCTCTCCCCAAGCAGAGTTAATCTATCATCAGCCCTAAAAAAGTTGGGTATCCCCAGTAGGTCTTAATATTCCCCTGTAGAGTACAAATGTATCTCCCCAGCCGTATTCAGAGGTTATCCCCACAAAAGTCTAACTGGGTTATCCTCAGCAAGGTGCAACGGAAAGATCATCCCCAGCGAAGTTCTTTCTATCCCCAGCGGAGTTCATCATCAAAGTCCCCAACAGAGCTTATCAACGGAATCCCCAGCGGAGTTATCGTTAAAACCTCAGCAAAGCATCTCTCCCCACAGAGTAATTCCCCGCAGAGTAATCTCTTCATCAAGTTTATTCCCCAACGGAGATCTTTTCCTTCTGCAGGTTTATTCTCACAATCATCTTAGTTCATCATCCCCCAACGGAAACGAAGAACTCAACACTATTCTACAGCAGCTCCGAGATTTATTTTCCCCAACTAAAAACATCACATCTTCATACATCATGACACGCATACGCATCATACAACACAAATCTCATTTATTCTTGAGAACATCTTGACATCATGCAGTTCATGCATCATGACATTGCATACAGCTAATGTTTTTCCTTTTCAGGAAAAGGTCAATCAAAAGATAGCTACCATCAACCTTTCCAAGTCCCAGATTAATACCTGTAACAAGCCAGGAAAAGCATCTGTGGACGGCTAATTCGAGATTAATACCTGTAACAAGCCAGGAAAATTCTGTGGACGACTGATCGTAGGTTAATACCTGAAACCAGACAGGACAATTATCTACTGGACCATCATGAAGCAACCCTACACCGGTTCCTTCTCAATTTCAGATGATGTTTTACACGGACTCATCATCAGGAAACCCTACACCGGTTCCTTCTCAATTTCAGATGAAGTTTTACACGGACTCATCATCAGGAAACCCTACACCGGTTCCTTCAATTTCAGATGAAGTCTTACACGGACTCATCATCAGGAAACCCTACACCGATTCCTTCTCAATTTCAAATGAAGTTTCACACGGACTCGTCATCAGTCAACCCTACACCGGTTCCTTCTCATTGCAGATGCAGTTTTACACGAACTCATCATCAGGAAACCCTACACCGGTTCCTTCTCTATTTCAGATGAAGTTTTACACGGACTCATCATAAAGCAACCCTACACCGGTTCCTTCTCAATTTCAGATGAAGTTTTACACGGACTCATCATAAAGCAACCCTACACCGGTTCCTTCTCAATTTCAGATGAAGTTTTACACAGACTCATCATCAGGAAACCCTACACCGGTTCCTTCTCTATTTCAGATGAAGTTTCACACGGACTCATCATCAGTAAACCCTACATAGGTTTTCTTCCTTCCAAGATGTAGTTTCACACGGACTCATCATCAGTCAACCCTACACAGGTTCTCTCTTTCCAAAGATGCAGTTTCACACGGACCCATCATCAGTCAACCCAACACAGGTTCTCTCTTTCCAAAGATGAAGTTTTACACGGACTCATCATCAGTCAACCCTACACATGTTCTCTCTTTCCAAAGATGCAGTTTCACACGGACTCATCATCAGTCAACCCTACACAGGTTCTCTCTTTCCAAAGATAAAGTTTTACACGGACTCGTCATCAAGAAACCTTACACAGGTTCTCTCTTTCCAAAGATGAAGTTTCACATGGACTCATCATCAGTCAACCCTACACAGGTTCTCTCTTTCCAAAGATGAAGTTTTACACGGACTCGTCATCAAGAAACCCTACACAGGTTCTCTCTTTCCAAAGATGAAGATTGAACAGGGGCAAGCCAATCTACATCCTCAGGTCTAAGAAGATTGAACAGGGGCAACTGTTGTACCCCAAAATTTTCCCTCCCATTTCATCAATATTTTCTCACCACAAGACCCTTGGAGCTCAAGATCAAGTTAGGGTTTGCTCTGCTCAAGACTTCTCCTTGCACTGTTGACCCAAATTAGGGTTTGAGTTTGCACAAAGATGTTTTGACCTAAAATGCCCAAAATGACTTTCATGCTTCATGTTGGACTCACAATTTTATCCATACCAAGTTTCAAGCCTTGACTCCAATCTTTGCCCAGTCAATTGGACAGTTGACCAAGAAATCAGCTGTATTGGGGAAAGAGTCAACTGTGGTCAATTGACAGTCAAACCTCATGAATTTTGACCCACATCAACATTATGAACTCATATGGACCATTTGATCAAGTTTGGATCACAAATCCACAAGAAATTTGATCAGATCACCAAAAGGGCAAAATGGTCATTTTTAGGGTTTTGACTGCACAAAGGCAATTTTGACTGTTTGACCTAGCCAATGGAAAACCAAGCTCACATATGGACTCAAGGACCCAATGGCATTGTCTTGACATGTTCAACAAGTTCAAAAGATCTCAAATGCACAAGATTGACAGATGAATTTTCCAGTCAACTGAGCAAAATTTGACTGTATACTGAAAAGTCAAACTTTGACTTTTTGGTCAAAATCAAGTGTCAAGATTCATTTTTCATCAAGACATGTCAAATTGTGAAACTTGTTCATCAAGAAATCAAAAATTACAAATTAGGGTTTGAAATGAGGAATTTTCATAACTTAGAAATTTTTCTAAGTTATGAAAATTCCTAATTTTTTCCTAACTTTGTCCCATCTTTTCATCAAGATACATTTGGATTCAAACAAAACTCAAAACATGAAAGTTATAGTCCATTGCAAAATCTACAACTTTGATTCATAAAGTTTCCTCAAAAGAAGCTTGTAGCTCAAGTTATGATTTTTGGAACAAGGGTGTAAAACATTCTTAACTTAGAAATTTTTTTACCTATTTTAGGCAGGATTTTTGCCCAACTTCATGGTCACTTTTCACATGCTTCCACTTGGAATTTCAACTTGCATTACAAAGATGGATTGTAGTACACATTCCAAGCTTTTCAAATTGTCCAAGAACTTCTCAAACACCCTTGTGGTTAGGGAGAATCGAATTTGTCAATATGGGCAAAAGTCACTTTGTTCATGGCCATTTTCATGTTCATAACTTAGGCATTTTTGAACTCAGCTTGCACAACTAGATTACAGGCCTTTTATCTCATCCACACTCAATAATTTAATGCCAATCCATTGTGTTCTAGCATTATCTTGCTCATTTGGTCATTACATGGAAAATCAAGCCATATTTGGAAAAAGCAAGTTATCCATTCTTGTAAAGCACAACTTTATGTCAAACACAAATCAAAGAAGTACAAAGCATATCTTCTAGGCACAAGATTATGGGCTAATCCCACTGATCAAGGAGAGATTATGCAGCATGCTTGAGGGACCTACCTTGGCCTATAACCCAACTTGACAACTTTTGCTTACAGAGGAAGAAACTTGGCATTTTGAAACAAAAAACTCACATTGCTGCAAGAACTAACTCAAGCAAACCTTGTAAACACTTTCCACTTGATCCAACTGACCTGAAACACGAGCCTACCACCTTCAATACCTCCCCAAACATCAAAACACCATTTTGCTGCACAAAACAGGGCATCCCTGCAGATTGAGTTGCACAACTCAGTTTGCTTGTGCGTTTTGGCCAAAGCTGGTTCATACACACTCCATAACATCCATACAAGCTATCCCAAGCCCTAGCTACAGACTGTAACACCTCTAACCAAGTTCACCATTTTTATTTTTTTAGTTGTGCAGGTTAACTTCTACAGCTCGTTTCAGTTAGTTCCAAAGGAAGCTAGAGGTTGGAGAAGCATCCCTGGACCTCAAGCAAGCTATACAAGTCCTCACATTGCATTGAAAGTACCTCCATTGTTGTACATGTTTCAAGCTGAACAGGTAAGTTCTTGAACTTCTATCTCTCTATCCAAGCATATTTAGGCTTAGGTTTGTGAAGAAGTTATGTCCTACTCATGGCCCTGAAGCTACATGTATCCTCACTTTTCATTTATATTGTGTGTGTTAAGAGAATTTGGAACCTGGACATTAGAAAAAAGTTAGGTCAGGAATTGGGGGAAGAGAAATTCTCTCTCATTTCTGAGAGTTAGATCAACTTCTTTATATGTTTAGAATCGTGATATGATGCTCTATAACATTGTTGTTGTGAGTTTTTGTTGAAAATCAAGGAATCAGAAGATAGCAGGGAAGGAAGAAAACGCGCGTTTTTTGTTTTGAAAATGTCTGGAGGTTGAAGACAAAGTTCTTTTGGGCTGGGCCTGTTTCATTTTTCTGTTTGCACCACCTTTTCACATTCACACCCCCTTGGCCCATTGTGTGGTTTTTTAATCATTTTTGACTTTTTCTTTTTTATTCTGACTTGTTATTTTTTGACAAAACATAAAAAATATTAAAAATATTTTTCCATACATTTTTGCATTTTATTTTGAATTTATTTGCTTTGTTTACATTTGTACATATAAATAAATATAATGCTTTTATTTAAAACCTTAGAAATAATGTGAAAATATATACTTTTAGTTATTATTTTTATTTGCATTTTCTGAAAACATTTTCTAAAAAAATATACTTTTTTTTATAAATAATAAATATTTTATTTTTGTACATATTTAATATATTTAGTAAATAATATAAATACTTATATATTTATTAGAATATTTAGGATAAAAATACAAAATAATACATTTTTTATTTTTATTAATATTTAACCTCAAAAATCACTTTTTTACAATATACTTCCTTTTTATTTATTTTTTTTTTGTATATAATTAATAAATATTGTACATAATACATAATAAATACCTTTTATTTAGCAAATTAGGGTTTTTGCCCTAAAACATGAAAATACCCAAAAATTAATCCTTTTTATTTTTGTTTATTTATCACATAAAAAATACCTTTTACATACACATAAAAATCATTTTTTGCATCTTGCATATTTATTGTATTTTATTTAATTATTGTGCAATTGATTAATTTGTATATTCAATTTGGATGTAATAGTTTAGATTTAAATTTCTTGCTAAAATATTCCCATTTGAACATTTGTACCCCCCATCCCATAATTGTGTTGTAATAATTTAGGACTTTAAATTCCGCACTTTAAAGCTTTCTAAATATGCCATGATAGACTTAGGGTTTTGTATGCAAAAATCAATTAACAAATAGCTTGACCTAATTCAAAGACAAAAAAGCATGAAAATGGACAACACCAATCACACTTGCACCCCTAGGGTTACTCCACTTGTTGCCTTCAATAATGGGCTATGTTGCATGTTGAGTGTTTTTGGCAAAACAAAACAATATCAAATGATCATAGTCCCTCGATGACGCTTTCGAAAGTTGCCTAAAAATGATCAAGTCCCTTAAAGGAAAAGTTGCCCAAAGACACTTGGCACCATTGCAATCATGGTCTAAATGATGACCCGCGTCTGTCCCGTTAACATCCTAACACAATATTTGTCCACCAAATACAATGGTGGAACAAAATTGTTAAAAGGGTTATGTGATCGGTGGATCTGGAACTGACTGTTTTAAAGCTGGTTCGCGAAATGTCGCGGAAGCAAGAGTCGCCACCGTCTTTTATTTTCTCCAAATGGAAAGGACAAAAGCACAGAAAAATTCCTTATAGAGATTGCTCTCGGTTCGGGAGGTAGGTTATAGAAAGGGAAGGTGCTAGCACCCTTTCTATCCATGGTTATCCATGGGCTCTTAGATACTTGCTCAATGTGTTTTCAAAAATGGTTGCTTGCTTTTCAATTGTGGGTTTTAAAAGTTTCTTTGAAAATTTTCAGTTCGACTCGTACGTCAGAGTGTTTGAAAAATTTGTTTTGAAAGCTTTTGAAAAGTGTTGGTGTGAAAAGATTTCAGTTTGTTTTGAGATTAGAGCAAGTATCCTTGAGAACCTACCTACCCTAAGGAATTCGTCTGGGTAAATGTCCTTTAAAGTAGTGCCCTCCCACCATTGAGAGGTAGGTAGCACCACCGTTGGAGGTGTTCGGGTCAATTCGAGGTTCGGGACATGGTGATCACCGGAGCAATAGGAAGGCACCTTAGAAGCTACCCTCATGCCAGGTTCCCGGATCATGAGGACTTACTAAGACATCCTCTACTCGACGATCACCTTTCGAGGCAAGGCAACAGTGAGGCGTACCCTAGGGGTGGTGTGTGACTTGTGTGTCGTTTTCAGATATTTTGTCTTGTTCATGGTATAGGTGATCTACGCTTGATTTTATTTTATCCATTCATTCTTGCATGCTTTGTTTAACAGTTAAAAGTTGCGAGGAAAAGTAAATCTAAAGCTATTACAAATGGCGCGGGTCCACATCGCCAAAATTAAACCGGACCCGATTTGACGGAAAGTAAAGAAAGCAAATAAAAGTGCGAAAAGTAAATGTTACAACGCTTTGGGAGAGATACATAATTAATTAAGCGAAATAAGGGAAATGCGCGAAATAAAACAATTAAACAATATGGGCGTTGGACCCTTTTGTAAAAATTAAATTAATAAGGAATTAAAATTAAAAATGTTTTTGGTATTTTATGTTTTTTAGATTTAATAGAAAAAAAGAATTAATTAAAATAAAATGAAACGCAAACCCTAATTCTAATTATTTTTTAGTTATTAAGAAAATATTGACAATTTTAACTAAATGAAACCCTAATTTTTGTGTACAATTTAATTATGAAAATAAATAAATAATAATATTATGACAAAAAGGAAAAATTAAAAGGAATGAAAATTGTCAATTAACCTAATTCTACCTTTTTTATATTTATTATGAAAAGAATTAAAATTGCAAAAATCCTAATTAAAACTAAATTCATTACATGTTAATTTATTTACAAGAAAATATCAAAATAAATAATCATTATATTTTTTTATCTTTTTCTGAGTTTTTAAGGTATTTTTTGTATTTGGTAAATAATTAATTGAATTAAAACAAATAAAGAAAATAAAATCATAATTGAAAATAAAATAAATAATAAAAAAAATATAGAGAAGCAAACCAGGGGGGGTTTAGTCCCAATTGTGAAGTATAGGCCTTGGAATGCTGGCCCATTAAGCTTTGGTCCATTTGACCTTTTCAGTTCGTGTGTCAGCGTGTTGACCTGGGCGTAGCATGCTCTTTGAATCCCTGCCCTTGATTTGAATTCATGAGACGCGTGTATGCTTAGATTATGGGGATGTATGGTGCACTCCAATGATGAACCTGCATGTGAATGTGAACAAGAAAATAATATTGAAATTATTGAAGACCTGGGGATCGAACCCAGGTCTTGTGCATTGCCCATACGTTCGCTTGCCATCTGTGCCACTTAACCAATTTGTTATATAATAAGCAAAGAAATATTATAAAAGAAAACAAGATTAGTGCTGGAAAACGCGCGAATTTTTAAACCAACGAATCATAGCTTGCCACGCTTCATCGCCTTCATCGTCCCTGTAAACAAAACACAAAGGCAACGTTTTTCATGCGTTTCATTAGGTGGGCTACTGGAAAATAGCGATTAGGTCCTCATTGAATATAAATTAGGCGCGACAATTGGTTCTTCTTCGTCTCCATACGCTGAATCCAACCATGGTACTGTGGTGATCTAATTTCACTTGGTCTGAAAACCCCTAATTTAAAAACCTGCAAACCCTAGAAAGCTAACATGGTGAAATCGCGTGTATGGCATAAAAATGCAATTAAAGGCATTGGTTAGCATCAGAACATTATGAGGAACAAGAATCCATGAATCAAATGTTAAAAAAATGCTTAAAATATGAAACACGATGATTAATTTTTTTCTATACAGTTCATGTTTATTCTACCAATTCTTGGCGTGGTGATGGATGGTTCTGGTTGGAATTTGTTCAGTAAGCCTTGAGGATGCTATTGGAAAAGGAATTAGGCCTTGAGTCGTCCTCCAACAATGAATTCAGTTTTGCTTTTTATGGAGAAAACTTCAAGTTTGTCTATGGTCTTTGAGCGCAGCATTCAGTGTCCTCTGATTAGGGTTAGACTCAGTACTTATGAGGGAAGGGAATTAAGTCATTAGCTGGCCTTGATCCATGCCCATGAGAGAACTAGTCTTAGGTTTTTTCACCATTAACAAACTTTCCCTTTTTTAAGCAAAACCAAGACTTGGTGTACAACCTAACCCTAGCATGAGTTTGTGAGTTGGCACATGATATATGGAAGCTATTCAAATTTAAATGACACTATTCCATTGATTTTTAAATTTTATTTGAATTATTAAAGATTTAAAATGAATTAAATTAATAAAAATTAAATAAAATAGAAAAATCAATGTTTGATCTTGAAATTAATCATGGGACACGTGTGTGGCATGACAAGGCTGAATCAAGTGGAAGAAAGTGGGCCCTTTTGTCAAAAATTGAAGTTTCAAGGATAGTTGACTTTTGCCATTTCACAAAAATTTCCCAACTTCTCCAATGCATATCTTGCTCCATTTTTAAGCTTTTCTCATGTTCTTGGACATTTTGGAAAGGTCTTTGAGTCCTTTAACCAATGCCTTTGGTCCCATGTCATTTTGATTTTCCAATCTCAAGTTATGGCCTTTGACTTAAAGTCCCTTTTTGTTGACTTTTGAAAATGACCTATAATGTTGAAATTGATAACTTTTTGTGAGAGCATTTCTTGGACTTGAAGTATGAAGATTAGTTGTAGGAAATGTCTTTCTCTTCAAAATGAGTTTTGGATGGAATTTTTCTGATAATCCGTGTGAAAGTTATGCCCTGGTCAATTTCAGTTGACTTTTTCAGCTGTCCAAATAAGGAAACTTTTGCATCTTGATGATTTTCTGAGCCAAATTTTGAGAATCATGATCAAGCATTGATCAAATGATGTTTGTGGCTTCAAAATGATATGTTGACCAAAAATTTGAACTTTTGACTGCCAAATGACCATTTTGCCCCTACAGTTGACTGTAGTGCAATTTAGGGTTTTGACTGTGCAATTTTGAGCTGAATGCCTTGAAACTTGATATGAGGATGCTTGACCATATTTGTAGGCATGTGAGACTTGATTGGGCCTTTGAAAACTACCTTTCCTTGGTCAGAACACAAACCCTAGTTTTGACTGTATAGGAGACAGTTGGACTGTGCAACCCTTGGGGGAGTTTTATGACTTGGCTTGGCAATTTCTTGAAGAATATGGGAGGGCAAATTTTGGGGTACAACAGTTGCCCCTGTTCAATCTTCTTAGACCTGAGGATGCAGATTGGCGGACGTGCCTTTCGTAATCCGAGGGTAGAAGATGATTGGACACTAGAGTGCCCAGAAATTTGCGCTCACATATTGGCAGTGATGGTGGAATGGGCTTATAGATGCCATCTGGATGTTTGATTGCGTAAGAGATTCCTTGGCGAGAACCTGTATACCTGCAAAACAGAAAATGAGTACCTGACACGTTGCAGGAGCTGATTTTTAGATGCCTGGTATAGATGTGTCCTGACTGGTTACAGGAGCTGAGTCTGGAGCTTCAAACGGCGATGAAAGAACCAGGGATGGTTACTACCTTAGCATGAATGGTAAGAAAACCTTGGGCGACTTTAATTTCAACAACGCTCGTTGAGAAAAAATCTTGGGTGACTTTAACTTCAACAACGCTCGTTGAGAAAAAATCTTGGATGTCTTCTACTGGGATAAGAATCAGGGAGATCTTAGGGTCGATCTGACTGAACCAGAGAAGGCCTTTGACTGGGTAAGAATCAGGAAAATCTTAGGGTCGATTTAACTGAACCGGACAAGGTCTTGGAATATCTTCAACTGGACAAGAATCAGGGAGATCTTAGGGTCGATCTGACTGAACCAGAGAAGGCCTTTGACTGGATAAGCATCAGGAAAATCTTAGGGTCGATTTAACTGAACCGGACAAGGTCTTGGAATATCTTCAACTGGATAAGAATCAGGGAGATCTTAGGGTCGATCTGACTGAACCAGAGAAGGCCTTTGACTGGGTAAGAATCAGGAAAATCTTAGGGTCGATTTAACTGAACCGGACAAGGTCTTGGAATATCTTCAACTGGACAAGAATCAGGGAGATCTTAGGGTCGATCTGACTGAACCAGAGAAGGCCTTTGACTGGATAAGCATCAGGAAAATCTTAGGGTCGATTTAACTGAACCGGACAAGGTCTTGGAATATCTTGAGAACTTAACTGGATCTTTCCTGAAAGGTAAAGGTCAGTTATATGCAATGCATGATATGAAACAAGCAATGATGTTCTCAATATAAATGAGATTCGTAGGATATGATGCGTCTATGCATGCTATAATGATGTATGTGATGTCTTATGTATGCTTTTGTCTAGGAAAGTGAATCCTTGACGAGTGCCGGGAAGTTGTATCTTGGGCTGATGCTGAAGAATAGATTTTGCTTCCGCTGGGGATGATAACTGCAAGAATACCGGTGGGAGAAGATGACTCCGTTGCGGAATAAACTTGGCAAATGGAGGGTTCTGCAGGGGAGAAAAGATACTCTAGCGACCATGCTGGGAAGCAATACTCTGTGGGGATAGAGATGCCTTGCAGAGTGTTGATAATAGTTTGCTGGGGATAGGAAGATTTTGTCGACGACACTCTTTCCGTGGCTTTTGGCTGAGGATAACCCAGTTATATCCTGTTAAGGAAATAACTCTTTAAATCAAGCCGGACGACGCGTTCGTGCTCTGCGAAGGATAAGCTTCCAGAATTTACTGGGGATAAGCTTACTACTTGGGGGGATATGAATTCCAACTTTCCTGGGGAAACTAATTGGACTCTCCTGGGGAGTTTTGACATGCTGGGGAAGTGATTCCTTTGAATGTTGATGTATGCCGCCGGGGAACAATCTTTAGACCAAGACTGCCGGGGATGCTTGTTAAGAATATATGCTGCTGGGGAATGTTGAGATCTGCGGGAGGACACCCAACTTCCTTAAGGTTGATAACTGTTTTGCTTGAGGAGAGTATACTGCTTGCTGTCTCACTCTCTGGGGAATTTAAGATGCCTGGTTATGTTCTTTAGCTGAACCTACCTTGGTACTTTGGAGGATAGAACAATTAGATTGCCTAGACAACTCCTTATTGCCCCTGTTTCTAATGTCCCCTGTAATTAATTCTTTGTTTCGTATGCAAATATTTATGAGCTAGCAAATTATTGTCAATGCATATATCACAAATTGAACCTTGGACGTTCTTCGCAAAACAAAACAGAAAAGGAAAAAACAAAAGGCACATTTTAACTGAAAAGTATATTTGTATTGATTTTTGAGTGGCCTGTGAATAGGCGTTTTGTATACAAGAGGCTGACGTCCTAATAAGAGAACGCCACCGAGCAAAAAGGGTTTATACAAATTTTGTACAAAAGAAAATAAAACAGCTGTGTGAAATGAATGATCCACTGGGTTTCAACTCTGCTATTGCCTTTATAACTCCGAGCGTCTCATCACTTGATGACCTTGGTTGAAGGTGAAGCTGACTGATCGATGCCGTCTAATCTTGATGTAGATACCGGATTCTGGATGCAAAGTGATCAATGAGACATAGCATTACGCTTTTATCCCTAATTTTTGCCTGGACCGCCCTTTCGGGTTTTCAGTCCACCGGGATATCCATTTTTGCCCAAGCCGCCCTTTCAGGTTTTCAACTTGCCGGGTGTACAGATTTTTTTCATTTTCATCCTTTCATTTTGCCCGAACCCTTTTGGTTCGACAGGAAGCCCTAATTTTTGCCTAGGCATGTCAGCCTAGCGGGTCTTTTTTTTTTTTTCATGCGTAATATTTTTTTACTATGTCTGCATTGGCGGGGTGAGGAAGGTCGTCACCATCCATATTGGTTAATATCATTGCTCCTCCTGAGAACACATGCTTAACCACAAATGGCCCTTCGTACGTAGGGGTCCATTTGCCCCTTGGATCACTCTGAGGAAGGATGATTCGCTTGATTACCAGATCCCCGACTCGATATTCTTGTGGTCTGACCTTTTTGTTAAATGCCCTGATCATCCGTTTCTGATACGTCTGACCATGGCAGATAGCAGCAAGTCTCTTTTCGTCAATGAGGTTGAGTTGATCAAGTCGTGTCTGGATCCAATCATCTTCGTTCAGATTCGCATCCTTCATTATCCGGAGAGAGGGTATTTGCACTTCGATTGGCAAGACTGCCTCCATACCATAAACCAGAGAGAAAGGAGTTGCCCCGGTTGACGTCCTGGCTGAGGTACGGTACCCATGTAGAGCGAACGGTAACATCTCGTGCCAATCTTTATAAGTCACTGTCATTTTCTGCACGATTTTCTTAATGTTCTTATTTGCTGCTTCTACAGCCCCATTCATCTTCGGTCTGTAAGGAGAAGAATTGTGGTGCTGTATCTTGAACTGTTCGCAGAGCTCAGCGATCATCTTATTATTTAGATTGGTACCGTTGTCTGTAATAATTCTCTCAGGGACGCCGTACCGACAGATCAGGTTATGCCGAATGAACCGTGCTACAACAGTCTTGGTTACCGTAGCATAGGATGTTGCCTCAACCCACTTCGTGAAGTAATCAATCGCCACTAGGATGAAGCGATGTCCATTAGATGCCGTAGGTTTAATCTCGCCGATCATGTCCATGCCCCACATTGCAAACGGCCAAGGCGCAGTCAGAACATTCAGGGGGACCGGAGGAACATGCACCTTGTCTGCATAAATCTGGCACTTGTGGCATGTCCTGGAATGTTGGTAACAGTCAGCTTCCATTGTGGACCAATAGTATCCTGCCCGTAGGATTTTCTTAGCCATAGTGTGTCCACTGGAATGTGTACCAAAGGTCCCTTCATGTAGCTCTTCCATGATTCTTTCTGCTTCAGTTTTATCCACACAACGCAGTAAGGTTGAATCATGGTTTCGCTTGTACAAGATGTTGTTGCTAAGGAAGAATTTGGCTGCGAATCTTCTCAGGAATTTCTTATCGTTGATAGATGCGCCTTCAGGGTATTCCTGAGTTTCCCGATATCTCTTCACTTCGTGGTACCAAGGCTTCTCAGTCACCAATTCAGTTTCGAGATCACAACAGTATGCCGGCTCGTCCAGTTTCCAGATGATGATCCGGGGAGCCTCATTATCCCATTTGACCTTGAACATTGAAGACATTGTAGCTAACGCGTCCGCCAACTGATTCTCTTCTCTTGGAAAGTGCTCAAATGTTATCTCTGTGAAGTGGGGGATCAGGGTCAACACACATTCTCTGTAAGGAATCAAGTTTGGATGTTTCGTATCCCACTCTCCTTTGATCTGATTGATCACAAGAGCGGAATCTCCGAAGACACTCAGAAATTTGATCCTCAGGTCGATCGCAGCTTGAAGACCCATGATACACGCCTCATACTCCGCCATGTTGTTGGTACAGTTGAAACACAGCCGAGCGGTGAGTGGAGTATGAGTACCTTGTGGAGATATGATGATGGCACCAATACCATTTCCCAAAGCGTTGGATGCTCCGTCAAAATGCATAGACCATCAGGATCCTGGTTCAGGTCCTTCATCCGGTCCAGGTACTTCACAGTCAGTTACTATCATAATGCTTTCATCCGGAAACTCGAAGTTCATTGATTGGTAGTCATCCACAGCTTGATGTGCTAAGTGGTCTGCCAATACACTTCCCTTGATGGCTTTTTGGGTCGTGTACTGAATGTCGTATTCCGTCAAGATCATCTGCCATCTTGCAATTCTCCCAGACAGAGCAGGCTTTTCGAATATGTACTTTATAGGATCCATTTTTGAGATCAACAAGGCAGTGTGAGTCAGCATATACTGTCTCAGCCGGCGAGCAGCCCATACCAAAGCGCAGCAAGTTTTCTCAAGCAGTGAGTATCGGGTCTCACAGTCGGTAAACTTTTTGCTAAGGTAATAAATGGCATGCTCTTTTCGGCCAGACTCGTCATGCTGCCCCAGCACACACCCCATTGAATTATCAAGCACTGTCAGGTAAAGTATTAAAGGTCTCCCTTCAACTGGTGGCATAAGGATGGGTGGTTCTTGGAGATATTCTTTGATTCTGTCAAAAGCAGCCTGACATTCATCATTCCAACGTACTACCTGATCTTTCTTCAGCAGCTTGAAGATTGGTTCACAGGTAGCAGTTAGGTGTGAGATGAACCGAGCAATGTAATTCAGACGTCCTAGAAAGCCTCTGACTTCCTTCTCTGTCTTAGGAACTGGCATCTCTTGAATGGCTTTGACCTTAGCAGGGTCCACTTGAATTCCCTTGTCGCTTACCACGAAGCCTAGCAACTTTCCAGATCTTACCCCGAAGGTGCACTTGTTCGGGTTCAACCTCAGCTTGTACAGTTTCAAACGGTCAAACAGTTTCTGTAGATGATCAAGGTGTTCTTCCTCAGTCTGGGACCTAGCGATCATGTCGTCAACATACACTTCTATCTCATGATGGATCATGTCATGAAATAAAGCAACCATGGCACGTTGGTAGGTTGCCCCAGCATTCTTTAGTCCAAAAGGCATGACTTTGTAGCAGAAGGTGCCCCACTGAGTAACAAATGTAGTCTTTTCCATGTCTTCAGGAGCCATCTTGATCTGATTGTAGCCTGAAAAACCATCCATAAAAGAGAACACTTTATGCTGAGCTGTATTATCAACAAGGACATCAATGTGAGGTAGAGGGAAGTCATCCTTGGGGCTGGCCCTGTTCAGATCCCTGTAATCGACACACATTCTGACCTTGCCGTCCTTCTTAGGTACCGGCACTACATTAGCAACCCACTGAGGGTAAGAAGTCACTGCAAGAAACCCGGCATCAAACTGCTTCATAACCTCGGCTTTAATCTTCTCAGACATCTCTGGACGCATACGGCGGACCTTTTGCTTAACCGGAGGGCAATCTTCTTTAGTTGGTAAGTGATGGACCACAATGTCGGTATCTAATCCGGGCATATCTTCGTAGGACCAGGCAAAGATCTCCATATAGTCATGCAGCATCTGAGTCAACCGTTGCTTCACGCTGAGCTCTAGGTTGGCACCAATCTTTACCCCTTTCTTGTCTTCTTCAGTACCCAAGTTTATTATTTCCACTGGCTCTTCATGGGGTTGAATTGCCCTCTCTTCCTGTTGTAACAGTCTTGCAAGTTCACCAGGCACTTCGCAATCATCTTCACCTTCGTCTTCGGCTAAGTTGATCGGATTTTCGAAGTCATAACTGGCAGTAGCAGAGTCGTTACCAGTGAGATCCAGAGTGGATTGAAACCTGTATGAGTGAGTGTGTGTGTAAATACAGCTGTTTTGCAATATGTAAAGAAAGGAAAGAAAAGGAGCGCAAAATTTGAAATGTGAAAAACGTCCAATGCTTTTATTTATGATATATGACAGTGACAAACAAAAGCCCTCATAAACAAAACCACGGTGCCCCGGGTAAGACACCGGGCCATATAGTTTCAAATTATTGTTTATTACAAATCCAAAACAAAGAAGTTCATTACTGGGGAACAAAAGTTATGGGTGTAAAGTCTTTAGCAGTCCAATTGGTCAATCCACCGTCGGTCGTCGGGTAGATCCAGCTATCGAATTCTGACTCTTCCACTTCGTCTTCCTCTCCAATAGCATTCACTTCTGAGTGGGTGATGAGCACAGGAGGTCTTCCAATTCTCGCCTTGCGCACTGCTTTCTGAGCTTCTGTGGTGAAACCCAACCCAAACTTGTTAGTCTTAGGAGTAAGATCAGGGAGCTTGCCCCAGTTTGCACATTCACCTCTTTCGATCACAGCCCGGGCGTCCTTTAAGGAGGCCATCTTCAAAGGAGAAACCTCTTCATCCACTGCTTCTGCTGCTGCCAAGGTTTGTGGCACTTCCTCAAAATGTTGAAAGGGGGTTTCAATGAACTCCCCATCCATTTCTACGTATCTGAAGGAGTTGAGGTGGCTGACCATGTACTCCTCTTCCCCTTGCACCGTTACGATCTTCCCCCTGACCGGGTACTTGAGCTTCTGATGCAACGTGGAGGTCACAGCTCCAGCCTTGTGGATCCACGGGCGACCCAGCAAACAAGAATAGGACGGATGGATGTCCATCACATAGAATTTTGAATCAAATACCTGTGACCCAACCCTGATTGGGATGTCCACTTCACCATGTACCATTCTTTTGGACCCGTCAAAGGCCCGGACAACAATGTTACTTGGTTTGAGCTCTAGACCCTCACAATCCAGCCTATCCAGAGCCTTCTTGGGCAGCACGTTTAATGAAGAACCTGTGTCAACCAGCACATGAGCAAGAGTAGTGCCCCTGCATTCAATGGAGACATGCAGGGCGTCATTATGGTTCTTCCCCTTTGCTGTCAAATCGGCATCAGAGAAACCCAGGCCATTATCAGCGGTTAGGTTGGCCACACAGTCGGTGAACTGGTCAGCAGACGTCTCTTGGGGTACGTGGGCTGTCTTTAAGAAAGCAATCAGAGCCTTGGCGTGGGCTTCTGAACACAGCAGCAGTGACAACATGGAGATTTTAGAGGGGGTGTGCCCCAGCTGTTCTACAACGTTGAAATCACTTTTCTTTATTATCTTGAGGATTTCTTCCATTTCCTGCCTGGAAGCCTCAACAATGGTCTTCGGTGCCTCCGTCCTGGCAGGCACATCAGCAGCAATCCCCTTGCCCCGAGTATCAGATGACTCGGTAGCAGGGGTGGATACTTGGTGAGGGGGAGAAACAGGCACCCTGGCAGGTGTGAAGACCAAAGGCCTATGAATTACCGGAGGAGCAATGTCTGGCGAGAACAGTCTTCCACTACGAGTGACCTTAGCAGGCCCAGTGATGTTGGAGACACCAGCATCAATGTTGAACTCTTGTTTCACACCCAGAACATAAACATCCGCCCCATAGTGCCATGGGACAGCCTTATCAGATTTGTAGGGGATAGGCCCCGGAACAGTAATGGTGATGGGAGCAATCTTGTGAACCGGCAAAATTTGGACAGGCTTCTTTGAAGGAGCCTTGGAAGGGTTGTTGAAGATGGTAACGATCGACACTTCTTCAACAGGAGCAGCAGGAACAACAGTCTTTCTGAACAAAATCTCTCTACTATCCATCAGGTTTTGGACGCCTGACTTCAGCAGAGAACAACCAGCAGGGGAAGCAACACATAGAGGGCAACCTTCGCTACATCCCGGAAATAAACCGGCTAGCAATAGGTTCCTCTTGACCGTCAGCAGCGGAGTAGCAACATCATCCACCGAAGCTACATACAAATCCTCCTCAACAGCATTCACTCCATGCTGAGGCATGGGAGCGGTTACAACATTCGGCCTCTCGGGCGCCTCAAACTGTATTTCCTTTGCATCAATGAGGTCTTGAACCTTATTCTTTAGGGCCCAACAGTCATCTGTGCTATGCCCCGGGCTATCAGAGTGGTAAGCACAACGAGCATTTGGATTAAACTTGGGGGATGCAGTATTGGGAAACTTTGGAGCCTCCCTGACAGTCACTAAATTGGTGGATAGCAACTGTGGCAGGATCTGTGATAAGGTCATGCTTAACCGGGTAAACTCTCTCCGGGGTCTTTCAAACTTTTGAGGATTAGTTGGCCGAGGAGCGGCAGCAGGTTTGGCAATCATTACCGCACTGACAGATTGGCGGCGTTCAGGTTGCTCTGGTCTCCGGGAGCTATATACAGCACTAGCCTCCTTTTTGAAGGGTTTCTTTTCAGTACTGGAGGAGGCAACCTTCTGTATCTTCCCCGATTTTATACCGGCCTTGATCCTTTCACCAGTCAGGATCAGATCAGTAAACCCAGCAGAGGAATTACCAATGAGATGATTGAAAAATGGACCAGATAGGGTCCCTAAAAACATATCTACCAGCTCCCGGTCCGTCAATGGTGGCTGCACCCTGCCAGCCAGGTCTCTCCATTTCTGGGCGTACTCCTTAAAACCTTCACCCGACCCTAGCGACATACCTTGGAGCTGGGTACGCGTAGGAGCGAGGTCGGAATTATATTGATACTGCTTGTAAAAAGCAGTGGCCAGATCCTCCCAGTTACGAATGCTGGTTCCATCCAGCTGATAGAACCATTCGAGGTGAGTCCCTGAAAGACTCTCCTGGAAGAAGTGGATCCAAAGGTTCTTGTCTGCTGTGTAAGGCTGGATCTTCCTTACATAAGAACGGAGGTGCATCTTGGGACAGGAAGCCCCGTCATACTTCACAAAGGCAGGTGCCTTGAACTTGTGTGGAATCACCACCCCAGTAGATAACCCCAAGTCTCCGAAATCCAGTCCAGGCACCTGCTGAACTTCCATAGCCTTTAATCTATCCTCCAGCTGCTTGTACCGGTCTTCAGCAGGAGGGTACTGTTCGTCGTTGAAGTCTGTTTCAGTATCAGAGCCCACAGGAGTAGGGACCTCCCTTTCTTGGTGACTACCTTCCCCCACAGATGGGGTAGTCCTTTCAGCCTCAACCTGTAAGGTGTTCCCGAGTCTGCGCCCAGTGTTAAATAGCACAGTCCTCCTCTTCTTCTTAGTCTTCTTCAGAAGCATGGTCTTCAACTCTTGTTGACCCTGAGCCAAGCCCGTGATCAGCTCCTGAAATTGGGCGTTCTGCGCCTGAAGAGCCTTGATAGATGCCTCGGTTGATGATTCAGGGTTCATGATGCTGAAATAAACAGCGAAGAACAGTAAACAATCCTGAAAAGAAGAGTACCTGTGATGCACATGATGAATGATATGTGTTTATGCAATGCATTCAAGAGTTCGAAAATTCAAATTTGTTGTAGACCAAAAGGAACACATGTTATTATTAAGAAAATCATTGTTTAATACATCAAAGCCTCATGGGCAAAAGTACAAAAATCAAATCAATCCCAAAATATGCTGCGCATCCTCTTTGGAGCTATGTAAGTGTTGAGGTTCCTCTCCTCATGCAACAGGCGGGTGAGCTCCAAGACCTTCTTTTCACTGACACGCAGACTAGTCTCAAGAGAATTCCGCTCTTCCTTAAGCTGGATCCAGCTCTTCTGCATCTCTTCCCAGGATGTGGGCATATCAGGGTGCTGAATAACGTGAGACACTTCTCCTTCCAAGGCAGGCTCTTTGATTACTGGAAGCATGTGAGGATAAGGCATTACTAACTTCTGAGAGCGGGCTCGTACCCACTTGAGGTAAGGCTCCAAAGGGATGGAGTTCATGTGCCCTAGTGTCTTGCTGTCTATCCTACTAGGCATCCTCCAGGCTCTGATAAATCTCTGGCGAAGTCCTTGAGTATCGTTGTTGAAGTCAAAAACTATGTCAGGAATTAACATGTCATGAGGACCATCCTTCCGAGCATAACCAAATTGTCTCCAAGCCAGGCATGGGCTATAAGTAATACCCCCTCTGATTCCAAGTAAAGGAACATTAGGATACTCCCCGCAACGATCAATGATAGTGACATCTTCTCTGGACCTAGGGCACCAATGTATATCTGCATGTGTAAGAGTCATCAACCGTTGTGACCATCTCAAACCCCGCTCATTCTTCAGGACTGATTGTGGAAGGTGCGAAATAAACCACCTTCCCAGGAGAGGAGTGCAACACATAAGGACACCTCTTTTTCTCATGGTTCGAGTGTAACATGAGTGAAGGATGTCCCTCAGCAACGTAGGTATAGGATTCCTGGACATAAAGATCTGGACAACATTGATATCAATGAGCTGATCTGGGTTAGGGAACAACACCAAACCATAAACAAGGAGGGCCACAACCTCTTCAAAAGCTTGCAAGTCAAGGGAGTTCCAACATTCATAGGCCTTTTCAAACAGAAACATGGCTAAGAACCCTTTAATACCACTTCTGACTTCCCAATGTCCCTTGAGGTCAGATGACTGTAGGTGCAAGGCTTTAGCAATCTCTTCAAGCTTAGGTTCCTTTTCTGTACCGTTGAAGGGTAGCTGATCAAGGATAGGGATCTTCAGGAGCCGGGAGAACTCCTCCAATGTAGGTACCAACTGATAATCCAAGAAGGTAAAACAGTGATGCAGAGGGTCAAAGAACTGGAACAAGACCTTTATCATATCTTCCTCAATGTTGGTGTTGACCAAGCTGATGAGGCTTCCATGCCTTTCACTGAATGAAGAGTTCTCGGGAATCCTGGATATAAGCTCCTTAAGCTAAGGAGGTACCCTTACAAGACTGATTTGAATTGTCTTTCTACGAACAGTTTCCATGTCCTACAAAACAAGAACAAAGATGAAAATTCGAGCCCCTGAAATGGTTAGTTAATGCATATGATGCTGGATGATGTCATGATGCTATGATTAAACACACCACAGATATGTACAAAGACAAACATGTAAGGCACACAAGGCACACAAGACAAGCCCTTAAGGTTTAAGGCCAGCATGGGGTCTGGGTAGTACCCTCTTGAAGTTGGTGAGTTCAACCTGTCCTAATCAAAGTAACCGGGTTCTAAGGTTCCCAATATCACGGGATTGCTTTCATTGTTCATCGTTTCGATTTAGCCACTGAACTGGCGACCGAAATATTCCAGGAAAGCAACCCTCAATTGAGTGTAGTATCGAGTATCAACCAACCTCGGACTGCACCAAAGTCAGTTATCTCACTACCCTAAAGAGGCCAAGATGGTTCAATTAAGGTTCCTAAGGTCTGTTGATGCTTCACGACACCACGCGGAGGCCCCGTACTCTCCTTGACTGAACTCAAGGGTTACCGGTACACACCAAAGTGCCACATCAACGTAGCAGACTGCTTCAACCATGTCGGTATACCCCGCACAGTTCCCTCACAGCCTTGTTGCTACTTTCTAAGAAGGTATCCCCAGATCCGGGTTAGGATCTATAGCACTCCCAAGACACCCACAATAATAAAGCAAGCAAAGAAGACAATTGAAAACATAGTTATGACCTAGCCCTAAGGTATACCTCACTTTAAGTTTAAGTCCCCAGCAGAGTCGCCAGTTCTGTGATCGGTGGATCTGGAACTGACTGTTTTAAAGCTGGTTCGCGAAATGTCGCGGAAGCAAGAGTCGCCACCATCTTTTATTTTCTCCAAATGGAAAGGACAAAAGCACAGAAAAATTCCTTATAGAGATTGCTCTCGGTTCGGGAGGTAGGTTATAGAAAGGGAAGGTGCTAGCACCCTTTCTATCCATGGTTATCCATGGGCTCTTAGATACTTGCTCAATGTGTTTTCAAAAATGGTTGCTTGCTTTTCAATTGTGGGTTTTAAAAGTTTCTTTGAAAATTTTCAGTTCGACTCGTACGTCAGAGTGTTTGAAAAATTTGTTTTGAAAGCTTTTGAAAAGTGTTGGTGTGAAAAGATTTCAGTTTGTTTTGAGATTAGAGCAAGTATCCTTGAGAACCTACCTACCCTAAGGAATTCGTCTGGGTAAATGTCCTTTAAAGTAGTGCCCTCCCACCATTGAGAGGTAGGTAGCACCACCGTTGGAGGTGTTCGGGTCAATTCGAGGTTCGGGACATGGTGATCACCGGAGCAATAGGAAGGCACCTTAGAAGCTACCCTCATGCCAGGT
The DNA here is from genome assembly GCA_948472305.1 of Vicia faba. Classification (NCBI taxonomy): domain Eukaryota; kingdom Viridiplantae; phylum Streptophyta; class Magnoliopsida; order Fabales; family Fabaceae; genus Vicia; species Vicia faba. Next base: position 115,505,204 of record OX451741.1, read on the forward strand.
TCCCGGATCATGAGGACTTACTAAGACATCCTCTACTCGACGATCACCTTTCGAGGCAAGGCAACAGTGAGGCGTACCCTAGGGGTGGTGTGTGACTTGTGTGTCGTTTTCAGATATTTTGTCTTGTTCATGGTATAGGTGATCTACGCTTGATTTTATTTTATCCATTCATTCTTGCATGCTTTGTTTAACAGTTAAAAGTTGCGAGGAAAAGTAAATCTAAAGCTATTACAAATGGCGCGGGTCCACATCGCCAAAATTAAACCGGACCCGATTTGACGGAAAGTAAAGAAAGCAAATAAAAGTGCGAAAAGTAAATGTTACAACGCTTTGGGAGAGATACATAATTAATTAAGCGAAATAAGGGAAATGCGCGAAATAAAACAATTAAACAATATGGGCGTTGGACCCTTTTGTAAAAATTAAATTAATAAGGAATTAAAATTAAAAATGTTTTTGGTATTTTATGTTTTTTAGATTTAATAGAAAAAAAGAATTAATTAAAATAAAATGAAACGCAAACCCTAATTCTAATTATTTTTTAGTTATTAAGAAAATATTGACAATTTTAACTAAATGAAACCCTAATTTTTGTGTACAATTTAATTATGAAAATAAATAAATAATAATATTATGACAAAAAGGAAAAATTAAAAGGAATGAAAATTGTCAATTAACCTAATTCTACCTTTTTTATATTTATTATGAAAAGAATTAAAATTGCAAAAATCCTAATTAAAACTAAATTCATTACATGTTAATTTATTTACAAGAAAATATCAAAATAAATAATCATTATATTTTTTTATCTTTTTCTGAGTTTTTAAGGTATTTTTTGTATTTGGTAAATAATTAATTGAATTAAAACAAATAAAGAAAATAAAATCATAATTGAAAATAAAATAAATAATAAAAAAAATATAGAGAAGCAAACCAGGGGGGGTTTAGTCCCAATTGTGAAGTATAGGCCTTGGAATGTTGGCCCATTAAGCTTTGGTCCATTTGACCTTTTCAGTTCGTGTGTCAGCGCGTTGACCTGGGCGTAGCATGCTCTTTGAATCCCTGCCCTTGATTTGAATTCATGAGACGCGTGTATGCTTAGATTATGGGGATGTATGGTGCACTCCAATGATGAACCTGCGTGTGAATGTGAACAAGAAAATAATATTGAAATTATTGAAGACCTGGGGATCGAACCCAGGTCTTGTGCATTGCCCATACGTTCGCTTGCCATCTGTGCCACTTAACCAATTTGTTATATAATAAGCAAAGAAATATTATAAAAGAAAAACAAGATTAGTGCTGGAAAACGCGCGAATTTTTAAACCAACGAATCATAGCTTGCCACGCTTCATCGCCTTCATCGTCCCTGTAAACAAAACACAAAGGCAACGTTTTTCATGCGTTTCATTAGGTGGGCTACTGGAAAATAGCGATTAGGTCCTCATTGAATATAAATTAGGCGCGACAATTGGTTCTTCTTCGTCTCCATACGCTGAATCCAACCATGGTACTGTGGTGATCTAATTTCACTTGGTCTGAAAACCCCTAATTTAAAAACCTGCAAACCCTAGAAAGCTAACATGGTGAAATCGCGTGTATGGCATAAAAATGCAATTAAAGGCATTGGTTAGCATCAGAACATTATGAGGAACAAGAATCCATGAATCAAATGTTAAAAAAATGCTTAAAATATGAAACACGATGATTAATTTTTTTCTATACAGTTCATGTTTATTCTACCAATTCTTGGCGTGGTGATGGATGGTTCTGGTTGGAATTTGTTCAGTAAGCCTTGAGGATGCTATTGGAAAAGGAATTAGGCCTTGAGTCGTCCTCCAACAATGAATTCAGTTTTGCTTTTTATGGAGAAAACTTCAAGTTTGTCTATGGTCTTTGAGCGCAGCATTCAGTGTCCTCTGATTAGGGTTAGACTCAGTACTTATGAGGGAAGGGAATTAAGTCATTAGCTGGCCTTGATCCATGCCCATGAGAGAACTAGTCTTAGGTTTTTTCACCATTAACAAACTTTCCCTTTTTTAAGCAAAACCAAGACTTGGTGTACAACCTAACCCTAGCATGAGTTTGTGAGTTGGCACATGATATATGGAAGCTATTCAAATTTAAATGACACTATTCCATTGATTTTTAAATTTTATTTGAATTATTAAAGATTTAAAATGAATTAAATTAATAAAAATTAAATAAAATAGAAAAATCAATGTTTGATCTTGAAATTAATCATGGGACACGTGTGTGGCATGACAAGGCTGAATCAAGTGGAAGAAAGTGGGCCCTTTTGTCAAAAATTGAAGTTTCAAGGATAGTTGACTTTTGCCATTTCACAAAAATTTCCCAACTTCTCCAATGCATATCTTGCTCAATTTTTAAGCTTTTCTCATGTTCTTGGACATTTTGGAAAGGTCTTTGAGTCCTTTAACCAATTCCTTTGGTCCCATGTCATTTTGATTTTCCAATCTCAAGTTATGGCCTTTGACTTAAAGTCCCTTTTTGTTGACTTTTGAAAATGACCTATAATGTTGAAATTGATAACTTTTTGTGAGAGCATTTCTTGGACTTGAAGTATGAAGATTAGTTGTAGGAAATGTCTTTCTCTTCAAAATGAGTTTTGGATGGAATTTTTCTGATAATCCGTGTGAAAGTTATGCCCTGGTCAATTTCAGTTGACTTTTTCAGCTGTCCAAATAAGGAAACTTTTGCATCTTGATGATTTTCTGAGCCAAATTTTGAGAATCATGATCAAGCATTGATCAAATGATGTTTGTGGCTTCAAAATGATATGTTGACCAAAAATTTGAACTTTTGACTGCCAAATGACCATTTTGCCCCTACAGTTGACTGTAGTGCAATTTAGGGTTTTGACTGTGCAATTTTGAGCTGAATGCCTTGAAACTTGATATGAGGATGCTTGACCATATTTGTAGGCATGTGAGACTTGATTGGGCCTTTGAAAACTACCTTTCCTTGGTCAGAACACAAACCCTAGTTTTGACTGTATAGGAGACAGTTGGACTGTGCAACCCTTGGGGGAGTTTTATGACTTGGCTTGGCAATTTCTTGAAGAATATGGGAGGGCAAATTTTGGGGTACAACAGTTGCCCCTGTTCAATCTTCTTAGACCTGAGGATGCAGATTGGCGGACGTGCCTTTCGTAATCCGAGGGTAGAAGATGATTGGACACTAGAGTGCCCAGAAATTTGCGCTCACATATTGGCAGTGATGGTGGAATGGGCTTATAGATGTCATCTGGATGTTTGATTGCGTAAGAGATTCCTTGGCGAGAACCTGTATACCTGCAAAACAGAAAATGAGTACCTGACACGTTGCAGGAGCTGATTTTTAGATGCCTGGTATAGATGTGTCCTGACTGGTTACAGGAGCTGAGTTTGGAGCTTCAAACGGCGATGAAAGAACCAGGGATGGTTACTACCTTAGCATGAATGGTAATAAAACCTTGGGCGACTTTAATTTCAACAACGCTCGTTGAGAAAAAATCTTGGGTGACTTTAACTTCAACAACGCTCGTTGAGAAAAAATCTTGGATGTCTTCTACTGGGATAAGAATCAGGGAGATCTTAGGGTCGATCTGACTGAACCAGAGAAGGCCTTTGACTGGGTAAGAATCAGGAAAATCTTAGGGTCGATTTAACTGAACCGGACAAGGTCTTGGAATATCTTCAACTGGACAAGAATCAGGGAGATCTTAGGGTCGATCTGACTGAACCAGAGAAGGCCTTTGACTGGATAAGCATCAGGAAAATCTTAGGGTCGATTTAACTGAACCGGACAAGGTCTTGGAATATCTTCAACTGGATAAGAATCAGGGAGATCTTAGGGTCGATCTGACTGAACCAGAGAAGGCCTTTGACTGGGTAAGAATCAGGAAAATCTTAGGGTCGATTTAACTGAACCGGACAAGGTCTTGGAATATCTTCAACTGGACAAGAATCAGGGAGATCTTAGGGTCGATCTGACTGAACCAGAGAAGGCCTTTGACTGGATAAGCATCAGGAAAATCTTAGGGTCAATTTAACTGAACCGGACAAGGTCTTGGAATATCTTGAGAACTTAACTGGATCTTTCCTGAAAGGTAAAGGTCAGTTATATGCAATGCATGATATGAAACAAGCAATGATGTTCTCAATATAAATGAGATTCGTAGGATATGATGCGTCTATGCATGCTATAATGATGTATGTGATGTCTTATGTATGCTTTTGTCTAGGAAAGTGAATCCTTGACGAGTGCCGGGAAGTTGTATCTTGGGCTGATGCTGAAGAATAGATTTTGCTTCCGCTGGGGATGATAACTGCAAGAATACCGGTGGGAGAAGATGACTCCGTTGCGGAATAAACTTGGCAAATGGAGGGTTCTGCAGGGGAGAAAAGATACTCTAGCGACCATGCTGGGAAGCAATACTCTGTGGGGATAGAGATGCCTTGCAGAGTGTTGATAATAGTTTGCTGGGGATAGGAAGATTTTGTCGACGACACTCTTTCCGTGGCTTTTGGCTGAGGATAACCCAGTTATATCCTGTTAAGGAAATAACTCTTTAAATCAAGCCGGACGACGCGTTCGTGCTCTACGAAGGATAAGCTTCCAGAATTTACTGGGGATAAGCTTACTACTTGGGGGGATATGAATTCCAACTTTCCTGGGGAAACTAATTGGACTCTCCTGGGGAGTTTTGACATGCTGGGGAAGTGATTCCTTTGAATGTTGATGTATGCCGCCGGGGAACAATCTTTAGACCAAGACTGCCGGGGATGCTTGTTAAGAATATATGCTGCTGGGGAATGTTGAGATCTGCGGGAGGACACCCAACTTCCTTAAGGTTGATAACTGTTTTGCTTGAGGAGAGTATACTGCTTGCTGTCTCACTCTCTGGGGAATTTAAGATGCCTGGTTATGTTCTTTAGCTGAACCTACCTTGGTACTTTGGAGGATAGAACAATTAGATTGCCTAGACAACTCCTTATTGCCCCTGTTTCTAATGTCCCCTGTAATTAATTCTTTGTTTCGTATGCAAATATTTATGAGCTAGCAAATTATTGTCAATGCATATATCACAAATTGAACCTTGGACGTTCTTCGCAAAACAAAACAGAAAAGGAAAAAACAAAAGGCACATTTTAACTGAAAAGTATATTTGTATTTGTTGTACCCCAAAATTTGCCCTCCCATATTTTTCAAGAAATTACCAAGCCAAGCTTCAAAGTTCCCCAAGGGTTGCACAGTGCAAGGGTCTCCTAAACAGTCAAGATTAGGGTTTTTTGTTCTGATCAAGAAAATGAAGTTTTCAAGGGCCCAACCAAGTCTCATATGCTTACAAATATGGTCAAGCATCCTACATGTCAAGTTTCAAGACTTTCAGCACAAAATTGCACAGTCAAAACCCTAATTGCACTACAGTCAACTGTAGGGGCAAAATGGTCATTTGACAGTCAAAAGTTCAAATTTTTGGTCAACATCTTATTTTGAAGCCACAAACATCATTTGATCAATGCTTGATCATGATTCTCAAAACTTGGCTCAAAAATCATCAAGATGCAAAAGTTTCTATTTTTGGACAGCTGGAAAAGTCAACTGAAATTGACCAAGGCATAACTTTCACATGGATTATCAGAAAAATTCCATCCAAATCTCATTTTGAAGAGAAAGACATTTCCTACAATTCATCCTCATACTTCAAGTCCAAGAAATGCTCTCACAAAAAGTTATCAATTTCAACATTATAGGTCATTTTCAAAAGTCAACAAAAGGGGACTTTAAGTCAAAGGCCATAACTTGAGATTGGTAAATCAAAATGACATGGGATCAAAGGCATTGGTTAGAGGACTCAAAGACCTTTCTAAAATGTCCAAGAACATGAGCAAAGCTTAAAAATTGAGCAAGTTATGCATTGGAGAAGTTGGGAAATTTTTGTGAAATGGCCAAAATCATTTATCCTTGAAATCTCATTTTTGACAAAAGGGGGCCCACTTTTTCCACTTGAATTGACTTGGCCATGCTTCCCACGTGTCCCATCTTTTATTTCATATTTTTTTATTAATTTTTTCATTTTTATTGATTTTATTGGATTTAATTAATTTTAAATCTTTTAAAATCAAAAGAAATTCAAAAAAATTAATTTAAAGGGATATTTTGCTTTGATTAACCTTGAAGCATCATTATGTGCCTACCATTTTTCGTGCTAAGGCTTAAACAAGGCAAAAATTCAAATTTGAATCAAAAGTGGAAAGTGTGATAATGGTGGTTTATGCCAAATCCTAAACATCAATGCAAGGCATTATTGGCCATAATTTTCATTCATACACATTACATAAGACATGTACAAGTGAAAGTGTCCAGGTTCATTCAAGAGACATGCATATTTCAAAAAAGGAAAACTTTTAATGTGTCTGATTCTTGTCTCATGGCATTAAAGGCCTGGTTAAATGGCTGTCTCTTACCGTTACAAGACCCTCACACTCCTATAAATACAAGGGCCAGTGGCACATTACAACGGACGAAAAAACACACAACAGGAGAACGAAAGAAACATTGGAGAGAGGCTGCCCACAAAATCCATCAAAGGTTGCCAGAATTTTCCAAGCAAAGCCACCCTTCAGCAAAAGTAGCCAAGCCCAGAAGCCCAGATCGAAGGTGCCTACATTCAGGAAGCGCCCAAATCGAAGGTCCAATCTACTGGTAAGAGAGGGTAAACTGTCCAACCTTGTATTTGCATTACACATTCGTGCTTGTTGTTACCTTCAATTTACTATCCTAGACAGGATCAAAGGGCCTGGGTTTGGCCCCAGGTCATGTTCTTCGTTTGCTAACATTTGCTGCAGATTTATCCTGAAAAGACTCAGGGCACGCAGGATCGAAGGGCCTGGGGTTCGATACCAGGCCCTGAGTTTATTTTGCTAACATACTTTTGCAGGTATAGCATCCCAGATCAAAGGAGACACCTTCTCTGGATCGAAGCTTCCCAGGCCTCCAGAATTATGCTTTTTTTTATTTGCTGCCTGTTTCCGTCGTTTTTCTTATACTTATTTTGACTATTTTTATTTCTTTTTTTTAATCAACATAAAATCAAAAACACAAAAAAATCAGAAAAGACAAAAAATAAATAATAATTTTATTTTAGTATTAATTTTGTAAATAAATCCCTTAATTAATTTAGATTTAATTTTAGGTTATAATTTAATTCTATTTCGCAATAAACCAAAAATAATAAAAATAGATCTTTAACACTTTTTACCTTTTTTTAATTAATTAAATATTTTTATTATAAGTATCATTAACCATTAACTTTGTAAATAAAATTTATAATTAATTTAGTTTTAATTCTAGGTTTTAACTTTAATGCATTTTCTTTAATAAATTAAAAACAATTAGAATTAGAATTAATCATTTGACTTTTAATTAATTTAATGTCATAAATATAAAAAAAAACATAAAAAACAAGTTCTTTCTTTTTATTTAATTTAATTATTCTATTAATTTTATTTTAATTCCTTAAAGGGTCCAACGCCCTCGCATTCGATCATATTTTCCTTTTTTTCGCGCGTTTTATTTATTTCTGTTGTAAATATAATGTAATTGCTCCAAAGCCATGTAATAGCTATTAGATATTTATTTTCTGCACTTTATTTTAAATCGGGTCTGGATTAATTTGGCGTTGTAGACCCGCGCCTTTGTAATAGCGTAGGACTTTTACCTTTTTCCGCACTTTAAATTCCCGCACTTTTAACTGTTAAACAATAACATGAAAGAATGAATGCCTGAAAATAAAATCAAAGCGTAGATCACCAATGCATGACAAGACAAATAATAAACTGAAAATGACACACAATTCACACACCACCCCTAGGGTACGCCTCACTGTTGCCTTACCTTGAAAGGTGATCGTCGAGCAGAAGACGTTTTAGTAAGTCCTCATGATCCGGGAACCTGGCATGAGGGTAGCTTCTAAGGTGTCTTCCCATTGCTTTGGTGATCACCCTGTTGCCTTGCCCCTCGAAACGTGGTCGTTGAGTACAGGACGTCTTAGTAAGTCCTTATGTTCCATTGATCTAGTTGCCTCGAAACGGTTGCCTCGGAACAGTTGCCTCGAAACGGTTGCCTCGGAATAAAAAGATCAATGGCATAAGGGTAGCTTCTAAGGTATCTTACTATTGCTCGGTGACCACACTGTTCCGAACCCTCGAATTGACCCGAACACCTCCAACGGTGGTGCTACCTACCTCTCAATGGTGGGATGGCACTACTTTAAGGACACTTACACAGAAGAATTCCTTAGGGTAGGTAGATTCTCGTAGATACTTGCTCTTTTCAAACAAAAAACAAACAAAATACTTTTCACACCTTACACTTTTCAAAAAGCTTTCAAAACAACTTTTCAAACACTCTTGAGGACTGATACAAGAGTCGATCTGAAACTTCAAACGAAACTTTTTTCAAAACCCACTCACACTTTGAAAAGCAAACAAACATTTTGAAAACACAATGAGCAAGTATCTAAGAGCCCATGGATAACCATGGATAGAAAGGGTGCTAACACCTTCCCTTTCTATAACCTACCTCCCGAACCGAGAGCAATCTCTTTAAAGGAATTTTTCTGTGCTTTTGTCCTTTCCATTTGGAGAAAATAAAAGACGGTGGCGACTCTTGCTTACCGCGACATTTCGCGAAACCAGCTAAAAAACAGTCAGTTCCAGATCCACCGATCACAGAACTGGCGACTCTGCTGGGGACCTTATAAAGTGAGGTGTACCTTAGGACTAAGATCACTGTGTTTTCAATTGCTTGAATTGTTTGCTTTATTATTGTGGGTACTGTCTTGGGAGTTCTATAGATCCTAACCCGGATCTGGGGATACCTTCTTAGAAAGTAGCAACAAGGCTGTGAGGGAACTATGCGGGGTATACCGACATGGTTGAAGCAGTCTGCTACGTTGATGTGGCACTTTGGTGTGTACCGGTAACCCTTGAGTCAATCAAGGAGAGTACGGGGCCTCCGCGTGGTGTCGTGAAGCATCAACAGACCTTAGGAACCTTAATTGAACCATCTTGGCCTCTTTAGGGTAGTGAGATGACTACTTTGGTGTACTCCGAAGTCGGTTGATACTCGATACTACACTCAATTGAGGATTGTTTTCTTGGGATATTTTGATCGCCAGTCAGTGGCTAAATCGAAACGATGAACAATGAAAGCAATCCAATGATATTGAGATCCTTAGAACCCGGTTACTTTGATAGGACAGGTATGAGCCAACCAACTTTAAGAGGGTAATACCCAAACCCCATGCTGGCCTGAACTCTAAGGGTTTCTCTTGTGTGACTTGTGTGCCTTCCAACTTGACTACTTGCATACTTGTTATCTAACACATGAACTATTTGCAGGTTTTGTTTATAGTCCTTAATTGGGACTCATAACAGGGTTTACTAAGTCTCTTGCAGGTTTTGTTTATAGTCCTTAATGGGGACTCCTAACAGAGTGTATTGAGTTTCTTGCAGGTTTTGGTTTGCAGTCCTTAATTGGGACTCATAACAGGGTTTACCTACATTACCCCATGCATAGCATGACATCATACCATTGCATACATCCTGCATAAGGACTAATCAATTTCAAGGATCTCAAGGGCTTGTGATGCAGGTCATGATGAATCAAACGTCTAGCAAGGGGCAAAGAGGATTTATTTTCCTCTAGCCGAGATTGTCAGGGGCTATGACCCACTGGATATGGTGAGCCTTTGACCCTTAAAGAAGGACTCTCAACAAAGTACCTTCAATCAAGCCACCAGTTTCCAATGCTAACTATTTTCTTGCTTACCCCGCGAGGTCCTTGAAAACATTGCATGCATACATAACATTGCATCACAGGTACCCTTTCTTTACAGGTCACTTACCCTCTCTGCTGTTTATTTCAGCATCATCATGTCTTCTGCACCATCCAATGAACAATCCATCAAGGCCCTCCAGGCTCAGAATGCCCAGTTCCAAGAGCTGATCATGAATTTGGCCCAGGGGCAGCAAGATCTGAAGACTCTGCTCCTGAAAAAGAAGAAGAAGAGGACTGTTTTGTTCAGCCCTAGACGCAGGTCTGGGAATACACCACAGGATGAAGCTGAGAGAACAACTCCATCTGTTAGGATAGACAGTCCCCATGGGAGAGAGGTGCCTAGTCCAGTGGTCTCCGACAACGAGACGGAGTTCAATGATGAGCAGTACCCTCCAGCTGAGGACAGGTACAAACAGTTGGAAGACCGGCTAAATGCGATGGAGATACAAAAAGTGCCCGGCCTGGACTTCGAGGATTTAGGTCTGTCTTCTGGGGTAGTAATCCCACGCAAATTCAAGGCACCTGCTTTCACTAAGTACGACGGGGCATCCTGTCCAAAGTTGCATCTCAGGGCTTACACAAGGAGGATCCAACCCTATACAGCTGACAAAAACTTATGGATCCATTTTTTCCAGGAGAGTCTTTCAGGGACTCAGCTCGAGTGGTTCTATCAACTGAGTGGAGCCAACATTCGCAGCTGGGAAGACTTGGCCACGGCATTCTACAAGCACTACCAGTACAATGCCGACCTTGCTCCCACGCGCACTCAACTTCAAGGAATGTCTATGGGTGCAGGTGAAGGTTTCAAGGAATATGCTCAAAAATGGAGAGACCTTGCTGGAAGGGTACAGCAACCCTTGACTGACCGCGAGCTCGTCGACATGTTCTTGGGGACCCTGTCTGGTCCATTCTTCAACCACCTGATTGGGAATTCTGCTGCTGGGTTTACAGATCTGATCTTGACCGGAGAAAGAATAGAAGCTGGTATCAAGTCAGGGAAAATACAGACTGGTGACTCCTCGAACACTGAGAAGAAACCATCCAAAAGGGAATCTAGTGCTGTCAACGCAGTAGCTATTGCAAAGCCGACCGGTGCTCCTCAGCGTCACCATCAACAAAGGGAAGAAAGACCTAAGAGGCAATTTACCCCCCTCGGCATGACCTTGTCACAGATATTGCCACAGTTGCTGGAAACCAAGTTGGTAACCCTCATGGATCCCCCGAAGAATCCTAACAGGACACCCTCAAGGTACAACCCCAATGCTCGCTGCGCCTATCATTCTGATAGCCCGGGGCATGCTACAGATGATTGTTGGACTTTGAGAAATAAGGTTCAAGATCTGATTGACGCAAAAGAAGTCCAGCTCGACTCCCCAGAGGCTTCCAATGTGATCACTGCTCCCTTGCCAAGACATGGCTAGGATTAGTTTTTGTTCATTCAAATATTCAAGTTGTAATTTTCTTTCAATTGTTCAAACATTTTGTTTCATGTCAAACTTGGTTATTTCATTAATGCATTACACTTGTCTGTTTTGAAGCAATTATGTTTACTATGCCTAAAAACTGTTTCCATATTTTTGTGATGATCAATGCTCGGTTAATAATGCTAAGCCTCTTGAGGGAGGATGACGAAAACGATACCGCGATCATTACAGTATGCTTTTGAACAGACCCCGCTGATGAGGTACAGGCATTGTTTCAATCCCTAAACACTGGAGTTATAAGGATGATAATCCCTCGTCAACCCCTCTGAGCCAAAGAAGTAGGAGTTTTTCTTTTCGAAACTTAAAACCCTTAATCATAACCTGGGGCAGGGTAGTCTCTCAGTTGATCCAAGTGCATAACGAATGGCACCAAAGAGATCCTTAAATAAAAAAAAGACAGTGATGGTTCCGAATAATCAATAAAGAAAGGCAGTCATTACTTCTCGAATTAAAAACCCATTAAGTCAAAACCTATGAAGGAGACTTACGAAACTGGGGCATCCCGCTGACTGTAATCCCAAAAAGAAACAGTTCAGGCAAAAAACAGGGATAACAAAATCAAAAAGAAAGAGGTATTATAAACCCTCAACAATGACAAAAAGGAGTGACTGCCTATAAGTTATCAACATCCGAATCATCACCGGAATTTCAGGGCAAAGACTCAACAAGGTCTAACGCACGATCAACTGAGTTTAGGTTTGGAGAATATCACGAAGAGCGGGTGGGTACAAATAATTTGAGCCTTTATCCTTTGTTTCTTAAACCGTGAACCAGGCCACGTTATAACCCTCAAAAGTCCTAGCTGAAGCATGGGTTAGTTCGAAAGCATACTGTTACGAAAGGTATCCTGACTCCTTAAGGCTTATGGTAAAATAACGAGTTGACATCACAGTTTTACAAAATTCACTTGTTTTCGCTAAAAGAAAATGCATTTTCAAAAACTTCAAAACAGACATAAGCTTTGCATTTTTAATATAACATTGCTTGCATATGACTATTTGTTTGAACATCATAGAAGCTCGCACGACGAATGTCTAATGAACAGAAGCACATCCCATCAAGGGGCATGGCATGTCCATCATCTGGGGCAGTCCAGTCAAGATTCAGAGGATCTCTCAAAAGGCCAAATAGCCTGGGGCAAATCTCCGCCTGAGTCACTTAGGGCATTCCAGCAACGAATCTTGCCTGATCAAACATCTTCTGATGGCATGGCAAAATACTTCCAACAGGGGCAACTCCCTGCATGCTAAGAGCATGGACATAGTCGAAAAAATACTACGCAATAATCAAAGACCCGCTAGGTTGACACACCTAGGCAAAAATAAGGGCTTCCCGGCGAACCAAAAGGGTTCGGGCAAAAATAAGGGATGAAAATGAAAAATCTGTACACCTGGCAAGTCGAAAACCTGAAAAGGCGGCTTGGGCAAAAATGGGTATCCCGGTGGACTGAAAACCCGAAAGGGCGGTCCATGCAAAAATTAGGGATCAAAGCGTACGACTATGTCCTGGCATCTCGTCACCTGCCTACCAGAAGATTTGTCAAGTACCTTCACAGGTACCTTCTTCTCCAACTGAAACTGGGGCAATAATGAGTTGTCTAAAGGATCCGGTTGCTCTATCCACCGAAGTGCCAAGGTAGGTTTGACTGAAGAATGCAACCCAGAGCGAGCGCGTCTCCCGGCTTTATTCAAAGGTTATCTCCCTACCAGGATATAACTGGGTTATCCTCAGCCAAAAGCCACGGAAAGATCGCCGTCAACACAGTCTTCTTACCCCCAGCGAAGTCTATTAACACTTCCAACATGACAACGGTATCCCCAGCGAAGTTACCATCAATATCCTAGCAAGAGTACCTCTCTCCCCACAGAGTATGGTTCCCCAGCAAGGTCGCTAGAGTCATTTCTCCCCGCAGAATAATCCATTCGCCAAGTTCATTCCCCAACGAAGTCATCTTCTCCTACCGGTATTCTTACAATTATCATCCCCAGCGGAAGCGAAATCTATTCTTCAATTTCAGCCCAGGAGTGACTTCCCGGCACCCGTCAAGGATTTACTTTCCTAGACGAAAAACATACATCGCACTTCATACATCATAGAAGGCATATACGCATCATACCTTACAAATCTCATTTATGTTGAGAGCATCGTCGCTTGATTCATATCATGCACCGCATATGACTGACCTTGACCGTTTAGGAAGGATACAGTTAAATGATCAGCTATGTCATAGAAGACAAATCCAGTCAGAAAAGACAAATCCAGTCAGAGAAGAAAAATCCAGTTAGAGAATACAAATCCAGTTAAATCAATGCCTAAAGATTTCTCTGATACCACTCGTCGTTATAGACACTCTTCGTCGTCATAGACACTCGTCGTTATAGACACTCGTCGTTATAGACACTCGTCGTTATAGACACTCGTCGTTATAGACACTCTTCGTCGTCATAGACACTCGTCGTTATAGACACTCGTCGTTATAGACACTCTTCGTCGTCATAGACACTCGTCGTTATAGACACTCGTCGTTATAGACACTCGTCGTTATAGACACTCTTCGTCGTCATAGACACTCGTCGTTATAGACACTCGTCGTTATAGACACTCTTCGTCGTCATAGACACTCGTCGTTATAGACACTCGTCGTTATAGACACTCGTCGTTATAGACACTCTTCGTCGTCATAGACACTCGTCGTTATAGACACTCGTCGTTATAGACACTCTTCGTCGTCATAGACACTCGTCGTTATAGACACTCGTCGTTATAGACACTCGTCGTTATAGACACTCTTCGTCGTCATAGACACTCGTCGTTATAGACACTCGTCGTTATAGACACTCGTCGTTATAGACACTCTTCGTCGTCATAGACACTCGTCGTTATAGACACTCGTCGTTATAGACACTCGTCGTTATAGACACTCTTCGTCGTCATAGACACTCGTCGTTATAGACACTCGTCGTTATAGACACTCTTCGTCGTCATAGACACTCGTCGTTATAGACACTCGTCGTTATAGACACTCGTCGTTATAGACACTCTTCGTCGTCATAGACACTCGTCGTTATAGACACTCGTCGTTATAGACACTCGTCGTTATAGACACTCGTCGTTATAGACACTCGTCGTTATAGACACTCGTCGTTATATACACTCGTCGTTATAGACACTCGTCGTTATAGACACTCGTCGTTATAGACACTCGTCGTTATAGACACTCGTCGTTATAGACACCCGTCGTTAAAGACCACCCGTCCTTGGAAACAACCTGTCAGTAGAGACAACTTCATCACCGTTTGAAGCTCCAGACTCAGCTCCTGTAACCAGTCAGGACACATCTATGCCAAGCATCGGAAAACCAACTCCTGCAACGTGTCAGGTAATCATTTTCTGTTTTGCAGGTACGCAAGTTCTCGCTAAGGAATCTCTTACGCGATCAACATCCAGATGGCATCTATAAGCCCATTATCCTATTCATCAACCTCTAAATGGCATCTATAAGCCCATTCCATCATCACACTGCAACTATGTGAGCGCAAATTTCTGGGCACTCTAGTGTTCAATCATCTTCTACCCTCGGATTACGAAAGGCACATCAGCCAATCTGCATCCTCAGGTCTAAGAAGATTGAACAGGGGCAACTGTTGTACCCCAAAATTTGCCCTCCCATATTTTTCAAGAAATTACCAAGCCAAGCTTCAAAGTTCCCCAAGGGTTGCACAGTGCAAGGGTCTCCTAAACAGTCAAGATTAGGGTTTTTTGTTCTGATCAAGAAAATGAAGTTTTCAAGGGCCCAACCAAGTCTCATATGCTTACAAATATGGTCAAGCATCCTACATGTCAAGTTTCAAGACTTTCAGCACAAAATTGCACAGTCAAAACCCTAATTGCACTACAGTCAACTGTAGGGGCAAAATGGTCATTTGACAGTCAAAAGTTCAAATTTTTGGTCAACATCTTATTTTGAAGCCACAAACATCATTTCATCAATGCTTGATCATGATTCTCAAAACTTGGCTCAAAAATCATCAAGATGCAAAAGTTTCTATTTTTGGACAGCTGGAAAAGTCAACTGAAATTGACCAAGGCATAACTTTCACATGGATTATCAGAAAAATTCCATCCAAATCTCATTTTGAATAGAAAGACATTTCCTACAATTCATCTTCATACTTCAAGTCCAAGAAATTCTCTCACAAAAAGTTATCAATTTCAACATTATAGGTCATTTTCCAAAGTCAACAAAAGGGGACTTTAAGTCAAAGGCCATAACTTGAGATTGGTAAATCAAAATGACATGGGATCAAAGGCATTGGTTAGAGGACTCAAAGACCTTTCTAAAATGTCCAAGAACATGAGCAAAGCTTAAAAATTGAGCAAGTTATGCATTGGAGAAGTTGGGAAATTTTTGTGAAATGGCCAAAATCATTTATCCTTGAAATCTCATTTTTGACAAAAGGGGCCCACTTTTTCCACTTGAATTGACTTGGCCATGCTTCCCACGTGTCCCATCTTTTATTTCATATTTTTTTATTAATTTTTTCATTTTTATTGATTTTATTGGATTTAATTAATTTTAAATCTTTTAAAATCAAA
Source organism: Vicia faba (assembly GCA_948472305.1). NCBI lineage: Eukaryota > Viridiplantae > Streptophyta > Magnoliopsida > Fabales > Fabaceae > Vicia > Vicia faba. The sequence goes on from OX451741.1 coordinate 115,521,133, forward strand.
AGAAATTCAAAAAAATTAATTTAAAGGGATATTTTGCTTTGATTAACCTTGAAGCATCATTATGTGCCTACCATTTTTCGTGCTAAGGCTTAAACAAGGCAAAAATTCAAATTTGAATCAAAAGTGGAAAGTGTGATAATGGTGGTTTATGCCAAATCCTAAACATCAATGCAAGGCATTATTGGCCATAATTTTCATTCATACACATTGCATAAGACATGTACAAGTGAAAGTGTCCAGGTTCATTCAAGAGACATGCATATTTCAAAAAAGGAAAACTTTTAATGTGTCTGATTCTTGTCTCATGGCATTAAAGGCCTGGTTAAATGGCTGTCTCTTACCGTTACAAGACCCTCACACTCCTATAAATACAAGGGCCAGTGGCACATTACAACGGACGAAAAAACACACAACAGGAGAACGAAAGAAACATTGGAGAGAGGCTGCCCACAAAATCCATCAAAGGTTGCCAGAATTTTCCAAGCAAAGCCACCCTTCAGCAAAAGTAGCCAAGCCCAGAAGCCCAGATCGAAGGTGCCTACATTCAGGAAGCGCCCAAATCGAAGGTCCAATCTACTGGTAAGAGAGGGTAAACTGTCCAACCTTGTATTTGCATTACACATTCGTGCTTGTTGTTACCTTCAATTTACTATCCTAGACAGGATCAAAGGGCCTGGGTTTGGCCCCAGGTCATGTTCTTCGTTTGCTAACATTTGCTGCAGATTTATCCTGAAAAGACTCAGCGCACGCAGGATCGAAGGGCCTGGGGTTCGATACCAGGCCCTGAGTTTATTTTGCTAACATACTTTTGCAGGTATAGCATCCCAGATCGAAGGAGACACCTTCTCTGGATCGAAGCTTCCCAGGCCTCCAGAATTATGCTTTTTTTTATTTGCTGCCTGTTTCCGTCGTTTTTCTTATACTTATTTTGACTATTTTTATTTCTTTTTTTTAATCAACATAAAATCAAAAACACAAAAAAATCAGAAAAGACAAAAAATAAATAATAATTTTATTTTAGTATTAATTTTGTAAATAAATCCCTTAATTAATTTAGATTTAATTTTAGGTTATAATTTAATTCTATTTCGCAATAAACCAAAAATAATAAAAATAGATCTTTAACACTTTTTACCTTTTTTTAATTAATTAAATATTTTTATTATAAGTATCATTAACCATTAACTTTGTAAATAAAATTTATAATTAATTTAGTTTTAATTCTAGGTTTTAACTTTAATGCATTTTCTTTAATAAATTAAAAACAATTAGAATTAGAATTAATCATTTGACTTTTAATTAATTTAATGTCATAAATATAAAAAAAAACATAAAAAACAAGTTCTTTCTTTTTATTTAATTTAATTATTCTATTAATTTTATTTTAATTCCTTAAAGGGTCCAACGCCCTCGCATTCGATCATATTTTCCTTTTTTTCGCGCGTTTTATTTATTTCTGTTGTAAATATAATGTAATTGCTCCAAAGCCATGTAATAGCTATTAGATATTTATTTTCTGCACTTTATTTTAAATCGGGTCTGGATTAATTTGGCGTTGTAGACCCGCGCCTTTGTAATAGCGTAGGACTTTTACCTTTTTCCGCACTTTAAATTCCCGCACTTTTAACTGTTAAACAATAACATGAAAGAATGAATGCCCGAAAATAAAATCAAAGCGTAGATCACCAATGCATGACAAGACAAATAATAAACTGAAAATGACACACAATTCACACACCACCCCTAGGGTACGCCTCACTGTTGCCTTACCTTGAAAGGTGATCGTCGAGCAGAAGACGTTTTAGTAAGTCCTCATGATCCGGGAACCTGGCATGAGGGTAGCTTCTAAGGTGTCTTCCCATTGCTTTGGTGATCACCCTGTTGCCTTGCCCCTCGAAACGTGGTCGTTGAGTACAGGACGTCTTAGTAAGTCCTTATGTTCCATTGATCTAGTTGCCTCGAAACGGTTGCCTCGGAACAGTTGCCTCGAAACGGTTGCCTCGGAATAAAAAGATCAATGGCATAAGGGTAGCTTCTAAGGTATCTTACTATTGCTCGGTGACCACACTGTCCCGAACCCTCGAATTGACCCGAACACCTCCAACGGTGGTGCTACCTACCTCTCAATGGTGGGATGGCACTACTTTAAGGACACTTACACAGAAGAATTCCTTAGGGTAGGTAGATTCTCGTAGATACTTGCTCTTTTCAAACAAAAAACAAACAAAATACTTTTCACACCTTACACTTTTCAAAAAGCTTTCAAAACAACTTTTCAAACACTCTTGAGGACTGATACAAGAGTCGATCTGAAACTTCAAACGAAACTTTTTTCAAAACCCACTCACACTTTGAAAAGCAAACAAACATTTTGAAAACACAATGAGCAAGTATCTAAGAGCCCATGGATAACCATGGATAGAAAGGGTGCTAACACCTTCCCTTTCTATAACCTACCTCCCGAACCGAGAGCAATCTCTTTAAAGGAATTTTTCTGTGCTTTTGTCCTTTCCATTTGGAGAAAATAAAAGACGGTGGCGACTCTTGCTTACCGCGACATTTCGCGAAACCAGCTAAAAAACAGTCAGTTCCAGATCCACCGATCACAGTATTGATTTTTGAGTGGCCTGTGAATAGGCGTTTTGTATACAAGAGGCTGACGTCCTAATAAGAGAACGCCACCGAGCAAAAAGGGTTTATACAAATTTTGTACAAAAGAAAATAAAACAGCTGTGTGAAATGAATGATCCACTGGGTTTCAACTCTGCTATTGCCTTTATAACTCCGAGCGTCTCATCACTTGATGACCTTGGTTGAAGGTGAAGCTGACTGATCGATGCCGTCTGATCTTGATGTAGATACCGGATTCTGGATGCAAAGTGATCAATGAGACATAGCATTACGCTTTTATCCCTAATTTTTGCCTGGACCGCCCTTTCGGGTTTTCAGTCCACCGGGATATCCATTTTTACCCAAGCCGCCCTTTCAGGTTTTCAACTTGCCGGGTGTACAGATTTTTTTCATTTTCATCCTTTCATTTTGCCCGAACCCTTTTGGTTCGACAGGAAGCCCTAATTTTTGCCTAGGCATGTCAGCCTAGCGGGTCTTTTTTTTTTTCATGCGTAATATTTTTTTACTATGTCTGCATTGGCGGGGTGAGGAAGGTCGTCACCATCCATATTGGTTAATATCATTGCTCCTCCTGAGAACACATGCTTAACCACAAATGGCCCTTCGTACGTAGGGGTCCATTTGCCCCTTGGATCACTCTGAGGAAGGATGATTCGCTTGATTACCAGATCCCCGACTCGATATTCTTGTGGTCTGACCTTTTTGTTAAATGCCCTGATCATCCGTTTCTGATACGTCTGACCATGGCAGATAGCAGCAAGTCTCTTTTCGTCAATGAGGTTGAGTTGATCAAGTCGTGTCTGGATCCAATCATCTTCGTTCAGATTCGCATCCTTCATTATCCGGAGAGAGGGTATTTGCACTTCGATTGGCAAGACTGCCTCCATACCATAAACCAGAGAGAAAGGAGTTGCCCCGGTTGACGTCCTGGCTGAGGTACGGTACCCATGTAGAGCGAACGGTAACATCTCGTGCCAATCTTTATAAGTCACTGTCATTTTCTGCACGATTTTCTTAATGTTCTTATTTGCTGCTTCTACAGCCCCATTCATCTTCGGTCTGTAAGGAGAAGAATTGTGGTGCTGTATCTTGAACTGTTCGCAGAGCTCAGCGATCATCTTATTGTTTAGATTGGTACTGTTGTCTGTAATAATTCTCTCAGGGACGCCGTACCGACAGATCAGGTTATGCCGAATGAACCGTGCTACAACAGTCTTGGTTACCATAGCATAGGATGCTGCCTCAACCCACTTCGTGAAGTAATCAATCGCCACTAGGATGAAGCGATGTCCATTAGATGCCGTAGGTTTAATCTCGCCGATCATGTCCATGCCCCACATTGCAAACGGCCAAGGCGCAGTCAGAACATTCAGGGGGACCGGAGGAACATGCACCTTGTCTGCATAAATCTGGCACTTGTGGCATGTCCTGGAATGTTGGTAACAGTCAGCTTCCATTGTGGACCAATAGTATCCTGCCCGTAGGATTTTCTTAGCCATAGTGTGTCCACTGGAATGTGTACCAAAGGTCCCTTCATGTAGCTCTTCCATGATTCTTTCTGCTTCAGTTTTATCCACACAACGCAGTAAGGTTGAATCATGGTTTCGCTTGTACAAGATGTTGTTGCTAAGGAAGAATTTGGCTGCGAATCTTCTCAGGAATTTCTTATCGTTGATAGATGCGCCTTCAGGGTATTCCTGAGTTTCCCGATATCTCTTCACTTCGTGGTACCAAGGCTTCTCAGTCACCAATTCAGTTTCGAGATCACAACAGTATGCCGGCTCGTCCAGTTTCCAGATGATGATCCGGGGAGCCTCATTATCCCATTTGACCTTGAACATTGAAGACATTGTAGCTAACGCGTCCGCCAACTGATTCTCTTCTCTTGGAAAGTGCTCAAATGTTATCTCTGTGAAGTGGGGGATCAGGGTCAACACACATTCTCTGTAAGGAATCAAGTTTGGATGTTTCGTATCCCACTCTCCTTTGATCTGATTGATCACAAGAGCGGAATCTCCGAAGACACTCAGAAATTTGATCCTCAGGTCGATCGCAGCTTGAAGACCCATGATACACGCCTCATACTCCGCCATGTTGTTGGTACAGTTGAAACACAGCCGGGCGGTGAGTGGAGTATGAGTACCTTCTGGAGATATGATGATGGCGCCAATACCATTTCCCAAAGCGTTGGATGCTCCGTCAAAATGCATAGACCATCAGGATCCTGGTTCAGGTCCTTCATCCGGTCCAGGTACTTCACAGTCAGTTACTATCATAATGCTTTCATCCGGAAACTCGAAGTTCATTGATTGGTAGTCATCCACAGCTTGATGTGCTAAGTGGTCTGCCCACAGCTTGAAGTTCATTGATTGGTAGTCACCCACACACAAAGCACCATTTCAAACAATTGAAAATCAAAGGCAAGTGATCTAAGCAAGTAACTAAGAGCCCATGGATAACCATGGATAGAAAGGGTGATAATACCTTCCCTTTCTATAATCTACTCCCCGAACCCAAGAAAACATCTCAAAGGTTTTTGCTGTGCTTTTTAACCTTTCCTTAGGATAAAATAAAAAGTCGGTGGCGACTCTTGCTCAACCGAAACATTTGCGAAAACAAACGCAAAACCCAAGTCAGTTCTCCCATCGTATCACAGAACTGGCGACTTTGCTGGGGAAAATTTTAAAAGTGGAGTAACCTTAGGGCTTAGATCACCCTCTTGCATGACAAATTGTTTGCTTTGATTGCTTTATATCTTGGCTCTCTTGTTTGGGTTTGAAATCCTACACCCGGATTTGGGGAAACATTCATAGATAGCAATACATTGTGGAAACTGTGCGGGGTATACCGACACGGTTGAAGCAATAGCTATATTAGTGCGACATATTTGTGAGTACCGGTAACCCTTGAGTTCAATCAAGGAGAGTACGGGGCCGCTGAGTGATGTCACTAAGCACTAATGACCTAGAACCTTACTTGACCATCTTGGCCTTTCATTAGGGGTAGTGAGATGACCGGCTTTGGTGCAGTCCGAAGTTGGTAGATACTCGATACTACACTCATTGAGGGTTGTTTTCTTGGAATATTTTGGTCGCTAGTTAAGTGGCTAAACCAAAACAATGAACATGGAAAACAATCCAATGATATTGAGCTCCTTAGAACCCGGTTACTATTTATAGAACAGGTTTTTAAGCCAACTACACTCAAGAGGGTACTTACCTATGAAACCCCATGCAAGCCTGAAACTAGGGTTTTGTGTGATTTGCTTGTACATATGTTTGTGCATACATCATGAGCATCATGAAGCATCATATGCATACACTAACCATTTCAAGGGTTTAGATCTTCATATTTGTTCTTGTTTTGTAGGTCATGGAAATTCTTCGCAGGAAAACTATCCAAGTCAACCTTGTGAAAATCCCTCCTCAACTCAAGGAGCTCACATCAAGAATTCCAGAAAGCTCTCCCTTCAGTGAAAGACATGGTAGACTGCTCAGCTTAGTCAACACCAACATTGAAGAGGACATGGTAAAGGTGTTGTTCCAGTTCTTTGACCCCCTTCACCATTGTTTCACATTCCCCGACTACCAATTGGTGCCCACTTTGGAGGAATTTTCTCAACTTCTGAGGATTCCTATTCTTAATCAACTACCCTAAAACGGTACGGAAAAAGAACCAAAGCCTGAAGATGTTGCTCAAGCACTACACTTGCAACCATCTGACATCAAGGGGCACTGGGAAACTAGAAGCGGTGTCAAAGGCTTCTTGGAAAAATTCTTGTTTGAGAAGGCACAAGAGTGTTGGAATTCATTGGACCTACAAGCCTTTGAAGAAATTGTGGCACTCCTCATTTATGGGTTGGTCCTGTTCCCAAATCCTGACCAGCTTATAGATGTCAACGCCGTCAAGATCTTCTTATCCAGGAATCCAATACCAACATTGCTTGGGGACATTCTTCACTCATTTTACACACGAACAACGAGAAAGAGGGGTGTTCTCATGTGCTGTACTCCTCTCCTTGCAAGGTGGTTTATTTCGCACCTTCCACAATCTGTCTTGAAGAATGACCAAGGCTTAAGGTGGTCACAACGGTTGATGACCCTCACTCACTCTGATGTACATTGGTGTTCTCGGTCCAGAGAAAATGTCATCATTGTTGATCATTGTGGAGAGTTCCCTAATGTCCTATTACTTGGCATTAGAGGAGGTATTACCTACAACCCTTGTCTAGATTTGAGACAATTTGGATATGCACGGAGGGACGGCCCTCACAACATGTTGATTCCTGACCTAGTTTTTGACTTTGACAACGATGCGCAAGGACTTCGCCAAAGTTTCATCAGAGCTTGGAGGATGCCTAACGAGGTAGACAGCAAGACACTGGGGCACAAGAACTCCATCCCTCTTGAGCCTTATCTCAAGTGGGTACGAACCCGAGCCCAGAGTCTAATGATGCCTTACCCTCATGTTCTCCCTGTGATTAAAGAGCCCGTTAAGGAAGTAGGGGTTCCCTACACCATCCTATATCCTGACATGCCTACATCGTGGGAGGAGATGCAGAAGAGTTGGATCCAACTCAAGGAGGAACATAATACTTTTGAAGCCAGCTTCTACGCCAGTGAGAAGAAGGTTTTGGAGCTTACCCGCCGACTCCATGAGGAAGAGACCCTCAACACCTACATCTCACCAAAGAGGATGCGCAACGTCTTTTTACCTTGAGAAGTTTTTTGTAATATTTGGCCCATGGGGCATTTATGTACTGACAAATTTCTTCTTATTAATATGACGTGCGTTCTTTTTGTTTGCAACAATTTTGAATTTTCTAAACCCTTGAATGCATTGCATAAACAAACATATCATTCATCATGCGCATAAGGAGGTCTCCACACCAGGTTTCCTTATCTTTCTGCTGTTTATTTCAGTAAGATGGATCTCGAACAGACGGTCAAGGACTTGCAGTCTCAAAACTCACAGTTTCAACATCTCCTGATGACCTTGGCAAAGGGTCAGGATGATCTAAAGGCCCTGCTTGGGAACAAAGAGCAGGTGAAAAAGAAGAAGAAGAGATTCGGGGTGGCTACCCTAGGAAGAAGGTTTAAGGGTGAAGCCAGAAGAGTTCTTGAATTTCCCCCTACGTCTGAAGAGGGAATCAGTAAAGGGAATGCGGCTGCGGTACCGTCTGAATCCGAAGTTGAAGAAGAGGAGGCTGAAGAAGACGAAGACTACTCTGAGAAACAATACCCGCCCGCCGATGATAAGTACAAGGGTTTGGAAGACAGGTTGGCAGCTATGGAGCTGTAGAGAGTTCCCGGCTTAGATTTCGAAGATTTGGGATTAGTTGCTGGAATTGTGATTCCCCCGAAGTTCAAAGTGCCAGTCTTTGCAAGGTATGACGGGCTGTCCTGCCCGAAGATGCATCTCAGATCATATGTAAGGAAGATCCAACATTACACTACTGACGAGAACTTATGGATCCATTTCTTTCAGGATAGCCTTTCAGGGGCTCAACTCGAATGGTTCTATCAGCTGGATGGAGCCAGTATCCGAAATTGGGAGGACTTGGCTACTGCATTTTATAAGCAGTATCAGTACAATTCAGACCTCGCTCCCACGCGTATCCAACTCCAGGGTATGTCACTGGGGACGGGCGAAGGATTCAAGGAGTATGTGTAAAAGTGGAGAGACCTGGCTGGCAGGGTGCAGCCACCGCTGACTGACCGTGAACTTGTTGACATGTACCTGGGGACCCTGTCTGGTCCGTTCTTCAATCATCTGATTGGGAATTCTTCTGCTGGTTTTACAGATTTGATCTTGACTGGTGAGAGAATAGAAGCTGGTATCAAGTCGGGGAAGATACAGAAAGGTGCCTCCTCAAGTACTGAAAAGAAGCCCTTCAAGAAGGAGGCCAGTGCTGTTCATGGTCCCAGAAGACAAATTAAGCCGGAACGCCGCCAAGCTGTCAATGCGTTGGTAATTTCAAAGCCTGTTGCTGCTCCTCAGCAGTATAACCAACCAAGGGGTGAGAGACCCAAGAGGCAGTACACTCGGATCAGTATGACCCTGTCTCAGATATTGCCGCAACTACTGTCAACCAATCTGGTAACTGTCAAAGAAGCTCTGAAGGTAGTGAACACAGCTTCTCCAAAGTACAACCCTAACACCCGGTGCGCTTATCACTCTGATAGCCTGGGGCATACTACGGATGATTGCTGGGATCTGAGGAATAAGGTTCAGGACTTTATTGATGCTAAAGAAATACAGTTCGAGGCGCCTGAAAGGCCCAATGTTGTAACTGCTCCCATGCCCCAGCATGGAGTGAATGCTGTGGAAGAAGACCTGTATGTAGCCTCCGTGGAAGAGATTGTTACTCCGTTATTGACTGTCAAGAGGAACCTGTTGCTAGCCGGTTTATTTCCGGGATGTGGTAAAGGTTGCCTTCTATGTGCTGTTTCACCTGTTGGTTGTCCTTTGCTGAAATCAGGTATCCAAAGCCTGATGGATAGCAAAGAAATCTTGTTCGAGAAGATTGTTGTTCCTGCTGTCCCTGCTGAAGAAGTTTCTATTGTCACTATTTTCAACAACCCTCCTAAGGCTCCTTCAAAGAAGCCTGTCAAAATCATGTCTACTCAGAAGATCGCTCCTATCATCATCACTGTTCCGGGGCCTCTCCCTTATACATCTGACAAAGCTGTCCCATGGCACTATGGGGCAGATGTTTATGCTCTCGGAGTTAAACAAGAGTTTGATACTAGTACCGGCGTCAGTAACATCACCGGGCCTGCCAAAGTTACTCACAGTGGTAGGCTATTCTCACCAGATATTGCGCCACCAGCTATTCAGAGACCTCTTGTCATCACACCTGCAAGTGTGCCTGCTTCCCTTCCTAATCAAGTTCCTGTTTCTACCCCTGCTGCCGAGTCGTCTGACGCTCGGGGCAAAGGGATTGCTACTGATTTGCCTGCCCTGACGGAGGCACCAAAGACAACCACTGTTGAAGCTTCCCAGCAAGAGATGGAAGAGATTCTCAAGATCATTAAGAAGAGTGATTTCAACGTAGTTGAGCAGCTGGGGCACACCCCATCTGTTGTACCCCAAAATTTGCCCTCGCATTTTACCACAAGAAATCTCCGCTTCAGGCGTTTCCTGATTCTTTCAAACTGGCTCAAGAATCGGTCAAACGGACTTTTCTCGTCAGTCAAGCAAAATTAGGGTTTTACTGATTTTCAGGGCTCTGGATTGTTTCACACAGTTGGCTTAGGGTTTTGGTTTACTTTGACTCAATTTTGATCAGTCGAACGTTATTTGGCATTTAATCAGGAATTAAGGTTTTTGTGGGCATATTCTCAGAAGGATTTAAATTCTACAGCACTTTGCAAGTTATTCCGAGATTCTGTTTGAATTCGCATTGTTTTGATTTAATCAGTAAAAGAGACAGTTGGTTTGAATTCACGTTCGTTTGATTGAACCAGTCAAAAGAAATATGCAGTTTGGATTTATAGTGTTTGTTGAAAATCAGGGAAAAAAAAGGAATGCGCCTGATCAATGTTTTGATTAACTATTGATTCGCTTTGGAGATACCAGGTTTAACTGATCAATGTGCTAAAGTATTGTTTATTTAAATTATTCATTATTCTAAATTAAGTGATTGAAATTTATTTTTCAATTATTTTAATTCAAAGAGTTTTAAATAATAGATAAACAATAAAGAAAGAGGAAATAGAATTGATTGGATAATAAAGACTTTTATTGATTCTTGAATTATTTGTACAATTATTGTTTATAATTTAATTACAAACAATGGTTTTACATTAATTTAAATATTAAATAAAAAAGAAAACTATCCTATTTTTTCTAATTCTTCAGTCTTCATTTAGTACCCCTCCATCCATTTTTATTCATCTGCAAAAGAAAAGGAGAAAAGTCAAAAAGCAGATAAAATAATAAACGACAGAAGAAATTCATCATTAAGGGCCACTGATTGGGATCAGTTAACCCTCTCTGCAAATCACGGGATTTCTCCCGGTTCACAAAGAGGGAAGAATTTTATTTAATCATGAATGCAAAGTTGAGAAAAAAATGCAAAGTGTCAAAATGCATAAAATGTCAAACTGCATAGTTCAGAAGCAAGTTCAAATCAAACTGAAAAAATCAAGTTGCAACTTTCTGTCAAATGCCAAAGGTACCCAAGCTGTCAAAAGAAGATTTGGCAAAGATATGGAAAGCTCAAAAAGTACAAAGTCTACTCAAAGCTGTCAAAGAAGAGAAAAATATGCAGAGGAAATCTTTTATGCAAGCAAACCTTTTCTTTTCATCATTTCCCAACAAGGGTGGCCCCTTCAGAAAAAGTACAGAAAAGAAACATATTTTAACATATTCAACTGTACTGAGAGAAGAAAAGAGAGGAAAGTAAGCAGGTTTTTAGGCTTTAGGCAGGCATAGGAAGAAAGATATAACACACAAGAACTGAACACAGTTCAAGAACTAAAAACCAACACAAAAAGAAAAGATACAAACTGCCAAGCTTGAAGCTTAACCACAACCTGCATATGCACAAACCAAAAAACCAAATACTAATCTCCAAACCATAACAACCAGAAGCCTAACAAAGCCATACCAGTATAAACCCTGTCAAGAAGAAGCATAACCTGTTTTCTAACCAAAACACAAACATCCAACCTGCCTAAGTAACAACCTGCTGAAGCCATAACCTGTCAAGCCATTATACCTGCTAAACCAGCATAAAACCTGGCCTAACCATCAATACCTGTAAAGCCCTTAAGAGCCAAAAACCCTTAAACCTGCATATGCAAAACCTGCTAGGCCATAAACCATAGCCCACTGCATCAAGCCATTCAAAACCTGCAATGGTCTAAAACCAAACATAACCTGGAAGCCATTCAAGAACCATAAGATCCTTGTCAAAGCAAAGGGGCAAAAGAAGACCAAAAAACCAGAAAACCTGTTGAAGCTCTAAAACCATTCAAAGCCTCACCCTGCCTGTCAAAAACCTCACAACATAAGCCTGTCTCACCAAAAGGCCTCAGACCTGCCATAGCATATTGCATCAAATCTCATAAACTTTCATGGCCTAAACCAATTTCTAAGCCCCAAATACCAAACCCTCAGATTTACATCATCATAGGGTGTTTCAGAAGAACATTCTAAACTAACAACGAGGCAACAAGTCAGAAGAAGAGAAAAAAAAGCTAATCAAAACAACAAAGTTGTTTCAACCATAGCGTTCAAAGCAACAAAGGCAACTCAAAAGGCAAAATTGTTCAGAAGCAACAATAACATTTCAAGCATACAGGCGAGGCCCCCTCAGAATTCTGAATTCATCATAGGGTGGAAAAAGAAGTAACAATCATACAGTGGCAAAGAAGAAGAAGAAAGAGGCGAATACGCAAACCAGAGCTTTCAGTTCAAATCATCATGAAACCCTAGGCAAAAGAGGTAGTACAGAAATACCAGGGAGCTCAAAGCATAAACATCAGCATCCTCCGCTCATCAAGCCTCCTGAGCACTTCCATTTTCCTCCTCCCCTCTGTCAAGGTAGTTTTCGTTTTCTCCTTTCCTTTCATACCTCACACAAGACAAGCAAAAACGCATTAAAACATAGAATCGGATTCAACAAATCAGAAAACCTTAACATGCAAATCTATTTGTTTAACGAATTTGAGACATGCCGTTACCTTGGTTCACCGTTGCCTAAGCGAACGTGAGGGGGAGGACGAGGAAGTGCTGGTGGCTAGACGGAAGAATTGGATTCAGAAACGCGTAAACGACGAAGACAACGCGAAGAAGACCTCCATGAGCGCCGCTGTACACAAACCCTAAAGCTTTCCCCTAACTGAAACAATTCTCACAAACCCTAAGAAACCCTTGTCTCAATAACTGGGCTGTGCCCCAACCATCTATGCCTAAGCCCAAAACATTGTTCCAATTCACACCCCTCTTTCAGCCCATTTCTAACTTAGTTCAACCTTTTATTTACCATCATATCTTTTTTTCATAAATTAACATAAATCCTTTTCTTTTACAATTAAAAACCCTTTTTTTAAACACAATCTATTTGTTTTCTAACTTAACATATTCTTTACAATATTACATTAATACTAATACATAAAAACACATTTTATTTAAAATATCTAATTTAAACTTTCTTTGTATAAACAAATTATAAAGACACTTTTTTTTTTATGTATAGTTTAATTAATTTAAAACATTTTATTTAAATATCCTTTGTACATATTAAACGCAAAAATTACAAAGATACATTTTTTTATATCAAATATAAAACGACAATTTTCAAACTTATAACATTTCCTCTCTTTTAAATATTTTTACATAATAAATGAAGATACATTTTTATACAAGAAAACATGTTCTTTTCATGAAAACATTTCTTTTTGTACATATTAAAAAAATACAAAATTAATTAGACGTTTAATTTTTTCTTTAAGTTAAACAAATACCTTAATACATTTAAATTCACATTGTCTAACCTGTAAATAATCACGTACGCATATACTTGTACACTTACACAATACATTCACATTGCCCCTATACACATTTGCTTATATTTGTATATTCGTCATTTACATTTGATCACAAATTCGATTTGGTTGTAACTTATTGGATACTATAAGTCTCATCCCCATTCATACACATGTACCCCCACTCCCGGATACTCATTTTGTAATAGCGTAGATTTTACATTTTCGCAATTTACCACTTTCAATTATACCATGATTAGACCTAGGGTATGCATGTACATAAAATCAAACGCTAGATAACCTAATACAAGAAAAATACATGAAATCAATACACAATCACACTTGCACCCTCTAGGGTAATCCCACATGTTGCCTTCCAAAATGGGCCATGCTTGCATGTCGAGTATCTTTGGCAAAACAAAATCAAATGATCATAAGTCCCTCAAAGTGTTGCCTAAACGGAATGATCATAGTCCCTTCAAAGCAAACTGTCAAAGACACTTGGCACCATTGCATTCATGGTCCATACGATGACCCGCGCCCGTCCCGAACAAACTTCCTAAACGCAAGATTGTCCACCAATTTCAATGGTGGAACAAGATTGTCAAAAAGGGTTGAAAACATAGAGAAAACCTTTGAGTACAATAGGGTAGACAAAACTCTTAGTTACTTGAGATCAACTTGCAAAAACACTTGCCTTCTTTTCAAAAACCACAATCCACAACACTTTCAAACAAACTCTCAAAAACATTTGAAACATCTTTTCGAAAAGATCCACACTTTTGTAAAACACTCAAACACGAGTCAAATACATTGGTCGCCTAAGACAAGGCATCTCTTCAAAAACATTTTCAAAAAACACACACACACACACACCATTTTCAAGCAATCGAAAATCAAGGCAAGTGATCTAAAAAACCAAGTAACTAAGAGCCCATGGATAACCATGGATGAAAAGGGTGCTAATACCTTCCCTTTTCATAATCTACCCCCCGAACCCACGAAATATCTCAAAAGGTTTTTGCTGTGCTTTTTTAACCTTTCCTTTAGGATAAAATAAAAAGTCGGTGGCGACTCTTGCTCAACCGCACAAGTGCGAATGCGAACGCAAAACCACAGTCAGTTCTCCCACCGTATCACAGAACTGGCGACTCTGCTGGGGAAAATTTTTAAAGTGGGGTTACCTTAGGGTTTAGATCACCTTTATTTTCAATTGATTGCTTTGCTTGCTTTTACATTTGTGGGCTTTGTATCGGAGTTTTATAGATCCTAACCCGGATCTGGGGGAAACCCTTTTAGGTAGCATAATCTGTGAGGGACCTGTCCGGCGTATACCGACATGGGTGAAGCAGTGGCTACATTGGTGTGGCGCCTTGGTCTGTACTGATATCCCTCGTGTTGAAACGGGGAGAATATGGGTCTTCCAAGGAGTCATTAAGCACCAACCAACCTTAGAACCCTAAATTGACCCAACTTGGCCATTAGAACAGTAGCAGTATGCTACGCTCATTGAGGCTAAACTCTTGCGATGGTTCCGGCCGCGAGAAAAGATTGCGATGCTGGAGTTATGACCAATTGAGGGTAGCCAATGATTTGAGATCCTCTAGAACCCGGTTACTTTTGATAGGACAGGTTTTAACCAACGAACTGAAAGAGGGTAGTACCTGAACCTCATGTAAGCCTAAACCTAAGGACTTGTTTGCTTTGTGTGAATATGTTTGCCTGTATATACACTCACTTGCTTGTGCATACATGTACATAACATCATAACATCATACCATAGCATTTTCAATAACCATTTCAAGGATCTCAAGGGTTCTTTTGATGCAGGGTTACGTTGAACCAGACATCTACCAAGGGGAAAGAGGTTTTCTCCTCTAAACAAAGTTCTCCAGTCAAAGATCAAGTGCAACAACTTGAATCAGTGGCTATGACCCACTCGACATGGTGAGCTTGATTCTCGTGGAAAGACATCCACCGATACAAATCTCTCCAATCAAAGATCAAGTGCAACAACTTGAATCAGTGGCTATGACCCACTTGACATGGTGAGCTTGATTCTCGTGGAAGGACGTCCACCGGTGCAGAGATCTCCAATCCAAGAGCAAAGTTCAACCACTAACATTTTATTGTGTTTACCCCAAGAGATCCTTGAAAGCATGCATCCACATATCATGCATTGCATTTTGACAGTCTTTCCTTTTTCAGGTTTCCTTACTCTCCTGCTGTTTATTTCAGCAAGAGATGGCTCTAGAAAGATCTGTCAAAGACATCCAAGACCAGACTGCTCAGCTGCAGGAGATGTTCCTGAACTTGTCTCTGAGGCAAGAGGAGATGAAAGCTCTCCTCACAAAGGGCTTGGAGAATTCCAACAATGCCAGGAGTGATCAGCTTGCGGAGCTGCAGTTTGATCTGACAACCTTAAGGACCCAAGTAATGGGACAGTTGGTGGGCCAGATGGCTCTCATCCAAGACCTATCCCAAAGACAAGAGGAACTCAGAGTTCTTGTCCGCCAACTGCTTCCAAACAACCAACTGGGGCAAGCATCTGAGGTTGAAGAGCAAGTCACCGCCCAACCTCCAGCCACTCAAGAAGACAAGGGAAAAGCTCCTTTGCTTGCTTCAGGGTCACAAGCCCATCAACAACCTCGCCAGCGTCAACGGGGTAATCGGCGTAAGCAGGAAACGTCGGGAAGACAATTCACGGAGACTGAAATACCATCATTCTTCATACTGAAGCGCTTGTTGGAGGTCAACTTGCTTACCGTAAAGGACCCTCCTCAGAAGCTCAATACCTCCTCTCCTAACTATCATCCCGACGCATTCTGTGTTTACCACTCCTACAGCCCAGGACACGACACCAACGACTGTTGGGCCTTGAAGAACAAGATTCAAGATCTGATTGACATCGGGGTGCTAGAATTCATGCCAGACGGCGAGATGAAAATCTTCCGTTAAAGGGTTCTCCGCCTGAAGTGACAAAGCTCAAGCTGAAAGACTTTTGCTTCTTTTTGAATTTTCAAAGTTGTAATTTCTTTTGCTGTCAAACAATTATTTGTTGATGTTAAACTCTGTTTTCATTAATGCATTGCATATGTTTGTCTTGAATTCATCCATTCGTTTCACTACTCTTATGCTTTTCTTTATGATATTTGACTCTTGATAAAAAGCTATAAGCCTTTAGAGGGAGGATGACAAAACAATACCATGATCTTATACAGTATGCTTTTGAACAGACCTCGCTGATGATGTACAGGCATTTCTTTCAATTCCCAAACACTGGAGTTATAAGGAAGTTAATCCCTAGTCAACCCCTTCGAGCCAAAGAAGTAGGAGTTTTCTGTTATAAACAATCGAAACCTTTGATATAAACCTGGGGCAGGGTAGTATCTCAGTTGATTCAAAAGAAAATGCACATTGAAGTCGCAAACTCTCAGTTCTTAATACAACGAACGATGTCAAAAAAAAAAAGAGAAAGCATTCCTTTGGAATCAAAAGACAGGGGTGGTTCCCTATCACATAGACAGTCAATCTCTTAAAAGAGAAAAGCCCACCAAGCCAAAACCTATAAAGGAGGCTTAAGAAAGCTGGGGTATCCCGCTGACAGTAATCCCAGAAAACGGTAACAGCCAGGCAAAAGTTAGGGATAACAAATCAAAATCAAAATAGTGAGGTCATTACAAAATCCTCAGAAACATGAAAAATGTTGAAAAAGAAAAAAAAAGGAGATAATGACTGTCTCCCCGAATTCAAACTGGTGAACCATCGCCCAAAAGTCGTTCCAAACTCAAAAAAGAGTATGACGCAATTAACTGAGCTTAGGTTGGAGAACATCACGAAGAGCGGGTGGGTACAAATATACTTTGAGCCTTTATCCTTTGTTTCTTAAACCGTGAACCAGGCCACGTTACAACCCTTCAAAAGTCCTAATTGAAGCATGGGTTAGTTCGAAAGCATACTGTTACAAAAGGTATCCTGACTCCTGTAGGGCTTTGCTCTAAATCTTGTGTTGACTTGTCTTATGAAAAGTTTTCCGCTAAAAACGCATTTTTCAAAACTTCGAGACAAACATAAACTTTGCATTACTTGAATATCACTGTCTGCATTTGGCTTTTTTGTTTGACAGCGAAGAAATTCATGCAGCGAATGTTCGGAGGAACGAAAACTCTCTCAGTAAGTGAAAATCACTTCAAGAGGACAACACTTCCATCAAATCTCCTATCAACAAGGGGCATGACATGTCACAATTCAATTAACCTGGGGCAGTCCAGTCAAGATTTCAAGAAATCTCTCAATATGCAGACTGATTCAAGACTCCTTCACCACCACTTGGGGCATTCGAATGTCAAAGGTGTTCAACAAATCAACTACAACATTTCCAGACTCGATTCCTGTATCCAGCCAGGGCATATCTGTTGACCACATTTCCAGACTCGATTCCTGTATCTAGCCAGGGCACGTCTGAAGAGTTTGAAGATTCGATTCCTGTATCCAGCCAGGGCACATCTATCAACTACAACATTTTTAGATTCGATTCCTGTATCCAGCCAGGGCATATCTGTTGACCACACTTCCAGACTCGATTCCTGTATCTAGCCAGGGCACGTCTGAAGAGTTTGAAGATTCGATTCATGTATCCAGTCAGGGCACATCTATCAACTACAACATTTCCAGATTCGATTCCTGTATCTAGCCAGGGCATATCTGTTGACCATATTTCCAGATTCGATTCCTGTATCCAGCCAGGGCATATCTGTTGACGACTATTTCCAGACTCGACTCCTGTATCCAGCGAGGGCACGTCTGAAGAATTCCAGATCAACACCTGTAACAAGCCAGGAAAACATCTGTGGACGACCGATTGTAGACCAACACCTGTAACAAGCCAGGAATTTATCTACATCACCATTTGGGGCATTCGAATGTCAAAAGTGTTCAAAAACCCGATGCAGTTTTACACTGACTCATCGTCAGGAAATCCTACACAGATCTCCTCAAAATAGGAAGACCCCAGTAGTTTGGCATACAACCCAAGCTTCTGATTCTCCCGACAGTGGTCCCAAGGCCTCTCATTTTAACAATTGAAGACTCTTGCCCTCCACAGCAGCAGCCAAGGATTTATTTTCCCCGGCAGCAATCAAGATTCTTTTATCTGCAGCAGTCAAGATTCATCTATCCTCAGCAAGATAGCTCATCAGCTTACATGCGCATTCATCACATTCATGTCATAAACATTGATGTCACATACATTGCATCATGCATCATGACATTGCATACAACTAACCCTTTACCTTTTCAGGTAAGATCAGTCGGCAAACAAAGATCATCTTCCAAGTTTACTCAGATGTGACCCGGACACGGCGACATTCTGATACTTATTCCAAATTCATCCAGATGCAGTTCTACACGAGCTCATCATCAGGAAACCCTACACCGGTTCCTCTTCAAGACATCTGAAAACAGTTTACGGATTCTTCCCAACAACGGATGTCAATCTACCAACTTGTTCAGACTCTTCTCAACTTTTGAAAACAGTTTACGGACGCTTCCCAACAACGGATGCTGCTCTATTGCTTATTCAAATCTCAAATAGTTTACAGATTCTCCAGACCTGGATGTCAATCTATTGCTCATTCGGACCCCCAATTCAGAGAAGTTCCAAAACATGGATGCCCTTCTGATACTTGTCCAATCACCATTGACATACAGTTCATAACCAGATGGCATCTATAAGCCCATCCTCCTACCGGCAGTCACCAGATGGCATCTTTAAGCCCATCACCAAATGGCATCTTTAAGCCCATTATCAGATGGCATTTATAAGCCCATTCCCCGACAAGATTCTATCGTACCAGGTGGCATCTTTAAGCCCATCACCAAATGGCATCTTTAAGCCCATTCACCTCTACCATCATATCGCCGAGTGCAAATTTTCTGGGCACTTTAGTGTCCAATCTTCTTTTACCTTCAAGTCGCAAAAGGCAAACTTGCCAATCTAACTCTTCAGGTCCAAGAAGATTGAACAGGGGCAACTGTTGTACCCCAAAATTTGCCCTCGCATTTTACCACAAGAAATCTCCGCTTCAGGCGTTTCCTGATTCTTTCAAATTGGCTCAAGAATCGGTCAAACGGACTTTTCTCGTCAGTCAAGCAAAATTAGGGTTTTACTGATTTTCAGGGCTCTGGATTGTTTCACACAGTTGGCTTAGGGTTTTGGTTGACTTTGACTCAATTTTGATCAGGCGAACGTTATTAGGCATTTAATCAGGAATTAAGGTTTTTGTGGGCATATTCTCAGAAGGATTTAAATTCTACAACACTTTGCAAGTTATTCCGAGATTCTGTTTGAATTCGCATTGTTTTGATTTAATCAGTAAAAGAGACAGTTGGTTTGAATTCACGTTCGTTTGATTGAACCAGTCAAAAGAAATATGCAGTTTGGATTTATAGTGTTTGTTGAAAATCAGGGAAAAAAAGGAATGTTCCTGATCAATGTTTTGATTAACTATTGATTCGCTTTGGAGATACCAGGTTTAACTGATCAATGTGCTAAAGTATTGTTTATTTAAATTATTCATTATTCTAAATTAAGTGATTGAAATTTATTTTTCAATTATTTTAATTCAAAGAGTTTTAAATAATAGATAAACAATAAAGAAAGAGGAAATAGAATTGATTGGATAATAAAGACTTTTATTGATTCTTGAATTATTTGTACAATTATTGTTTATAATTTAATTACAAACAATGGTTTTACATTAATTTAAATATTAAATAAAAAAGAAAACTATCCTATTTTTTCTAATTCTTCAGTCTTCATTTAGTACCCCTCCATCCATTTTTATTCATCTGCAAAAGAAAAGGAGAAAAGTCAAAAAGCAGATAAAATAATAAACGACAGAAGAAATTCATCATTAAGGGCCACTGATTGGGATCAGTTAACCCTCTCTGCAAATCACGGGATTTCTCCCGGTTCACAAAGAGGGAAGAATTTTATTTAATCATGAATGCAAAGTTGAGAAAAAAATGCAAAGTGTCAAAATGCATAAAATGTCAAACTGCATAGTTCAGAAGCAAGTTCAAATCAAACTGAAAAAATCAAGTTGCAACTTTCTGTCAAATGCCAAAGGTACCCAAGCTGTCAAAAGAAGATTTGGCAAAGATATGGAAAGCTCAAAAAGTACAAAGTCTACTCAAAGCTGTCAAAGAAGAGAAAAATATGCAGAGGAAATCTTTTATGCAAGCAAACCTTTTCTTTTCATCATTTCCCAACAAGGGTGGCCCCTTCAGAAAAAGTACAGAAAAGAAACATATTTTAACATATTCAACTGTACTGAGAGAAGAAAAGAGAGGAAAGTAAGCAGGTTTTTAGGCTTTAGGCAGGCATAGGAAGAAAGATATAACACACAAGAACTGAACACAGTTCAAGAACTAAAAACCAACACAAAAAGAAAAGATACAAACTGCCAAGCTTGAAGCTTAACCACAACCTGCATATGCACAAACCAAAAAACCAAATACTAATCTCCAAACCATAACAACCAGAAGCCTAACAAAGCCATACCAGCATAAACCCTGTCAAGAAGAAGCATAACCTGTTTTCTCACCAAAACACAAACATCCAACCTGCCTAAGTAACAACCTGCTGAAGCCATAACCTGTCAAGCCATTATACCTGCTAAACCAGCATAAAACCTGGCCTAACCATCAATACCTGTAAAGCCCTTAAGAGCCAAAAACCCTTAAACCTGCATATGCAAAACCTGCTAGGCCATAAACCATAGCCCACTGCATCAAGCCATTCAAAACCTGCAATGGTCTAAAACCAAACATAACCTGGAAGCCATTCAAGAACCATAAGATCCCTGTCAAAGCAAAGGGGAAAAAGAAGACCAAAAAACCAGAAAACCTGTTGAAGCTCTAAAACCATTCAAAGCCTCACCCTGCCTGTCAAAAACCTCACAACATAAGCCTGTCTCACCAAAAGGCCTCAGACCTGCCATAGCATATTGCATCAAATCTCATAAACTTTCATGGCCTAAACCAATTTCTAAGCCCCAAATACCAAACCCTCAGATTTACATCATCATAGGGTGTTTCAGAAGAACATTCTAAACTAACAACGAGGCAACAAGTCAGAAGAAGAGAAAAAAAAGCTAATCAAAACAACAAAGTTGTTTCAACCATAGCGTTCAAAGCAACAAAGGCAACTCAAAAGGCAAAATTGTTCAGAAGCAACAATAACATTTCAAGCATACAGGCGAGGCCCCCTCAGAATTCTGAATTCATCATAGGGTGGAAAAAGAAGTAACAATCATACAGTGGCAAAGAAGAAGAAGAAAGAGGCGAATACGCAAACCAGAGCTTTCAGTTCAAATCATCATGAAACCCTAGGCAAAAGAGGTAGTACAGAAATACCAGGGAGCTCAAAGCATAAACATCAGCACCCTTCGCTCGTCAAGCCTCCTGAGCACTTCCATTTTCCTCCTCCCCTCTATCAAGGTAGTTTTCGTTTTCTCCTTTCCTTTCATACCTCACACAAGACAAGCAAAAACGCATTAAAACATAGAATCGGATTCAACAAATCAGAAAACCTTAACATGCAAATCTATTTGTTTAACGAATTTGAGACATGTCGTTACCTTGGTTCACCGTTGCCTAAGAGAACGTGAGGGGGAGGACGAGGAAGTGCTGGTGGCTAGACGGAAGAATTGGATTCAGAAACGCGTAAACGACGAAGACAACGCGAAGAAGACCTCCATGAGCGCCGCTGTACACAAACCCTAAAGCTTTCCCCTAACTGAAACAATTCTCACAAACCCTAAGAAACCCTTGTCTCAATAACTGGGTTGTGCCCCAACCATCTATGCCTAAGCCCAAAACATTGTTCCAATTCACACCCCTCTTTTAGCCCATTTCTAACTTAGTTCAACCTTTTATTTACCATCATATCTTTTTTTCATAAATTAACATAAATCCTTTTCTTTTACACTTAAAAACCCTTTTTTTAAACACAATATATTTGTTTTCTAACTTAACATATTCTTTACAATATTACATTAATACTAATACATAAAAACACATTTTATTTAAAATATCTAATTTAAACTTTCTCTGTATAAACAAATTATAAAGACACTTTTTCTTTTCTTTTTTTATGTATAGTTTAATTAATTTAAAACATTTTATTTAAATATCCTTTGTACATATTAAACGCAAAAATTACAAAGATACGTTTTTTATATCAAATATAAAACGAAAATTTTCAAACTTATAACATTTCCTCTCTTTTAAATATTTTTACATAATAAATGAAGATACATTTTTATACAAGAAAACATGTTCTTTTCATGAAAACATTTCTTTTTGTACATATTAAAAAAATACAAAATTAATTAGACGTTTAATTTTTTCTTTAAGTTAAACAAATACCTTAATACATTTAAATTCACATTGTCTAACCTGTAAATAATCACGTACGCATATACTTGTACACTTACACAATACATTAAAACTGCCCCTATACACATTTGCTTATATTTGTATATTCGTCATTTACATTTGATCACAAATTAGATTTGGTTGTAACTTATTGGATACTATAAGTCTCATCCCCATTCATACACATGTACCCCCACTCCCGGATACTCATTTTGTAATAGCGTAGATTTTACATTTTCGCAATTTACCGCTTTCAATTATACCATGATTAGACCTAGGGTTTGCATGTACATAAAATCAAACGCTAGATAACCTAATACAAGACAAATACATGAAATCAATACACAATCACACTTGCACCCTCTAGGGTAATCCCACATGTTGCCTTCCAAAATGGGCCATGCTTGCATGTCGAGTATCTTTGGCAAAACAAAATCAAATGATCATAAGTCCCTCAAAGTGTTGCCTAAACGGAATGATCATAGTCCCTTCAAAGCAAACTGTCAAAGACACTTGGCACCATTGCATTCATGGTCCATACGATGACCCGCGCCCGTCCCGAACAAACTTCCTAAACGCAAGATTGTCCACCAATTTCAATGGTGGAACAAGATTGTCAAAAAGGGTTGAAAACATAGAGAAAACCTTTGAGTACAATAGGGTAGACAAAACTCTTAGTTACTTGAGATCAACTTGCAAAAACACTTGCCTTCTTTTCAAAAACCACAATCCACAACACTTTCAAACAAACTCTCAAAAACATTTGAAACATCTTTTCGAAAAGATCCACACTTTTGTAAAACACTCAAACACGAGTCAAATACATTGGTCGCCTAAGACAAGGCATCTCTTCAAAAACATTTTCAAAAAACACACACACACACCATTTTCAAGCAATCGAAAATCAAGGCAAGTGATCTAAAAAACCAAGTAACTAAGAGCCCATGGATAACCATGGATGAAAAGGGTGCTAATACCTTCCCTTTTCATAATCTACCCCCCGAACCCACGAAATATCTCAAAAGGTTTTTGCTGTGCTTTTTTAACCTTTCCTTTAGGATAAAATAAAAAGTCGGTGGCGACTCTTGCTCAACCGCACAAGTGCGAATGCGAACGCAAAACCACAGTCAGTTCTCCCACCGTATCACACCATCCAAGATTTCTATGCTATCATTGTTGTTGTGTTCAGAGGCCCATGCCAAGGCCCTGATTTCCTTCCTGAAGACGACCCATGTGCCACAAGAAACGTCTGCTGATCAATTTACTGATTGTGTGGCCAACTTGACTGCCGATAATAGGTTGGGCTTCTCTAACGCAGATCTGACTGCCAAAGGAAAGAACCATAACGATGCCCTGCATGTCTCCATTGAATGCAGGGGCACTACTCTTGCCCATGTGTTGGTAGACACCGGTTCTTCTTTGAACGTATTACCCAAGAAGGCCCTAGACAGGTTGGATTGTGAGGGTTTGGAGCTCAAGCCTAGTAACATTGTTGTCCGGGCCTTTGACGGGTCCAAGAGGATGGTACATGGTGAAGTTGACATTCCAATCAGGGTTGGTTCTCAAGTTTTTGATTCTACCTTCTATGTGATGGATATCTGACCATCCTATTCTTGTTTGCTGGGTCGTCCATGGATCCACAAGGCTGGAGCTGTGACCTCCACACTACATCAGAAGCTTAAGTACCCGGTTAGAGGAAAAATTGTGACAGTTTAGGGGGAGGAAGAATATATGGTCAGCCACCTTAACTCATTCCGGTACATAGAGATGGATGGGGAATTCATTGAAACCCCCTTTCAGCACTTTGAAGAAGTTCCTCAAACACTGGCGTCAACAGAGACTGTGATCGAAGATTCTCCTTTGAAGATGGCTTCCTTAAAGGATGCCCGGGCTGTTATTAAGAAAGGTGAGTGTGCAAACTGGGGCCGACTTCCTGACTTTACTCCGAAGACCGACAAGTTTGGTTTGGGTTTCACTGCAGAGGCTCAGAAGGCTGTTCATAAGGCAAGGATTGGAAGACCTCCTGTGTTCATCACCAACCCAGGAGTGAATGCTGTTGAAGACGACGTGGAGGAATTTGAATTCGACAGCTGGATCTACCCAACAACCGACAGTGGACCAAGCAACTGGACTGCCAAAGACTTCACACCTATTACTTTTGTCACTCAGTAATGAACTCTTTTGTTTTGAATTTGTAACAAACAATATTTTGAAACTTTTATGGCTCGGTGTCTTACCCGGAGCACCGTGGCTTCATTTGTGAGGGCTTTTGTGTGTCATTTTCATATATCATCAATAAAAACATTGGACGTTTGTTGCATTTCAAAATCTTACGCTCCTTTTCTTTCTTTATTATATATTGCAAAACAACTATATTTACACACACTCACTTATACAGGTTCCAATCCACTCTGGATCTCACTGGTAACGACTCTGCTACTGCCAGTTATGACTTCGAAAATCCGATCAACTTAGCCGAAGACGAAGGTGCAGATGATTGCGAAGTGCCTGGTGAGCTCGCAAGACTGTTACTCCAGGAAGAGAGGGTCATCCAGCCACATGAAGAGCCAGTGGAAACGGTAAATCTGGGTACTGAGACAGACAGAAAGGAAGTCAAGATTAGTGCCAATCTAGAGCTCAGTGTGAAACAACGGTTGATTCAGATGTTGCATGACTATGTGGAAATCTTTGCCTGGTCTTATAAAGACATGCCTGGGTTGGATACCGACATTGTGGTTCATCACCTGCCTACCAAGGAAGACTGCCCTCCGGTAAAACAGAAGGTCCGCCGTATGCGTCCAGAAATGTCCGAGAAAATCAAAGCTGAGGTTATGAAACAATTTGATGCCGGGTTTCTAGCAGTGACTTCTTACCCTCAGTGGGTTGCCAACGTGGTTCCAGTACCGAAGAAAGATGGTAAGGTCCGAATGTGTGTTGATTATAGGGATTTGAACAGGGCGAGCCCTAAGGATGATTTCCCTCTGCCTCATATCGACGTTCTGGTTGACAACACTGCTCAGCATAAAGTATTCTCCTTCATGGATGGTTTCTCCGGTTATAATCAGATCAAGATGGCTCCTGAAGACATGGAGAAGACCACTTTTGTTACTCAGTGGGGCACCTTTTGCTACAAGGTCATGCCTTTTGGGTTGAAAAATGCTGGGGCAACCTACCAACGTGCCATGGTTGCTTTATTTCATGATATGATCCATCACGAGATAGAAGTATACGTCGACGATATGATTGCAAGGTCCCAAACTGAGGAGGAACACCTTGACCATCTACGGAAGCTATTTGACCGTCTGAAGTTGTACAAGCTGAGGTTGAACCCAAACAAGTGCACCTTTGGGGTGAGATCTGGAAAATTGCTAGGCTTCGTCATAAGCGACAAAGGTATTCAAGTGGACCCTGCCAAAGTGAAAGCCATACAAGAGATGCCAACTCCCAAGATAGAGAAAGAAGTCAGAGGATTTCTAGGAAGTTTGAATTACATTGCCCGATTCATCTCACATCTAACTGCTACCTGTGAACCAATCTTCAAGCTGCTGAAGAAAGATCAAGTAGTACGTTGGAATGATGAATGTCAGTCCGCTTTCGAAAAGATCAAAGAGTATATCCAAGAACCACCCATTCTTATGCCACCAGTTGAAGGGAGACCTCTAATCTTATACTTGACAGTACTGGACAACTCAATGGGGTGTGTGCTGGGGCAGCATGACGAGTCTGGCCGAAAAGAGCACGCCATTTATTACCTTAGCAAAAAGTTTACCGACTGTGAGACCCGATACTCACTGCTCGAGAAAACTTACTGCGCTTTGGTATGGGCTGCTTGCCGACTGAGACAGTATATGTTGACTCACACTACTCTGTTGATTTTAAAAATGGATCCAATCAAATACATATTCGAAAAGCCTGCCTTGTCCGGAAGAATAGCAAGATGGCAGATGATCTTGACGGAATATGACATCCAGTACACGACTCAAAAAGCAATCAAGGGAAGTGTATTGGCAGATCATTTGGCACACCAGGCAGTGGATGATTACCAGTCGATGAACTTTGAATTTCCAGACGAGGATATCATGGTAGTGACTGATTGTGAAGTACCTGGACCGGATGAAGGACCTGAGGAAGGATCCCGATGGTCTATGCACTTTGACGGAGCCTCAAACGCTTTGGGTAATGGCATCAGTGCTGTGATCATATCCCCTAAAGGCACTCATACTCCACTTACCGCCCGACTGTGTTTCAACTGCACCAACAACATGGCAGAGTATGAGGCATGTATCATGGGTCTTCAAGCTGCAATTGACTTAAGGATCATGTTTCTGAGTGTTTTCGGAGATTCCGCTCTCGTGATCAATCAGGTCAAAGGCGAGTGGGATACGAAACACCCGAATCTTATTCCTTATAAGGAGTATGTGTTGACGTTGATTCCCCACTTCGAGGAGATAACTTTTGAACACTTCCCAAGAGAGGAGAATCAGTTAGCGGATGCGTTGGCTACGATGTCTTCTATGTTCAAAGTCAAATGGGACAACGAGGCGCCCCGGATCATTATTTGAAAGTTAGATGAACCTGCACATTGCTGCGATCTCGAGACCGAAGAGGTAACAGAAAAACCATGGTATCATGAAGTGAAGAGGTACCTTGAAGCTCAAGAATACCCCGAGGGTGCATCCGTTAATGACAAGAAGTTTCTGAGAAGGTTCGCAGCAAAGTTCTTCCTCAGCAACGGCATTCTGTACAAGCGAAACCATGATTCAACCTTACTGCGTTGTGTGGATAAGACTGAAGCAGAAAAGATCATGGCGGAGCTACATGAAGGTACCTTCGGAACACATTCCAGTGGACATAACCATGGAAAAGAAAATCCTTCGGGCAGGATATTTCTGGTTCACAATGGAAGCAGACTGTTATCAGCATTCGCGAACTTGTCATAAATGCCAGATCTATGCTGATAAGGTGCACATTCCTCCGGTTCCTCTGAACGTCTTGACAGCACATTGGCCTTTTGCAATGTGGGGCATTGATATGATTGGCAAAATCAGACCTACGGCATCCAACGGGCATCGTTTCATCCTGGTAGCGATTGATTACTTCACAAAGTGGGTTGAAGCAGCTTCCTATGCTACCGTAACCAAGAACGTCGTGGCACGGTTCATTCGGCACAACTTGATCTGTCGATACGGTGTACCTGAGAGGATCATTATGGATAATGGTACCAACCTCAACAACAAGATGATCACTGAGCTCTGCGAGAAATTCAAGATACAACACCACAACTCTTCACCTTACCGGCCAAAGATGAATGGGGCTGTAGAAGCAGCGAATAAGAACATCAAGAAGATTGTGCAGAAGATGACAGTGACCTACAAAGATTGGCACGAAATGTTACCGTTTGCTCTTCATGGGTACCGTACCTCAGCACGGACGTCAACAGGGGCAACTCCCTTTTCCTTGGTATATGGCATGGAGGCAGTCTTGCCTATTGAAGTCCAGATACCCTCTCTCCGGATAATGAAGGATGCAGGCTTGAGCGAAGATGACTGGATCCAGACTCGGCTTGATCAATTAAACCTAATTGACGAAAAGAGACTCACTACTATTTGTCATGGTCAAACGTACCAAAAATGGATGATCAGGGCATTTAACAAGAAGGTCAGACGACAAGAGTATCAAGTTGGAGACCTGGTAATCAAGCGCATCATTCTTCCTCAAAGTGATCCCAGGGGCAAGTGGACACCTACGTACGAAGGGCCATTTATGGTTAAACATATCTTCTCAGGAGGAGCCATGATTCTAACCACCATGGATGGTGCCGACCTTCCTCACCCCGCCAATGCAGACATAGTAAAAAGATACTACGCATGAACTAAAGACCCGCTAGGTTGACACACCTAGGCAAAAATAAGGGCTTCCCGGCGAACCAAAAGGGTTCGGGCAAAAATAAGGGATGAAATGAAAAAATCTGTACACCCGGCAAGTCGAAAACCTGAAAAGGCAGCTTGGGCAAAAATGGGTATCCCGGTGGACTGAAAACCCGAAAGGGTGGTCCAGGCAAAAGTTAGGGCTAGAGCGTAATACTATGTCTCATTGGATCACCTTGCATCCAGAATTCGGCATCAACTATCGGGCTCAGATAAATCCAATCAACCAGCTTCATCTTCAACTAAGCAGCAAAGCGATGAGACGCTTGAAGACATAAAGGCGATAGCAGAGTTGGAACCCAGTGGGATTATTTTTCACATAGTTGTTTTGTTTCCTTTTCAAAATTGTATAAACTCTATTTTGCTCGGCGGCGTTCTCTTACTAGGACGTCAGCCTCCTGTACATAAAACGCCTATTTACAGGCAAATTTCAAAATCAATACAAGTTCAATTTTTCAGACAAATTACCCATCGTTTTTCCTTTCTCTGTTTTGTTTTGCAAAGAGCGTCCAATGTTCATTTTTGATATATGCATTTGACATTAATTGCTAATCATGAATATTTGCATACGAAACAAAGGACTAATTACAGATGACATCAGAAACAGGGGCAATAAAGAATTCTCTAAGCGATCTAGTTGCTTTGTCCACCAAGGTACCAAGGTAGGTTCGGCTGAAGAATGTAACCAAGTTACCTCAACTCCCCACAGAGTAAGACAAGATTCAGCAATACTCTCCCCAGGCAGAGTTGGTCTCCCATCAGCCCTAAAAAGGCACAGTATCTCCAGCAAGTCAACGATACTCTCCCCAAGCAGAGTTAGTCTACTGTCAGCCTTAAGGAAGTTGGGTATCCCCAGAAGATCTCAACATTCCCCGGCGGAGTATAGACATTCCTCAGCAAGCATCCCGGGCAGTCTTAATATAAGATTGTTCCCCGGCGGAATACCGACATCCAGTGGAACCATTCCCCAATACAGTCTGAAAAGTTTCCCCAGGAAAGTTGAATCATCCTCCTCAGCAGATTCTGAAGCTTATCCCCAGTAGATTCTGGAAGCTTATCACCTGCAGAGTACGAACGCGTCTCTCCCTGACTTTATTCAAAGGTTATTTCCCCAACAGGGTATAAGTGGGTTATCCTCAGCTAATTACCACAGAAAGATCCTCCTCAGCGAAGTTCTTCCTATCCCCAGCGGAGTTCATCAAATTCCCCAACATAACTTATCAGTGGAATCCCCAGCGGAGCTCCCATCAAAACCTCAGCGAAGTATCTCTTCCACAGAGTAATTCCCCGCAGAGTAATCTCTCCAACAAGTTTATTCCCCAACAGAGTCATTTTCTCCTACCGGTTTATTCTTGCAACCATCATCCCCAGCGGAAGCAAAGAACTCCACTCTTCAACATTAGCCCAGGATTCCACAAACTCTCGGCAGTCGTCAAGGATTTATTTTCCTAGACAAGAATACATTCATCACATTATCATATACCATGACGCATGCATATACGCATCATATCACACAATCTCATTTATTTTTTAGAACATCATGACGTCATGCATCTCATACATCATGACATCGCATACAACTGATGTCTTGCCTTTTCAGGAAAAAGTCCATCCAAAGATGATTACTATCAACTGTCACAATTCCAGATTTGATTCCTGTATCTAGCCAGGGCATATCTGTGAGTGATTGATTGTAGATTCGATACCTGTATCCAGCCAGGGCATATCTGCATGAAGAGTTTCCAGATTCGATACCTGTATCTAGCCAGGGCATATCTGTAGACGACAAATTCCATATTCGATACCTGTATCCAGCCAGGGCATATCTGTAGACGACCAATTCCAGATCCGATACTTGCATCCAGCCAGGGCACATCTGTAGACAACAATTTCCAGATTCGATACCTGTATCCATCCAGGGCATATCTGAAGACGACAATTTCCAGATTCGACACCTGAATCCAGCCAGGGCATATCTGTAGACGACCAATTCCAGATTCGACACCTGTATCTAGCCAGGGCATATCTGTGAGTGATTGATTGTAGATTCGATACCTGTATCTAGCCAGGGCATATCTGCATAAAGAGTTTGAAGATCAACACCTGTAACAGGCCAGGAAACCATCTTCTTTTCTCAAAATACGCAAGTTCTCGCTAAGGAATCTCTTACGCGATCAACACTTCCAAATGGAATCTATAAGCCCATTCCCGACAAGGTTCTGTCACGTCTCCAGATGGCATCCATAAGCCCATCCTCCTATCCACCGTCTCTCCAAATGGCATCTATAAGCCCATTCCCGACATCACACTGCTGATACTCTACCATGCGAGTGCAAATTTCTGGGCACTTTGGTGTTCAATCATCTTCCACCTTCGGATCACGAAAGGCACGCAAGCCAATCTACATCCTCAGGTCTAAGAAGATTGAACATGGGCAACTGTTGTACCCCAAAATTTGCCCTCCCATTTCATCAATATTTTCTCACCACAAGACCCTTGGAGCTCAAGATCAAGTTAGGGTTTGCTCTGCTCAAGACTTCTCCTTGCACTGTTGACCCAAATTAGGGTTTGAGTTTGCACAAAGATGTTTTGACCTAAAATGCCCAAAATGACTTTCATGCTTCATGTTGGACTCACAATTTTATCCATACCAAGTTTCAAGCCTTGACTCCAATCTTTGCCCAGTCAATTGGACAGTTGACCTAGAAATCAGCTGTATTGGGGAAAGAGTCAACTGTGGTCAATTGACAGTCAAACCTCATGAATTTTGACCCACATCAACATTATGAACTCATATGGACCATTTGATCAAGTTTGGATCACAAATCCACAAGAAATTTGATCAGATCACCAAAAGGGCAAAATGGTCATTTTTAGGGTTTTGACTGCACAAAGGCAATTTTGACTGTTTGACCTAGCCAATGGAAAACCAAGCTCACATATGGACTCAAGGACCCAATGGCATTGTCTTGACATGTTCAACAAGTTCAAGAGATCTCAAATGCACAAGATTGACAGATGAATTTTCCAGTCAACTGAGCAAAATTTGACTGTATACTGAAAAGTCAAACTTTGACTTTTTGGTCAAAATCAAGTGTCAAGATTCATTTTTCATCAAGACATGTCAAATTGTGAAACTTGTTCATCAAGAAATCAAAAATTACAAATTAGGGTTTGAAATGAAGA
Source organism: Vicia faba (assembly GCA_948472305.1). Classification (NCBI taxonomy): domain Eukaryota; kingdom Viridiplantae; phylum Streptophyta; class Magnoliopsida; order Fabales; family Fabaceae; genus Vicia; species Vicia faba. Next base: position 115,552,814 of record OX451741.1, read on the forward strand.
ATTTTCATAACTTAGAAATTTTTCTAAGTTATGAAAATTCCTAATTTTTTCCTAACTTTGTCCCATCTTTTCATCAAGATACATTTGGATTCAAACAAAACTCAAAACATGAAAGTTATAGTCCATTGCAAAGTATAAAACTTTGATTCACAAAGTTTCCTCAAAAGAAGCTTGTAGCTCAAGTTATGATTTTTGGAACAAGGGTGCAAAACATTTTTAACTTAGAAATTTTTTGACCTATTTTATGCAGGATTTTTGCCCAACTTCATGGCCACTTTTCACATGCTTCCACTTGGAATTTCAACTTGCATTACAAATATGGATTATAGTACACATTCCAAGCTTTCCAAATTGTCCAAGAACTTCTCAAACACCCTTGTGGTTAGGGAGAATCGAATTTGTCAATATGGGCAAAAGTCACTTTGTTCATGGCCATTTTCATATTCCTAACTTAGGCATTTTTGAACTCAGCTTGCACAACTAGATTACAGGCCTTTTATCTCATCCACACTCAATAATTTAATGTCAATCCATTGTGTTCTAGCATTATCTTGCTCATTTGGTCATTACATGGAAAATCAAGCCATATTTGGAAAAAGCAAGTTATCCATTCTTGTAAAGCACAACTTTATGTCAAACACAAATCAAAGAAATACAAAGCATATCTTCTAGGCACAAGATTATGGGCTAATCCCACTGATCAAGGAGAGATTATGCAGCATGCTTGAGGGACCTGCCTTGGCCTATAACCCAATTTGACAACTTTTGCTTACAGAGGAAGAAACTTGGCATTTTGAAACAAAAAAATCACATTGCTGCAAGAACTAACTCAAGCAAACCTTGTAAACACTTTCCACTTGATCCAACTGACCTGAAATACAAGCCTACCACCTTCAATACCTCCCCAAACATCAAAACACCATTTTGCTGCACAAAACAGGGCATCCCTGCAGATTGAGTTGCACAACTCAGTTTGCTCGTGCGTTTTGGCCAAAGCTGGTTCATACACACTACATAACATCCATACAAGCTATCCCAAGCCCTAGCTACAGACTGTAACACCTCTAACCAAGTTCACCATTTTTATTTTTTCAGTTGTGCAGGTTAACTTCTATAGCTCGTTTCAGTTAGTTCCAAAGCAAGCTAGAGGTTGGAGAAGCATCCCTGGACCTCAAGCAAGCTATACAAGTCCTCACATTGCATTGAAAGTACCTCCATTGTTGTACACGTTTCAAGCTGAACAGGTAAGTTCTTGAACTTCTATCTCTCTATCCAAGCATATTTAGGCTTAGGTTTGTGAAGAAGTTATGTCCTACTCATGGCCCTGAAGCTACCTGTATCCTCACTTTTCATTTATATTGTGTGTGTTAAAAGAATTTGGAACCTGAACATTAGAAAAAAGTTAGGTCAGGAATTGGGGGAAGAGAAATTCTCTCTCATTTTTTAGAGTTAGATCAACTTCTTTATATGTTTAGAATCGTGACATGATGCTCTATAACATTGCTGTTGTGAGTTTTTGTTGAAAATCAAGGAATCAGAAGATAGAAGGGAAGGAAGAAAACGCGCGTTTTTTGTTTTAAAAATGTCTGGAGGTTGAAGACAAAGTTCTTTTGGGCTGGGCCTGTTTCATTTTTCTGTTTGCACCACCTTTTCACATTCACACCCCCTTGGCCCATGGTGTGATTTTTTAATCATTTTTGACTTTTTCTTTTTTATTCTGACTTGTTATTTTTTGACAAAACATAAAAAATATAAAAAATATTTTTCCATACATTTTTGCATTTTATTTTGAATTTATTTGCTTTGTTTACATTTGTACATATAAATAAATATGATTCTTTTATTTAAAACCTTAGAAATAATGTGAAAATATATACTTTTAGTTATTATGTTTATTTGCATTTTCTGAAAACATTTTCTAAAAAAATATACTTTTTTTTTATAAATAATAAATATTTTATTTTCTTACATATTTAATATATTTAGTAAATAATATAAATACTTATATATTTATTAGAATATTTAGGATAAAAATACAAAATAATACATTTTTTATTTTTATTAATATTTAACCTCAAAAATCACTTTTTTACAATATACTTTCTTTTTATTTATTTTTTTTGTATATAATTAATAAATATTGTACATAATACATAATAAATACCTTTTATTTAGCAAATTAGGGTTTTTGCCCTAAAACATGAAAATACCCAAAAATTAATCCTTTTTATTTTTGTTTATTTATCACATAAAAAATACCTTTTACATACACATAAAAATCATTTTTTGCATCTTACATATTTATTGTATTTTATTTAATTATTGTGCAATTGATTAATTTGTATATTCAATTTGGATGTAATAGTTTAGATTTAAATTTCTTGCTAAAATATCCTCATTTGAACATTTGTACCCCCCATCTCATAATCGTGTTGTAATAATTTAGGACTTTAAATTCCGTACTTTAAAGCTTTCTAAATATGCCATGATAGACTTAGGGTTTTGTATGCAAAAATTAATTAACAAATAGCTTGACCTAATTCAAAGACAAAAAAGCATGAAAATGGACAACACCAATCACACTTGCACCCCTAGGGTTACTCCACTTGTTGCCTTCAATAATGGGCCATGTTGCATGTTGAGTGTTTTTGGCAAAACAAAACAATATCAAATGATCATAGTCCCTCGATGACGCTTTCCAAAGTTGCCTAAAAATGATCAAGTCCCTTAAAGGAAAAGTTGCCCAAAGACACTTGGCACCATTGCAATCATGGTCTAAACGATGACCCGCGCCTGTCCCGTTAACATCCTAACACAAGATTTGTCCACCAAATACAATGGTGGAACAAAATTGTTAAAAGGGTTAAAATATAGGAAAAGCCTTTGGGTAAATTTAGGGGTAGACAAAACTCTTAGTTACTTGATCAACTTGCAAAAATACTTGCCTACTTTTCAAAGCACACATCACAACACACTTTCAAAACAATTTTCAAAAACATTAAAAACTTTTCAAAAGACATACACCTTTGTATACATCCAAACATGGGTCATTACAAAGGTTGCCACCACATTGGCCTCTTTCCAAAACATTTTCAAACCCACACACAAAGCACCATTTCAAACAATTGAAAATTAAAGGCAAGTGATCTAAGCAAGTAACTAAGAGCCCATGGATAACCATGGATAAAAAGGATGCTAATACCTTCCCTTTCTATAATCTACTCCCCGAACCCAAGAAAACATCTCAAAGGTTTTTGCTGTGCTTTTTAACCTTTCCTTAGGATAAAATAAAAAGTCGGTGGCGACTCTTACTCAACCGAAACATTTGCGAAAACAAACGCAAAACCCAAGTCAGTTCTCCCACCGTATCACATTATTTTAAGAGTTCTGATCAGTCTTGGGAAGATGAGTAGTTTTAGGATATCCATACAACTTGAAACAGAAAGGCCTTATGTGACCAAACCTTCCACAGTGATGATACCTCTAGGGCCAGGATTTCTTTCTAGTGTGAGTAAATTTTTCTTACCATGATGTTTGCCATGATGTTCAGATATTTGATTCGACATCTTTGGTTTAGATTTGACATGAGTGGAATTTGATGAAGATTCTTCTGAAACATGTTTCTTTTTCTCATTAAATCCTAGACCACTCTTGTCTCCTGTCGCTCTCCCCACTTGAAGAATTTCATCTAATGTGTCAGATTCATTATTCAGCATCTTGAGAGATTTGACAACTCTATCAAGATTTAAATTCAGAGAAGTCACTTCACTTTCCAGATCAGAAATAGTTTTCAAATTCTCTTTCCTTTCTGCCTTCAGCTGAGTTATGAGTGCTTTCTGTTTCTCCCCTTCTAGGCACACTTCTGCACTTCTGAGACATAATTCTTTGTATGAAGAAGCTAACTCATTAAAATTTAGTTCCCCATCACTAGACTCTTCATCAGATACATATTTTCCTGTCAATGCTTTAATATACTTGGTAGATTCTTCAAGATCACTCTCTGAGTCCTCTTCAGACCAAGTAACATATATATTCTTCTTCTGTTTCTTAAGATATGTAGGACATTCATCTCTTATATGACCAGAGCCTTCACATTCATGACATTGTATTTCCGTCCCTTGAGTGGATTTTTCTTCAACCCTTTTTCTTCCAAATTCATTTGACTTATGGATGTCAGATGAGATGTTCTTGACATTTGATCTTAGGTTCGTATTCATTCTTTTTATCACTTTGTTAAACTGTCTTCCAAGCATAACTAAGGCATTTGATATTCCTCCATCTGTATTAAGATCACAATCCTCTTCTTCATATTCAATATTTGATACAAAGGATATGCCTTTGTTCTTCTTTTCAGATATTTCATTGATGCTTAATTCAAATGTTAGAAGGGATCCAATAAGTTCATCCACTTTCATTTTGTCAATGTCTTGAGCTTCTTCTATAGCAGTCACCTTCATATCAAATCTCTTGGGAAGAGACCTGAGCATCTTTCTCACCAATTTATCTTCAAGTATTTTCTCTCTTAAGATACTGGATGCATTAGCAATCTCAAGAATATTCATATAAAAGTCATTAATACTTTCATCATCCTTCATTCTCAGATTCTCAAATTTTATGGTGAGCAACTGAAGTCTTGACATCTTAATTTTGGATGTGCCTTCATGAGTAGATTGAAGAATTCTCCATGCATCCTTAGCTACTTCACATGTGTTCACTAATCTGAAAATTTTCTTGTCAATTCCATTGAATATAGCATTGAAGGCTTTAGAATTACCAAGAGCAATTTCATCTTCTTCTTTAGACCAATCTTCTTTTGCTTTTAACTCAGAAGTAGGTTCTCCATTTTCACCCAATTTGACATGGTGTTTCCATCCTTTTAAGACAGCTTTCTAAGCTCTGCTGTCCAGAGACTTTAGAAAGGCCACCATACGTGGTCTCTAATAGTCATAATTACTTCCATCCAGAATGAGTGGTCTGTTCATGAATCCTCCTTCCTTGTCCATAGTACCAGAAAGTATCTTCCCTAGATCTCACCCAGATATAGAGCAGGATGTCTGCTCTGATACCAATTGAAATTCTGGTATCAGATATGTGATGTCGAAGGAGATGTCACGGCACAAATATCTGAGGATAATGTAAAGTGCAACAATAATAAAAGTAGTAAAAACACAAAGGATTGTTAACCCAGTTCAGTGTACAACAACACCTACTCTGGGGCTACCAAGCCAGGGACAAGTCCACTAAATAGTATTAATTTATAAACCCTCAGTAAACAATCAATTTACAATCTAATCACTTAATCACTACTCGTGCTATACTTCTACCTAAGACACACCTAGGTATGAGACCCTCCTCAAATCCCTTCAATCATTAACAGTGAAGAACAACAGTATTATTAAATTTTAAAGACTTCAATCATTCAATACTTAAAAGCTTATGAATGATGCACAATTAACAACTCAAATTATAACTCAAATATTAAACCAATACTTAGAGTGTATTACAATTAAAAAAGGGTTAGACTTCTAAAACAAAAATAATATATTGTTCTTCAAAAGTTGCCATTTTTTGAATAAGGAAGCAAGTCCTTATAAAGGCGCAACAATGGGCTTGGACTGAAAAACAAATATTCCAATCTTTTGAATATTTCCATGAAAACAAGCCAAGATATAATCCATAAGGATAATTCAAATAGAAAAATATTCCTCCATATTTTTCGCAAGTTATGAGTCACAAATCCTGAAAAATGGCGCACATAAAAATAGGAAACAGAAAACTTAGACAGATATGAAGTTTCGTTCAGCTCTGGAGACAGATGTCAAGACATATGCTTTGACATCATTCAATACAGTTTGCTTCAAATGTCAAGATATTTAGCAAAATATTATCAAGTCATTGTTTTACCAAAATTGCTGCCAACAAACACTTACAATTCCGAGTTGCATTCCCTCATTGTATTCACCCAAATCTCTCTTTTCCAAACTTTGAGCAAGCTACTGAAACATCTGAGCAAATTTCAACAACTCTCCAAAATTCAGAATTTGAGTAAGTTTCTCCGAATCCATTATTCTACTTTGCATGTGCATAATAGATTATTTAGAATCATTTAAATTCAATAGGCTGAAGTATAACTTATAAAATGTGGCTGTTTAGGATTAGACATACGCAATAGACTATGCTTTTTTTTATTTACTGTTGTAATCATTTTACATTCCGTATTTTCTGAACAGTTTATGTATTATTTTCCAGCATTTCTGAACAACTCATTGTTATGTTCATATCATTTTCCGTTTGCGTGTTTATTAACGTTTTAACCGAATTACGTATCAAATCCTTGTGTTTTTACGTAGTGACATTGATGTTTTTTTTTAAAAAATGCCACAAATAAATCTTAGTTTTTGACAATCATTTTGTCCAGTGTTTCAGATATGCATATCCGAAACACCTATTCTCACCTCTTTAGGGTGCTTTCGAAGATGCATCTCCGAAGTAATTTTTTTAAACCACTTTATAGTATACTCAGATATGCATCTCCGAAAAATAAATTAGGATTTTCAGAGATTTAATTCACCCTATAAGAGTGTATTACGAAAAATTAACATTATTAACTCAAAACCGACCAGACAACAAACATGTGTGATGGTTTTGAGTTGTATTTTTTCTCCCTTTTATGGTATGGATACCAATCGAATACTCCATCCGTAGCAAATTATAAATAAATTTGATTTTTTTGATACATTTGATGATTAATGTATATAACCCATATATAAACTACATACATTAACTGTCAAATATATCGGAAAAAAATCAAATTTACTTATAATTCATTACAGAGGAAATATGACACTAGTTGTATATCGAAAAATAATCCAAGATCAACCCGGCCAAAGAGCATCAGGCGCGTGTGGAACATTTCAAGAGGTCACCCTCTCCACTATATAAGCACTACGGAATTTAAGGAAATTTTCAAATTCACACTAGTAAAGACTCATGCTTATTTCTTTCCACTTTGAAGTCAACTTCTCCATTCAATTTCCAAGTTATTCAGTTAATTAATATTAAAGTTTAAAATTGAAAATAATATTCATTTAAAATATATACTTTTTTTGTTAAAATGACACTAATTGTGACATGGGTGATATATTCAGACCCAATTTTAGTAATAAGCCATTGAAGTTTTGAAGGTGTGGTTCAAAACCAGTGTTCAATGGATTCTCCATTGTACAACAAGAACAACAAGAACAAAGAAAAGAACCTCCAAAAATAAGGCAGCAGTAGTAATAAATTTTCTATGTAAAATATCATCATAATAAATAACAATTTCTAGCTTTCAGCAGCAGTAGTACATCTGGAATCAATGCCCAAAAATGGGTTAGAAATGCAACAACATATGTATTTTACACTTTAGCTTTCTTCAACTCATAAGCCAACTACATGATTTACTATCACCGGCATTCAAAAACACTTAGAAAAGTATTACGCAAGAAACACTCGATGGAGGCCATACATTGTTTCTAAGAAGTTTGTACTTTTCCCTGAGACTGCGCATTGGATTTGGCAACTCCTTCTTTCCATCCTTTCTGGCGAGCTCGAAGCTCCCACAACGCAGTTAGTTTCTTCTGAGCAACTAATGCTAACTCAGCTTTCTCCCTCGCCTGCTCGCACGTTTCCATGCCAGAATTACACTTGTCTGCTTCTTTCTGATACTGAGACGCGATCTTCTTTGACTCAAGGAGAGCCATGTCAGCGCGTCGCTGATTTTCCAAAGCATCGGTCTCGCGTAGCTTTAGTTCCTCCGATAATAGCTCGGCAAAATTCTTTTCGGTGTCTCCACTTACTTCTGGATCAGGCTTTGCACAATCTGTATAGTAATTCCAATCAAGAAAAGAAAAAGAAGATTGGTTGGTGAAAGAAGTTGAGCCTTAAATACCAGTAAAACATGGCTCACAATAACACTGCTGTGCGCAAAATGAATTCTCTGTTCTCGAGCTTTCATGTTTAGACCAAAAACTCGTTATTCAAATTTAGACCAAAAACTTATTTAATTCAAATTTAGACCAAATTCTACAACAGATTTAATCAGGAAAATGTAAACCAAGCATGAATTAATGGATTTCAATTTAGTTCATCTAGGATGCAGAAACTAACCTCCAAATGAAATGTTGCTCAGCCCTGCAGAAAAAAAGTGAAAGAACATGAATTAAGGAGCAGTAAATTATGATAAAAACATGACAAATTTCACATAGTTCAATAAAATTGAAGCCCTAAATCATTGAAAAATTCCAAAAACCCTAATCATATGCACTATTAACTGAAAAGTTAGATCAACACTGCCTATTAATCAAATAATCACTCAAATTCAATAATTGAACTAATACCAGTTACCACAATCAAAAACAGAATCACATAGAACCTAGATCTCAAAAAGATTCAATTTTTTTTCTGAGTTGAAGTACCCAATTGAGAAAAGATCAAAACTTGAACTAGATCTAAAAAAAGGGCAATTAAGGAAAGTTAATAAAAAAGGGTAAGAAATAAACAAAACCTTGAGGAATTGAAAAAGTGGGTTGTGGAGAACAATCACAGAGACAAGGGGCACAATTGGAAGAAGAAGAAGAAGAAGAATGTTTGACAGCAGCTAAACCTTCTTTGAAATGCCAATAGAGAGGAGGACATAGTATGTAACCTGCTATGCAAAGAGCTACAATTACCAAACTCGCCCTCAAAACTGCAACCCCTGATTTGTTCATAGCCATGTATATTGGTGATTGCACATAGAAGACAAAAACTGAAATCTAGAGAGAGAAACAAATGAAGTTTTAAGGTTGTGTGTGTGTTGTGAGTTTTTGTCGGTAATTTGAAGTTGAAAGAGTGAGAACAGGTTGTTGCCACTGCAGGAAATATCCTTTATGTAAAAATATATATAAAATTTAAGAAAATAATATATTAATCTTATTTATTTATTTATTCTTCTCTTATTTTTGGATTTTTTCACTATGATTTATTTTAATCTTATTTATTTATAAATTCTTCTTTTTGGATTTTTTTTTTGTGACTTATGGGTTCAGTTACAAATACAATGTTAGAGAAATAGTATGATATGTACTAAATGGGGGTTGGCATAGCCTAAAAGCAAGTTTGTTTGGTATCCATGGTTGAATATTTAGCTCACATCACTATCATTTTAGGTTGAAGTTCCAAAACTTCTAACTAGTAATAGGTTATATGTATACTTCATTATAAATTTTAATAAATTAGTGATTCTCTCTGAATTTGTATTGAAGTATGTCTCTCTTAATTTAATTTTTTTATTTAAAAATTACTATTATTTAATACTTTTCTCGTAACGAATTATAAATAAATTTGATTTTTCTGATATAATTCTTTTACTGAAAATAAAACATAATTAGATAAGAAAGAAGTCATTACATATCATGTGATAAATTTGGTCAGAAATTTTCTATTGTCAACTTTGTCTGTATGTTTCACAAAAAAAAATTAAAAATTAAAAATGTCTTTTAGATAAAAATTTAAAGTAAAAATAAATAATAAAATTGTTAAAGAAATTAATTTCTCAATTTTCTAAATTATAAATCTTAAATTTTGGATTATGATTTCAAAGTATTAGTAAAAAATTCATTGCTTCCCATCTGCCACAATAGATTCAAGTGTGTTATTATATGTGATCGATAATATTTTATAGGCTACATATTAAATAAAATATTCTGATAATATACGTGACATTCTATCTCTAAGTATTTCATGACGCATTTGTGGTAACGAACATGTTAAGGAAGGTGTTATAACATCATGTCTCTGACTGTGTTACTTGACTCACAAGTTTAATGTCGAGATCTCGAGTTGTCAAGACTTGTTTGCTTTAATGTTCAATCAAAAATCCGATTTTAAAGCGCATACTCGTTTGGGAAAGAATTATCCTGAATCCATTTTAGCAAGATTGAAATTCTTATTCTTATCAAATTCAGATTTAATCAATATTTTTCCAATCAAGATTCATAATCAACATTATGAAGATTGATATTTTGTACGCTTTTTGGTTCCAGCCGCTTACACGCCAAAACCCTACTAGGCTTTTTATGTTGGGCAATTGTTGCTATTTAAGGGGATGTTCTCTATTGTGAAAACTCATACCATACATTGTGAAGATAGACATGTTTATTTGCTATTAAGATTGTGTGTTTTTGAATTGTAATACTTTATTCCCGCGTTATCTTTCTAAGTTAGGAAAATAGAGTATCTGTGTTGTAATTATAATTCATCACTTCATCTTTAATTTTGTAATTGTACATACACTTGGGAAAATGCTTGAGTGAGAGTGTGAGATATATCAAATTCAAGGGGAGTCTGGATCACATATAGTATTAGGAAAAAACACTAAGTTAAGAGAGTTCAGATAAGACCTATGTGTATTATTGACTCCTAAGAGTTAATTTCCTTTCATTTGGTTGATGCCCTTCAGGCGTATATGACTTTGCACTGAACTAGGTTAGCAATTACCTATGTTATTTATTTTATGCTTCTATTTTTCTGTTAAGCAATATTGTTGTCATACACATTTTTCCAACATTGTGTCTGACATCTTATCACTGGTAGAACAAAGTTTCAATTGAAATCAAAGAAGCCACTTCGTTCTAGTTAGGAGAGCTCCATGGTTTTTATACTTTCTGTTCAAGATGGAAAATGCTAAAGAAGGAGGATTTGTGAATCAACTACCAATTCTTGATGGTACGAACTATGACTATTGAAAGGCTCACATGGTTTCCTTTTTCAAGTCTATGAACAACAAGACTTGGAAAGTAGTCATAAATGGACAAACTCCTCCAAAGGTTACAACTGAAGACAACACTTAAACCTTGAAGCTTGAAAAGGGTTGGTCTAAGGAAGAATGCGAAGAAGCACTTTGTAACACTCGTGCTCTTAATTCCATTTATAATGGAGTAAACATGAATATCTTCAGAATCATTAACTCCTCCACGAGTGCCAAAAAATCTTTGGAAACTCTTGAAACTACTTATGAAGGCACATTTTGTAACATCCTAATTTCCCCCTGAATAATTTTAAATAAAAATAAGAGTAAATTAAAAACATTCAAACAATTAGGATGCTACCTTCATCAAACATAAACATGCCAATAACAAATGACATGTAACACATACAACTCTTTTAAATTATTAATAATAACTATAACAAACATCAGCATATCTAACTTCATTTTATTGCAGCGGAAAACATCAGTAAGTTATTATTTTAATATCTCAAAGGATAATCATATCTTATAGTAATTATAATAAATAACATACATAGGAGGAAACCTAGTAATCTCCTCAAAATATAAAATTAAACACAAAAGCGTTCCATTCCCCCAATTTTATATATCAGAGCAGACACCGACTCGATAAAAGCATAACGAAGAACACACTTTTCTACTCATCCACAACTTCACTGCAGATCACCTGCACATTACCCACGTGGAGGCAACATTCAAACAGAAATGGTGAGATATCATAATAATCTAAAAGAATGCATAATAACAAATAGATAACATATTATTACATGCATAGTCACGCAATTCACCATTCACACACAAACCACAACACCAATTTACATATCCTTTATGTAACAACATCATTCATACAACAACAACCATTATGCAATGTAATGAGACTCAACAACTATACTCAATGCATATGGTACCAAAATGTGAACTCTCAGTTTCACCGCTCTGATCCTCACCTAGGATCGAAGCTTACCAAATGGACCTCCGTCCAAAATTGTTACCAAGTAATGCTTCACTAACCCATCACCATAGGAATTAGATACTCGCACTCAATCTGCACAATGGAATTGAGGCTCACCAAACACAGACCTCCGTACTGAAGTGGTGAAAAACACAAGAAGGGGGGGTTGAATTGTAAAACTGAAATCTAATGCAATGAACAAGATATTTTTATCCTGGTTCGTTTGATCTCAAACTACTCCAGTCCACCCGTCAAGGTGATTTCGCCTCTCTCCAACGAGGTCTTAATCCACTATATTCAACTGAATATTACATACTGCTTTAACAACTGCTAAAGCCTTCTTGATCCAAACCACAACCCGGTTTGTCAAGGAAACACTTTCTTACAAAGAGATAAAACTAAGTGTGTGAATGTTTTCTACAAAACTGTATCACAACTGTGATGTATACACAAATTGAAGCTTAGAAACTAGATTGCTAAACAATGATAGAATATTTTACATTCTAGAATGCCCCAATCTTCTGTGCCAGATCCTCTGCTCGTTGTTAACAGACAGAAGACATTTTACATTCTGACTCTTTAGTTCAGAAAGTTTGATTTTGTAAATGTTGTTTTTCCTCTTACCATTAAACAGGATAGTCCCATCTTTCTGACTAACAGCTTTACATGATTTTTGATTAAAGATTATATCATAACCGTTATCACTTAATTGACTTATGGATAACAGATTATGCATCAATCCATCTACTAGCAGAACATTATTAATAGAGGGAAGATTTCCATTACCTACAGTTCCAGAGCCAATTATCTTTCCCCTCTGATTGCCTCCAAAACCAACGTGGCCTCCAGGCTTAAGTTCCAGGCTTTGGAACATCTGCCTTCTTCCCGTCATGTGTCGTGAGCAGCCAGAGTCCAGGTACCATGACTGGTGTTTCTGACTTGCTGCTAAAGATATCTGCAACATGTATTATTTTATCCTTAGGTACCCAGATTTTCTTGGGTCCTGATTTGTTAGTTTTACCAAAACTCTGGTTGAATTTTGGTTTCACAGAGTGCTTACTGCTAGTGTATTTAATGTCATGTGTGTGACCATACACGAAATGTGAATTTAAAGGAGTGTGTTTAATTGTTAAGTCCATGACATTCTTTGGTGTAGGAACCTTACCTTGGTATCCTATTCCTTTCCTGCCGTTTCTGCTAACTCCATAGATCATTGAAGCCATTCTGCTTCTATCTATGCTTTTAGCTAGGAACTTCTGGAAACTGTGATCATACTCCTTGATGATCTCATCAGCGTTGCTGGGAGTTTCAGAAATTGGTTCCTTCTGAGAGTTTTGTAAAGTGTTTTCTAATTTTGAAATCTTATTTCTCAGCTCAGAATTTTCCAATTTGAGACTCTCAGTCTTATTAGAGTCAGATTCAAGATTCCTTTTCAGGTTTCTGAATTTAGCTCTAATTTGCTGATAACGTTCCAGAATCTCATTAAGGCTTTCAGCAAGTTCAGCCTTTGTAAAGTTAACAGCAAAGTTAGGAAATACCTCTTCAGTATCTGATTCTGAGTCTGATTCAGAAGCTTCACTATCTTCTGAGATGTTAGCCATGAGAGCTATGTTTTCCCTCTCATCATCTGATTCTGAGTCAGCTTCAGACGAGTCAGAGTCATCCCATGTAGCCATGAGACTTTTCTTCTTCTCTCTTCCAAACTTCTTTTTGGGCTTTTCCCTCTGAAGCTTTGGGCAGTCACTCTTATAGTGTCCTTGCTCATTACACTCATAGCAGATGATGTCCTTGGTGTTTGGCTTTTTGCTACTGGAGGAGCCTTCAGATCTTCTGTATCCAGAGGAAGAATCTGTCCTTCTGTATCTGGAAGAAGACTCGTTTTGATCAGATCTTCTAGGATTCCTGAACTTTCTTTGTCTTTGCTTCCATAGTTGATTTACTCTTCTGGAAAGGAGAGAGAGTTCGTCTTCTTCTGATGAGGATCCATCAGATGTTTCTTCAACTGCCTGCAAAACTTTAGACTCAAATTTTTTGTTAGATTTTAATGCTAAAGGCTTACCTTGCTTCTGAGGCTCATCAGCTTCTAGCTCTATCTCATGACTTCTGAGGGAGCTGATAAGTTCCTCCAGAGTGATTTTGTTGAGATCTTTAGCTAGCTTCAGAGCTGTAACCATAGGTCTCCACTGCTTGGGTAAACTTCTGATGATTTTCTTGACATGGTCAGCAGTAGAGTATCCTTTATCCAGAACTTTGAGACCAGCTACCAGAATCTGGAATCTAGAGAACATGGTTTCAATGGGTTCAGATTCTTCCATTTTGAACGCCTCATACTTCTGAATGAGCGCCAGAGCTTTTGTTTCTTTGACCTGAACGTTGCCCTCATGCGTCATTATGAGTGAGTCAAAAATATTCTTTGCTGTGTCTCTGTTGGAGATCTTTTCATACTCAGTATAGGAGATGGCGCTGAGGAGGATGGTTCTGGCCTTGTGGTGATTCTTGAAGTCACGCTTTTGTTGATCAGACATTGTTTTTCTATCAATCTTCTGACCGCTTGCATTCACAGGGTGCGTGTATCCATTTGTCACCATATCCCACAGATCAGCATCATGTGCCAGAAAGAAGCTTTCAATTCTGTCTTTCCAGTAATCAAAGTTTTCTCCATCAAAGACTGGAGGTTTGCCGCTGAATCTGTCTCTGTCCTCATTGTTGTCATTGCTGATGTGAGAATTGTTTCCTGCCATTGTGTTTTTCTGACGCTGGATCTTGTACTGACACGGTTAAGTGTTTTAGCTCAGAACCAGGCGCTCTGATGCCAATTGAAGTGGTGAAAAACACAAGAAGGGGGGGGGGGGGGGGGGGTTGAATTGTAAAACTGAAATCTAATGCAATAAACAAGATATTTTTATCCTGGTTCGTTTGATCTCAAACTACTCCAGTCCACCCGTCAAGGTGATTTCGCCTCTCTCCAACGAGGTCTTAATCCACTATATTCAACTGAATATTACAGACTGCTTTAACAACTGCTAAAGCCTTCTTGATCCAAACCACAACCCGGTTTGTCAAGGAAACACTTTCTTACAAAGAGATAAAACTAAGTGTGTGAATGTTTTCTACAAAACTGTATCACAACTGTGATGTATACACAAATTGAAGCTTAGAAACTAGATTGCTAAACAATGATAGAATATCAGAATGTGTGGTTTAGCAAAACTGAGAGAAAGAAGATTTTGATTAGCTTTTATGCGTGTAGAGATTTGGAGAGCATTAGCCATTTCAATCTTCAAAGTCTTGTTTATATAGCACTGAGATGATGAACGTTGGATGCAATATTCTTGATTCAATGCTAATAACAAACTTTCCTTATCGAGCAGATCTTGTCTGGAATGAGGCCGTTGGTATTAATTTGCTTTCAATGCACAGTACCGTTGCTTACTTAATGCAAGTTCTGGCTTGGCTCATTCTGACTCT
Source organism: Vicia faba (assembly GCA_948472305.1). Taxonomy (NCBI): domain Eukaryota; kingdom Viridiplantae; phylum Streptophyta; class Magnoliopsida; order Fabales; family Fabaceae; genus Vicia; species Vicia faba. The sequence continues at coordinate 115,568,041 of OX451741.1, forward strand.
GCTTAGCTGCTGATGAACTGTTGTGTTTCTTTATCAGAGTGTTGAGCGCAGTCTTGTTCATCAGGCTTCAGCATGTACGTGAGTTGATCATCTGATTCTGACATTCTGATATGGCAACTTCTGATGCTGGTGTCAAGAACCAAATTCTGATGCTGATTAGATGTGATTTTGCTTATATCAATCAGAGTATCTGCAAGTCAGAACATAATAATTTTAGGCAGCAGATAGTTCATACATGAATATTATAAATAATATATCTTTTCACTTTGTTATCATCAAAACTTAAATATAGGGTAGTAGATTCAAACTTTGTTCTAACAATCTCCCCCTTTTTGATGATGACAAAAACTAGATATTTTTAAATGAAAATAACGTGAAAAGGTATCAGAGATATGCATTAGAGTAAGAAGTAAAAAGGATAAGGAGTAAAGGATATCAGAGTTAAGAGATACTCCCCCTGAGTTTATTACTTCCCTTTGATTACAAGTGTTCTTCAGGGTCAGATCTTTTTTCCTTTCTTTGAACATCAGAGTATCAGAGTCTTTGACTATCAGAAGCTTTATGTTAGAGCAGAGCTTCAGAGCTTTTCTTGTCAGAGCTTTGCTTTGGATCAGAGTATCAGAGTGATCAGAGTTTCTAGTCTTCAGAGTGTCCAGGAGCTTCCTTGTACCTGTAGACTTTAAGCAAAACAGAAAAAACATTTTCAAGTAATAGAGTTAGAATGTTTGAGAATTTCTGTCTAGTTAGCCGTTATTGTTTAAAATATCATTCTTGTTCTCCCCCTTTTTGTCAGCAATCAAAAAGTGTAGGTGAGTGCTAAAACATTTTAAGATCAGAAAAAAAACTAATCATATTAAAAGAGTTCAGAATCAAAACATGACAACAGTACAAAACATATTCAAATAGTACATCAGAAAATCAAAGAAAACATGAAAAGAACATGAATGAAAAAAGACTAAGGTTGAGGAGGCAAGCGTGTGAACAGGTTCTCTAGCATGGCTTGGATCTTTTCAGCAGTCTCATTCTGCTTGTGCACCATGTTGACAACAATGTCAATCTTGCTATCCTGCACATCCATTCTTTCTTTCATCTTCTGGTCGCTTTCATCCATCCGCTGCTGCAGACGCATGTCATTCAGCTTTAGTTCTTCCAGAGTCTGCCTGTCCAAGGCAGCTTGAGAAGCATCAGAAGCAGGAAGCTTCTGAGAGCTTTCAGCAACATCTTTTGCTTGACTTTCTTCAGGTTGAATGGTCTTGTCTTCTTCTGATTGCACCTTTGCAGCTTGCTGTTTCTCAGACCAAGGTTCACTATCCAGAGGGAGCACGTCTTCTTTCAGAAGCTGACTTCCAACTTCATTCAGAAGCTTGCTGAAATTCTGTTGTGCCTGCTCATAGTTGATATCCTGCAACTTGAGGGCTTCAGTACGTACCCAAAGTCTGAATTGTGACCAGAGCTGATCAGAAGCAGCTGGGTCAATCATTCCAGGACAGACTTGCTTCAAAGAAGCAATCCATTGCAGCACACCTGTTTCAAAATTCATAATACCAGAGCCAACATCTGGTTGTTTTGGTTTTGGGATGGCAATTTTATGTTTCAGATCAGCAAGACGGTCAAGACTGGTTAAGTATATGAAAGTCCTGCTGGGGTTTTCAGAGATTTTCTGGGCAGCTGTTTGTTTTGGAGAGGGAGTTTCAGAATTAGAAATTATGATTGGACTGGGTGGTGTTTTGGGAGTATTTGGTGGTGTAGATTCTGATGAGGATGGTAATTGTGCTAAGGTGATAGTTGTTCCACCTGGAAGCTGGATTGCCAAAGGTGATGGTTGAGGTGAATGAGGTTCAGATGGTTGAGGAGAAGGAGTTTCAGAGTGATGAAACTCTGGTTGAGGTGATGGTGGATTAATTTCTGGTTGAGGAGAGGGAGACGGAATTGCTGGTTGAGGAGAAGTTGTTGGAATTTCTGATTGTTCAGGGATAGGGGGTTCTTCTGGAATTGGTGAAAGTGGTTGTTGTTGTTGTTCTGGTTCTTCAGCAGATTGCTGTTGTTCTGGTTGTGGAGGAGGAACAATTTGTGGTTCAGAGTTTGGTTGATCAGAGGTGTGTTGATCAATGTCAGACATCACTTGGTCAATTGCTGATGTTGTTGAGATTGTTGGTTGTTTGGGATGTTTGGTTCTGGGTCTTCTGAGTTTTAATGCCTCAGAAGGGTCCTCTTCTGGTACAGTTTCATCTATGGTAGGGATGGGAATTGAGATTCTATGAGAGGTTTGAGGAGGAATAGATGCTGGAATAGTAGAAGAATTTAAAACAGAGGCAGCAGATGAATTACCTCTTTTCCTGGGTGTCTGCTGGGATGATCCTTCTGATGGTGCCTTCCTCTTCTTCGTCTTCTTCAGAGTCACTTCTTGCTGTGGTTGATGCAGAGCTTTGATAATCAGATTTGGATCTGAACCATCTGCCTTTCAGGCATCCAAGTACCTGAGAACCACCTCTGGTTTGGATTCTATTTCAGAAAATAACGGAAAGTCACTCAGAGGCACTCTTCTGCTGGTGATATCAGCAATAGGAGTAGCTCTGGGTTCCTTCTGAATATTCTCTATCAGCTTCATCTTCTTCAAGTTCTTTGCATTCAGAGGTTTCCCAACTGTTGGTTCAATAGTGCTTAGCTCTTGAGCTTCTATCAGATGCTCTATCAGCCTATTCTCTATCATAATATCTGATATCAACCTTCCAAAGGGTATCTAATCCCTCTTGGTTCTTTCTTCTTCCCTGGTTTCCTTCACACTTGTTCTGAGGTGGTTGAACAGAAAATGAGCCAGATTGATTTTTACCTTCTGATCAATAAAGTAGATCAGAAACTGCTGATCCACATTTATGTAATCAGGTGAACTGGTTGGTTTCCTGTGGTTGAAGCACCCCAGAATTATCTTAGCCCAAACTCTGTAATGATCCTTCATATCTTTGATCTTGCTGCTGGGTACCCCATGAGTGAAAATCCTTGCAGCTATTACACCCACATCAGCACATCTTTCAGCCATGTCCACACAACGGACGCCACCGCCACTGTAACCGATTAGCCTTGCAATGTGATCCTCAGTGATCACAATCTTCTTCCCCATAACAAAGGAGGTGACTAGATGTGTTGAAGCCTTGGCGTGAATCCAAAATTCCTTTACAAGCATTGGGAATGTTGGTCCAACCAACCTGTCAAAATACCTTTCCCACTTCTGTGCCCTAACTTCTTCAGTTAGGTCAAAACCGTTCTCCTTCAAGCTTCCAAAATAAATGATTAATTCAGAAAGCACTTCAAGATTCTTCACAGGAGTGAGGAGTGTTCTGAATGGCACTTGATATTGCTCAAATGATGCTTTCTTCTGAGAACCTACAGAGGCACTGCTGGAGGTTGCCATGTTCACACTAAAAAGGTTTTGAGAAGAAACTGAGAAAAAAGGTTTTGCAAGAGATGAATACAGAAATATGCAGAAAATGCTTGAGTATTAGTGAGAAAACGTAAAGAATGAGAATGAGAGATTAATGTGCTTAAATAGATTTTCAAAATATTTTGAAAAGATAAACGTTTTTAAGAAAGAGAAAAATCATGATTGCATTTTAAAAGCATGATTACTTTTCATTAAATGCTTGCTGATTTTGGGGGATTTGAGAAAGATACTTAAAAATGGTTACCAGACATGTGTCTCAATGCACCCAATCAGCGTTTTGCCTTCTCAGAAGCGTGCACGCGTTCTGCTTCAGAGATATGCTGATGATTGGATGACACTTGTTTGATGTAGTGATCAGCACGTCTGTCTTTGAGCTTAGACTCTCAGATCTTTAGACTTGCATCTGATACAATCTGCATGTTCTATCTTTCTGAAAGAAGATTGATCAGAAGTTCACAGTAAAACAATTACATTCTGAAGGTAAATATATGGAATTAAAACATTTTCACTCTGGACAAACTTTCATGCTGAGATGTTTCAGAATGAAATTAAACCTATCTTCTGAAAGGGGTTTAGTAAAGATATCAGCCCATTGATGGTCTGTATCTATAAATTTTAAGTTCAAAATACCTTTCTGAATATAGTCCCTAATGAAGTGATGTTTTATTTCTATATGCTTAGCTCTAGAATGTAAAATGGGATTCTTACTTAAGCAAATAGCAGAAGTATTATCAGAGTATATGAATGTTACTCTCAAAAATCTGGAAGTCTTCAAGCTGACTTTTCATCCAGAGCATTTGTGTGCTACATCCTGCTGCTGCTATGTACTCAGCTTCTGCTGTTGATAGAGCAATTGTTGATTGCCTTTTGCTGGACCAAGAGATCAGATTTTCTCCCAGAAACTGGCAGCTTCCAGAAGTACTTTTACGTTCCACTCTGTCTCCAGCGAAATCAGCATCGCAGTAGCCTACTAAGCTGTAATCACTAGATTTTCTATAAAACAAACCCAGATTAGTAGTACCTTTCAGATACTTGAAAATTCGCTTAACAGCTGTTAAGTGAGATTCTCTAGGATCTGATTGGAATCTAGCACAAATACAAACACTGAATAATATGTCAGGTCTTGAAGCAGTCAGATAGAGGAGAGAACCAATCATACCTCTGTAGACTTTCTGTTCTACATTTTTGCTTACCTCTTCTCTTTCCAGAATGCACGTGGGATGCATTGGAATCTTTGATGGCTTACATTCTGAGAGGTCAAATTTCTTCAGAAGATCTCTGATGTATTTGCTCTGATGAATGTAAGTTCCCTCTCGAGTTTGATTGATCTGAATTCCTAGAAAGAATTTCAGTTCCCCCATGAGGCTCATCTCAAATTCTGCCTGCATACACTTAGCAAATTTTCTTCCAAGAGAAGGATTAGTAGAACCAAAAATAACATCATCAACATAAATTTGACAGACTAAGATGTCATCCTTAACTGATTTACAGAATAGAGTAGTGTCCACTTTCCCTCTGGTGAATTCATTTTCTAACAGAAAGTTACTTAGCCTTTCATACCAAGCTCTGGGAGCTTGTTTCAGACCATACAGTGACTTCTTTAGTTTGAAAACATGTTCTGGATGTTTTGTATTTTCAAAACCTGGGGGTTGGTGTACATAAACTTCTTCTTCTATATAACCATTTAAGAATGCACTTTTGACATCCATCTGATACAGAGTGATGCCTCTATTAACAGCAAATGAAATTAAAAGTCTGATAGATTCTAACCTGGTGACTGGGGCAAAGGTTTCTGTATAGTCTATCCCCTCTTGCTGACTATAACCTTGTGCAACCAGTCGTGCCTTGTTTCTGATGACTTCACCTTGTTCATTTAGCTTGTTTCTGAACACCCATCTTGTTCCAATGACGTTGAATCCTTTTGGTCTGGGAACGAGATCCCATACGCGTTTCTGGTGAATTGATTCAGCTCTTCTTGCATTGCCAGAATCCAATCATTATCCAGAAGTGCTTCATCAATAGAAGAAGGTTCAATCAGAGACACAAGTCCCATGAGAGTTTCTTCAGAGTTTCTGAAGCTTGCTCTTGTTCTGATTGGATCTTCCTTTCTTCCTATGATAGTCTCTTCTGGGTGATCCAAGCTGCTTCTGGGTAATCTCTTCTGAGGTTGATCAGCAGCTGTTGTAGGATTGCTAGCAGTGCTCCTTTCAGACGTTGAAGGAATGTCTGTGTTGAGAGCTTCTGATGACTTGTCTTCAGAACCTGCAAATTCAATTTCTATACCTGCAAAAACTTCATTCTGCTTTGACTTTTCAGAGTCAAGCTTATCATCAAAACGAACACTGATTGATTCTTCCACAATCTGTGTTTCTGTATTGTATACTCTGTACCCTCTTGAGCGTTCAGAGTATCCTAACATAATACACTTCTGTGCTTTAGAGTCAAACTTGTTCAAATAATCCTTTGTATTTAATATAAAGCAAGTACATCCAAATGGATGAAAATATGAAATGTTGGGCTTTCTGTTCTTCCACAATTCATATGGAGTCTTTTCCAGAATAGGTCTTATTGAGATTCTATTCTGAATATAGCACGCTGTGTTTATTGCTTCTGCCCAGAAGGTCTTAGCAACGTTTGTCTCATTGATCATGGTTCTGGCCATTTCTTGCAATGTTCTGTTCTTTCGTTCTACAACTCCATTTTGTTGGGGAGTTCTAGGACAAGAGAAATCATGCAGAATGCCTCTGTCATTAAAGAATGACTCAAAATCTTTGTTTTCAAATTCTCCACCATGATCACTTCTGACTTTAACGATTCTAAGATCCTTTTCATTCTGAACTTGGTTACAGAAGGTAACAAACACAGAGTGTGACTCGTCCTTGTGTCTTAAGAACTTTACCCATGTCCATCTGCTATAGTCATCTACGATTACTAACCCATACTTCTTGCCACTGACTGAAGCAGTTTTAACTGGTCCAAATAAGTCAATGTGCAGAAGTTCTAATGGCTTAGAGGTAGAAACAACATTTTTGGATTTAAAAGCAGGTTTTGCAAATTTGCCTTTCTGACATGCTTCACACAGAGCATCTGAATTGAACTTCAAATTAGGAAGTCCTCTGACCAGATTGAGTTTGTTAATCTGAGATATTCTTCTCATACTAACATGCCCCAATCTTCTGTGCCAGATCCTCTGCTCGTTGTTAACAGACAGAAGACATTTTACATTCTGACTCTTTAGTTCAGAAAGTTTGATTTTGTAAATGTTGTTTTTCCTCTTACCATTAAACAGGATAGTCCCATCTTTCTGACTAACAGCTTTACATGATTTTTGATTAAAGATTATATCATAACCGTTATCACTTAATTGACTTATGGATAACAGATTATGCATCAATCCATCTACTAGCAGAACATTATTAATAGAGGGAAGATTTCCATTACCTACAGTTCCAGAGCCAATTATCTTTCCCCTCTGATTGCCTCCAAAACCAACGTGGCCTCCAGGCTTAAGTTCCAGGCTTTGGAACATCTGCCTTCTTCCCGTCATGTGTCGTGAGCAGCCAGAGTCCAGGTACCATGACTGGTGTTTCTGACTTGCTGCTAAAGATATCTGCAACATGTATTATTTTATCCTTAGGTACCCAGATTTTCTTGGGTCCTGATTTGTTAGTTTTACCAAAACTCTGGTTGAATTTTGGTTTCACAGAGTGCTTACTGCTAGTGTATTTAATGTCATGTGTGTGACCATACACGAAATGTGAATTTAAAGGAGTGTGTTTAATTGTTAAGTCCATGACATTCTTTGGTGTAGGAACCTTACCTTGGTATCCTATTCCTTTCCTGCCGTTTCTGCTAACTCCATAGATCATTGAAGCCATTCTGCTTCTATCTATGCTTTTAGCTAGGAACTTCTGGAAACTGTGATCATACTCCTTGATGATCTCATCAGCGTTGCTGGGAGTTTCAGAAATTGGTTCCTTCTGAGAGTTTTGTAAAGTGTTTTCTAATTTTGAAATCTTATTTCTCAGCTCAGAATTTTCCAATTTGAGACTCTCAGTCTTATTAGAGTCAGATTCAAGATTCCTTTTCAGGTTTCTGAATTTAGCTCTAATTTGCTGATAACGTTCCAGAATCTCATTAAGGCTTTCAGCAAGTTCAGCCTTTGTAAAGTTAACAGCAAAGTTAGGAAATACCTCTTCAGTATCTGATTCTGAGTCTGATTCAGAAGCTTCACTATCTTCTGAGATGTTAGCCATGAGAGCTATGTTTTCCCTCTCATCATCTGATTCTGAGTCAGCTTCAGACGAGTCAGAGTCATCCCATGTAGCCATGAGACTTTTCTTCTTCTCTCTTCCAAACTTCTTTTTGGGCTTTTCCCTCTGAAGCTTTGGGCAGTCACTCTTATAGTGTCCTTGCTCATTACACTCATAGCAGATGATGTCCTTGGTGTTTGGCTTTTTGCTACTGGAGGAGCCTTCAGATCTTCTGTATCCAGAGGAAGAATCTGTCCTTCTGTATCTGGAAGAAGACTCGTTTTGATCAGATCTTCTGGGATTCCTGAACTTTCTTTGTCTTTGCTTCCACAGTTGATTTACTCTTCTGGAAAGGAGAGAGAGTTCGTCTTCTTCTGATGAGGATCCATCAGATGTTTCTTCAACTGCCTGCAAAACTTTAGACTCAAATTTTTTGTTAGATTTTAATGCTAAAGGCTTACCTTGCTTCTGAGGCTCATCAGCTTCTAGCTCTATCTCATGACTTCTGAGGGAGCTGATAAGTTCCTCCAGAGTGATTTTGTTGAGATCTTTAGCTAGCTTCAGAGCTGTAACCATAGGTCTCCACTGCTTGGGTAAACTTCTGATGATTTTCTTGACATGGTCAGCAGTAGAGTATCCTTTATCCAGAACTTTGAGACCAGCTACCAGAATCTGGAATCTAGAGAACATGGTTTCAATGGGTTCAGATTCTTCCATTTTGAACGCCTCATACTTCTGAATGAGCGCCAGAGCTTTTGTTTCTTTGACCTGAACGTTGCCCTCATGCGTCATTCTGAGTGAGTCAAAAATATTCTTTGCTGTGTCTCTGTTGGAGATCTTTTCATACTCAGTATAGGAGATGGCGCTGAGGAGGATGGTTCTGGCCTTGTGGTGATTCTTGAAGTCACGCTTTTGTTGATCAGACATTGTTTTTCTATCAATCTTCTGACCGCTTGCATTCACAGGGTGCGTGTATCCATTTGTCACCATATCCCACAGATCAGCATCATGTGCCAGAAAGAAGCTTTCAATTCTGTCTTTCCAGTAATCAAAGTTTTCTCCATCAAAGACTGGAGGTTTGCCGCTGAATCTGTCTCTGTCCTCATTGTTGTCATTGCTGATGTGAGAATTGTTTCCTGCCATTGTGTTTTTCTGACGCTGGATCTTGTACTGACACGATTAAGTGTTTTAGCTCAGAACCAGGCGCTCTGATGCCAATTGAAGTGGTGAAAAACACAAGAAGGGGGGGGGGTTGAATTGTAAAACTGAAATCTAATGCAATGAACAAGATATTTTTATCCTGGTTCGTTTGATCTCAAACTACTCCAGTCCACCCGTCAAGGTGATTTCGCCTCTCTCCAACGAGGTCTTAATCCACTATATTCAACTGAATATTACAGACTGCTTTAACAACTGCTAAAGCCTTCTTGATCCAAACCACAACCCGGTTTGTCAAGGAAACACTTTCTTACAAAGAGATAAAACTAAGTGTGTGAATGTTTTCTACAAAACTGTATCACAACTGTGATGTATACACAAATTGAAGCTTAGAAACTAGATTGCTAAACAATGATAGAATATCAGAATGTGTGGTTTAGCAAAACTGAGAGAAAGAAGATTTTGATTAGCTTTTATGCGTGTAGAGATTTGGAGAGCATTAGCCATTTCAATCTTCAAAGTCTTGTTTATATAGCACTGAGATGATGAACGTTGGATGCAATATTCTTGATTCAATGCTAATAACAAACTTTCCTTATCGAGCAGATCTTGTCTGGAATGAGGCTGTTGGTATTAATTTGCTTTCAATGCACAGTACCGTTGCTTACTTAATGCAAGTTCTGGCTTGGCTCATTCTGACTCTGCTTAGCTGCTGATGAACTGTTGTGTTTCTTTATCAGAGTGTTAAGCGCAGTCTTGTTCATCAGGCTTCAGCATGTACGTGAGTTGATCATCTGATTCTGACATTCTGATATGGCAACTTCTGATGCTGGTGTCAAGAACCAAATTCTGATGCTGATTAGATGTGATTTTGCTTATATCAATCAGAGTATCTGCAAGTCAGAACATAATAATTTTAGGCAGCAGATAGTTCATACATGAATATTATAAATAATATATCTTTTCACTTTGTTATCATCAAAACTTAAATATAGGGTAGTAGATTCAAACTTTGTTCTAACAATCTCCCCCTTTTTGATGATGACAAAAACTAGATATTTTTAAATGAAAATAACGTGAAAAGGTATCAGAGATATGCATCAGAGTAAGAAGTAAAAAGGATAAGGAGTAAAGGATATCAGAGTTAAGAGATACTCCCCCTGAGTTTATTACTTCCCTTTGATTACAAGTGTTCTTCAGGGTCAGATCTTTTTGCCTTTCTTTGAACATCAGAGTATCAGAGTCTTTGACTATCAGAAGCTTTATGTTAGAGCAGAGCTTCAGAGCTTTTCTTGTCAGAGCTTTGCTTTGGATCAGAGTATCAGAGTGATCAGAGTTTCTAGTCTTCAGAGTGTCCAGGAGCTTCCTTGTACCTGTAGACTTTAAGCAAAACAGAAAAAACATTTTCAAGTAATAGAGTTAGAATGTTTGAGAATTTCTGTCTAGTTAGCCGTTATTGTTTAAAATATCATTCTTGTTCTCCCCCTTTTTGTCAGCAATCAAAAAGTGTAGGTGAGTGCTAAAACATTTTAAGATCAGAAAAAAAACTAATCATATTAAAAGAGTTCAGAATCAAAACATGACAACAGTACAAAACATATTCAAATAGTACATCAGAAAATCAAAGAAAACATGAAAAGAACATGAATGAAAAAAGACTAAGGTTGAGGAGGCAAGCGTGTGAACAGGTTCTCTAGCATGGCTTGGATCTTTTCAGCAGTCTCATTCTGCTTGTGCACCATGTTGACAACAGTGTCAATCTTGCTATCCTGCACATCCATTCTTTCTTTCATCTTCTGGTCGCTTTCATCCATCCGCTGCTGCAGACGCATGTCATTCAGCTTTAGTTCTTCCAGAGTCTGCCTGTCCAAGGCAGCTTGAGAAGCATCAGAAGCAGGAAGCTTCTGAGAGCTTTCAGCAACATCTTCTGCTTGAATTTCTTCATCTTGAATGGTCTTGTCTTCTTCTGATTGCACCTTTGCAGCTTGCTGTTTCTCAGACCAAGGTTCACTATCCAGAGGGAGCACGTCTTCTTTCAGAAGCTGACTTCCAACTTCATTCAGAAGCTTGCTGAAATTCTGTTGTGCCTGCTCATAGTTGATATCCTGCAACTTGAGGGCTTCAGCACGTACCCAAAGTCTGAATTGTGACCAGAGCTGATCAGAAGCAGTTGGGTCAATCATTCCAGGACAGACTTGCTTCAAAGAAGCAATCCATTGCAGCACGCCTGTTTCAAAATTCATAATACCAGAGCCAACATCTGGTTGTTTTGGTTTTGGGATGGCAATTTTATGTTTCAGATCAGCAAGACGGTCAAGACTGGTTAAGTCTATGAAAGTCCTGCTGGGGTTTTCAGAGATTTTCTGGGCAGCTGTTTGTTTTGGAGAGGGAGTTTCAGAATCAGAAATTATGATTGGACTGGGTGGTGTTTTGGGAGTATTTGGTGGTGTAGATTCTGATGAGGATGGCAATTGTGCTAAGGTGATAGTTGTTCCACCTGGCAGCTGGATTGCCAAAGGTGATGGTTGAGGTGAATGAGGTTCAGATGGTTGAGGAGAAGGAGTTTCAGAGTGATGAAACTCTGGTTGAGGTGATGGTGGATTAATTTCTGGTTGAGGAGAGGGAGACGGAATTGCTGGTTGAGGAGAAGTTGTTGGAATTTCTGATTGTTCAGGGATAGGGGGTTCTTCTGGAATTGGTGAAAGTGGTTGTTGTTGTTGTTCTAGTTCTTCAGCAGATTGCTGTTGTTCTGGTTGTGGAGGAGGAACAATTTGTGGTTCAGAGTTTGGTTGATCAGAGGTGTGTTGATCAATGTCAGACAACACTTGGTCAATTGCTGATGTTGTTGAGATTGTTGGTTGTTTGGGATGTTTGGTTCTGGGTCTTCTGAGTTTTAATGCCTCAGAAGGGTCCTCTTCTGGTACAGTTTCATCTATGGTAGGGATGGGAATTGAGATTCTATGAGAGGTTTGAGGAGGAATAGATGCTGGAATAGTAGAAGAATTTAAAACAGAGGCAGCAGATGAATTACCTCTTTTCCTGGGTGTCTGCTGGGATGATCCTTCTGATGGTGCCTTCCTCTTCTTCGTCTTCTTCAGAGTCACTTCTTGCTGTGGTTGATGCAGAGCTTTGATAATCAGATTTGGATCTGAACCATCTGCCTTTCACGCATCCAAGTACCTGAGAACCACCTCTGGTTTGGATTCTATTTCAGAAAATAATGGAAAGTCACTCAGAGGCACTCTTCTGCTGGTGATATCAGCAATAGGAGTAGCTCTGGGTTCCTTCTGAATATTCTCTATCAGCTTCATCTTCTTCAAGTTCTTTGCATTCAGAGGTTTCCCAACTGTTGGTTCAATAGTGCTTAGCTCTTGAGCTTCTATCAGATGCTCTATCAGCCTATTCTCTGTCAGAATATCTGATATCAACCTTCCAAAGGGTATCCAATCCCTCTTGGTTCTTTCTTCTTCCCTGGTTTCCTTCACACTTGTTCTGAGGTGGTTGAACAGAAAATGAGCCAGATTGATTTTTACCTTCTGATCAATAAAGTAGATCAGAAACTGCTGATCCACATTTATGTAATCAGGTGAACTGGTTGGTTTCCTGTGGTTGAAGCACCCCAGAATTATCTTAGCCCAAACTCTGTAATGATCCTTCAGATCTTTGATCTTGCTGCTGGGTACCCCATGAGTGAAAATCCTTGCAGCTATTACACCCACATCAGCATATCTTTCAGCCATGTCCACACAACGGACGCCACCGCCACTGTAACCGATTAGCCTTGCAATGTGATCCTCAGTGATCACAATCTTCTTCCCCATAACAAAGGAGGTGACTAGATGTGTTGAAGCCTTGGCGTGAATCCAGAATTCCTTTACAAGCATAGGGAATGTTGGTCCAACCAACCTGTCAAAATACCTTTCCCACTTCTGTGCCCTAACTTCTTCAGTTAGGTCAAAACCGTTCTCCTTCAAGCTTCCAAAATAAATGATTAATTCAGAAAGCACTTCAAGATTCTTCACAGGAGTGAGGAGTGTTCTGAATGGCACTTGATATTGCTCAGATGATGCTTTCTTCTGAGAACCTGCAGAGGCACTACTGGAGGTTGCCATGTTCACACTAAAAAGGTTTTGAGAAGAAATTGAGAAAAAAGGTTTTGCAAGAGATGAATACAGAAATATGCAGAAAATGCTTGAGTATTAGTGAGAAAACGTAAAGAATGAGAATGAGAGATTAATGTGCTTAAATAGATTTTCAAAATATTTTGAAAAGATAAACGTTTAAAAGAAAGAGAAAAATCATGATTGCATTTTAAAAGCATGATTCATTTTCATGATCACCATTTTCATCCATAGTTATCTATGGGTTCTTAGTTGCTTGCTAGATCACTTACTTTTGTTTGAAAATGTGTTTTGTGATGTTTTTGAAAGTATTTTGAAAAGGTGCCATCGTTTAGGAAAACTTTGTAATAGCTCTCGTTCGTAAGAACGTATACAAAGTGTTGATCTTTTGAAAATGTTTCATATGAAAGTGTTGGTGTATAAAATGTTTTTGTTGTGAGAAAGCGAGCAACTAGGAGAAATCTACCTACTCAAAAGGTCTTAGATGTTCTTTTCTTCCTCCTTTAGATGTTGCTATCTTACCATTGATTTGGTAAGAAGCTCTATCGTTGGATGTGAAGGGACGAGTGTGGAACGTTTGTATAGTCATAGAAGGAAAACTATGAGACGTTTTAGTAATCTCGTTTAGGGACTAGATCGTTTACCGAAGGTAACATTGAGGGTCATCAAGGGACTACAATCTTTTATCGAGGGTCTTTGCTAAAATGCCCATGTTTGAGGGACATGACTATTTTTCCGAGGCAACAAGTGAGATTACCCTAAGGGTGCATGTGTGCAAAGTGTGTTTGATTGCATGCATTTTGTCTTTGATTTTTGGTGGTCTACTTGTTGGTTTTTATCTTGCCATACACACCTAATTACTAGCATTTGTATAAAAGTAAAAAAAAATGCAGAAAATAAATCCTACACTATTACAACCATATTGAAGTGCATAAAAAGGTAAAGGCAAAAATAAGATAAAAAGAAGGAAAATGAGTTCCTTTGATTGGGGGGAGGAGAACCCTTTGATTCTGCTTCTGTTGGCCTCCTTCGATTGGGAGTTAGCACCAGCAAGGCATGGCCTTCGATTGGTCATGGCAGCAGCAGGGCGTGGCCTTCGATTGGGCATTGGCAGCAACCGAGCATGGCCTTCGATTGGGCATTGGCAGCAGCTGGGCGTGGCTTCTGGTTCTTCCTTGTTATCTTGTTACCTTCTTCGATTGGGCCTAAAATAAGTAAGTCATGGCCTTCGATTCTGGATGGACTTAATGCAAGTGTGCCTTCTGATTCTTCCTTTCTGGGGCTTGGAAGTCAGCATGAGCCCAAGGCTTCGTTTCATGTCTCCTCCCCCTGTCTCTTTCGTTTGAGATATTAAATGGCAACATGTCCTAAGGCCATGCTAGTATTTGTCTTGCAAACTGTTTAATACTTAAAGCATGTTTAGGTAAACAAGAAGCAAACGAAAGGGTTAGTTCTGAAAATATATTAAAAGGGTGGAAACGAAAAGAACAAAGTATTATGTACATGTTTCAAACGAAAGGGAAAGTTACTCACATGCTATGTGTTGTACCCCAAAATTTTCCCTCCCATTTCCTCAATATTTTCTCATCACAAAACCCTTGGAGCTCAAGGTCCAGTTAGGGTTTCCTCTGCTCAAGACTTCTCCTTGCACTGTGGACTCAAATTAGGGTTTGTGTTTGAACAAATATGTTTTGACCTAAAATGCCTAAGATGACTTTCATGCTTCATGTTGGACTCCCAAGTTTACCCATACCAAGTTTCAAGTCTTGATTCCAAGTTTTACCCAGTCAATTGGACAGTTGACCTAGAAATCAGCTGTATTGGGGAAAAAGTCAACTGTGGCCAATTGACAGTCAAATCTCATGGAAATTGACCCACATCAACATCATGAACTCATATGGACCATTTGATCAAGTTTGGATCATAATTCCACAAGAAATTTGATCAGATCACCAAAAGGGCAAAATGGTCATTTTTAGGATTTTGACTGCACAAAGGCAATTTTTGACTGTTTGACCTAGACAATGGCAAACCAAGATCACATATGGACTCAAGGACCCCATGGAATTGTCTTGACATGCTCAACAAACTCAAAAGATCCCAAGTACACAAGATTGACAGTTGAATTTCCCAGTCAATTGATCAATTTTGACTGTACACTAAAAAGTCAAACTTTGACTTTTTGGTCAAAATCAAGAGTCAAGATTCATTTTTCATCAAAACATGCCAAATCATGAAACTTGTTCACCAAGAAAACAAGTAAATGCAAATTAGGGTTTGAAATGGAATTTTTCATAACTTAGAATTTTTCTAAGTTATGGAAAACCCTAATTTTTCCCCAACTTTGCCCCACTTTTTCACCAAGATTCATTTGGATTCAAACAAAAGTCAAAACATGAAAGTTGTATCTTGTTGCATAATCTACAACTTTGATTCACAAAGTTTTCCAATTTGAGGCTTGTATCTCAAGTTACAAATTTTTGAATAAGGGCACTAAACCATTCTTAACTTAGTGAATTTTTGACCTATTTTTCTACCCCACTTCAAGGCCATTTTCAATACACTTCCACTTGGAATTTCAATTTGCATTTCAAAGATGGATTGTAGTACACATTCCAAGCTTTCCAAAATGTCCAGGAACTTCTCAAACAACCTCATGGTTAGGGAGAATCGAATTTCTCAATATGACAAAAACTCACTTTGTTCATGACCAAGTTACATGTCCATAACCTTGCAATTTGAACTCAGCATGCTTTAAGCTAGATTACAGGTCCTTAAACCAAGTTACACTCATAAATTTAATGCATATTCTTTGTGCCAATACCAAGTTCTTTGAGTTCAAGCATTGTCTAAAGGATTAATCCCAAATTGGAAAAAGCATAATATCCATTCTTGAAAAGTTGCACTTTATGTCAAATTGAAAATCCAACAAGTACATTGCAAATCTGATTGGCACAAGATTATGAACAAATCACTCTGATCAAGAGAAGCTTTGCAGCAGGATTAGGGGTCCTCTACATGCCTAGAAACACAAGTTGACATTTGTTGCTTAAAGTTGAAGAAAAGTGCCATAACACATACCAACTACCATATCAGCTCAAGAACACTTAAACAAAGTTATCAAACACATTCCACACAACACAACCAAGCTAATACACGAGCCCTTAGCCTTCAAAACACCCTCAATCTCAGAATCACTCAAAAACTGCAAAAAACAGGGCAGGCCCTGCAGTTTGAGTACCATCTCTCATTTCTCTCAAGCTTTCTTGCCAAAACCAGTTCACACACCTTCCATACCATCTATGCAAGCTAACCAAAAGCAAAAACACGATCTGTAATCCCTCTAACTGGTTCCACCATTTTCACATTTCTGACTTGCAGGTGAAGTTCTCTAGCTCGATTCAGAAGCTTTCAAGACAAAGTAAACATTGGAATAACATCCCTGGACCTCAAGGAACCTTTTCCAATCATCACCTTGCACTGAAAGTTCATACATTTCCAGATAAATCTTCAACTGAACAGGTAAGTTTTTGAATTCGTATCTCTCTTATTAGGCATCGTTAGCTTTAAGTTTGTGAATAAACAATGTTCTACTCATGCCACTGAACATGTACATTCTTTTACTTTTCATTTCTTTTGCCTGAGCTGTGAGAATTTAAGGTTTGAAAATGGTAGAAAACTTAGGTCAGGATTTGGGATTGTTAAAATTCTCTCTCATTTCTGAGAGTTAGGAGGTGTTCTTTATATATTTGGAATCGTGGTTTCATGATTAACATTTTTTGTGTTGGAAGTTTGTTCAAAAAATCAAAGAATCAGGGTATTCAATTGAAGCTTCTGGCGCGCGTTTTTGAACAAGTTTTTGTTCAGAGGTTGAAGAAGATGTCCATTGGGCTGGGCTTGCCTCATGTTTCTTATTCAGACCATGATTTTTGTTTTGCACCCCCAGGGCCCATTTGTTTATTTCTTTGACTTTTTAACTTTTTTTTTTGATTGACTTTGTTTATTTTTTCTCATGATATAAAAAATATAAAAATATTTTTTCTCACTATTTTTGATTTTGTTAGGCATTTATTTAATTTTCTTTTAGTTTATACATAAATATATATATATATATATATATATATATATATATATATATATATATATATATATATATATATATATATATATATATATATATATATATATATATATATATATATATATATATATATATATATATATATATATATATATATATATATATATATATATATATATATATATATATATATATATATATATATATATATATATATATATATATATATATATATATATATATATATATATATATATATATATATATATATATATATATATATATATATATATATATATATATATATATATATATATATATATATATATATATATATATATATATATATATATATATATATATATATATATATATATATATATTTTGTTTAAAATACTAAAAAAATAGTACAAATGCATTTCTATACATTTTATTCTTGTTTTACTTTCTGAAAATATTTTATAGGAAAATTACTTTTTTTATTAAATATTAAATATTATTATTTTTTATATATATAATATATATTTAGAACTTAATACATAAATATATATATTTATTAATATACTTAGAACAAAATACTAAAATATACATATTTTATTTTATTAATATTAAACACTAAAAAATCATTTTTTTACAAATATATTTCTTTTCTTATTTTATTTTTGTGTATAAATGATAAATATTGTATATATTAATAATACATTCTATTTAATAGAATTAGGGTTTTACCCTAAATATGAAAATACTCAAAAAAATAATACCCTTTATTTTATTTTTACATAAATAATTCTTTTTTTCATACATATAAAAATTCTTTTTGCATTCTTGCATATTTGTCTTATCTTATTTAATTTGTGCAATTAATCATTTTTGTAAAATATTTCAATATTGATGTAATAGTTTTAGGTTTAAATTACTTGTCAATATCCCCATTTGAACATTTGTACCCCCCTTCCCATATTTGGTTTTGTAATAGCTAGTAAATTTATTTTCGCACTTTATTGCTTTCTAATTATACCATGTTAGAATTAGGGTTTGTATGCTAAAAACGACAAATAGTTATGACCTAATCTCAAGACAAACAAGCATGGAAATGGACACACAAATCACACTTGCACCCCCTAGGATACTCCATTTGTTGCCTTTCAAAATTGGGCCATATTGTATGTTAGGTCTCTTTGGGCAAAACAAACAAACCAAATGATCATAGTCCCTCGACAACATTTTCAAAATACTTCCAAAACAAATGATCAAGTCCCTTAAAGAAAATGCCCAAAGATACTTGGCACCATTGCAATTATGGTCTAAACGATGACCCGTGCCCGTCCCTTTCACATCCTAAACATAAGATTGTCCACCAAATGCAATGGTGGAACAAACTTGTTAAAAGGGTTAAAGCATAGCAATAATCTTTTGAGAAATTTAGGAGTAGATAACCTCTTAGTTACTTGAATCAATCTTGCAAACTAAAACACTTGCCTATTTCAAAAACCACACATCACTACACTTTCAAAACAACTTTCAAAAACAAATGAAAACCTTTTTCAAAAGACATACACCTTTGTATACATCCCCACATGGATCATTACAAAGGTTGCCACCACATAGGCTTCTTTTCAAAACATTTTCAAACCCACACACACAAGCACCATTTAAAATAATTGAAAACAAAAGGCAAGTGATATAAGCAAGTAACTAAGAGCCCATGGATAACCATGGATAGAAAGGGTGCTAATACCTTCCCTTTCTATAATCTACTCCCCGAACCCAAGAAAACATCTCAAAAGGTTTTTTGCTGTGCTTTTTAACCTTCCCTTAGGATAAAATAAAAATTCGGTGGCGACTCTTGCTCAACCGAAACATTTGCGAAAACAAACGCAAAACCTCAAGTCAGTTCTCCCACCGTATCACAGAACTGGCGACTCTGCTGGGGATTTCTTAAAAGTGGAGTAACCTTAGGGTTTAGATCACCTTTGTTTTCAATTGTTTGCTTTGTTTGCTTTTGTATTTGTGGGCTTTGCATCGGAGTTTCATAGATCCTAACCCGGATCTGGGAAATACCCTTTTTAGGTAGCATAATCTGTGAGGGACCTGTCCGGCATAGACCGACATGGGTGAAGCAGTGGCTACGTTGGTGTGGCATCTTAGTTTGTACCTATATCCCTTGTGTTGCAACGGGGAGAATATAGGTCTTCTAAGGAGTCATTAAACACCAACCAACCTTAGAACCCTAAATTGACCAACTTGGCTATTAGGACAGTAGCAGTATGCTACACTCATTGAGGCTAAACTCTCGAGATGGTTCTGGCCGCGAGAAAAGATTGCGATGCTGGAGTTATGACCGATTGAGGGTAGCCAATGATGTGAGATCCTCTAGAACCCGTTTACTTTTGATAGGACAGGTTTTCAACCCACAAAACCAAAAGAGGGTAATACCTGAAATTCATGCTGGCCTGAACCCTAAGGGTGTCTTGTGTGACTTGTGTGCCTTATCATGTTTGCCTGTGTGAAAACTTGTGGTGTGCTTCATCATAGCATCATGCCATCATACCATTGCATGCATCCTGTATAAAGGACTAACCCATTTCAAAGACAAAAGAGTTTCATCTTTGCTCTGTTTTGTAGGACATCATGATGCCCGTGCGTAGGAATACTGTCCGGCTCAACTTTGTTCAACCACCAGTTTTACTCAAGGATTTGGTTGGAAGGATTCCAAACACTTCTTCCTTCATCAACAGACATGGTTCTCTCCTTGGCTTGGTCACTGCAAAATGGGACCAACAACTGATAAGTGTTCTGACCCAGTTTTATGACCCTCTGTATAATTGTTTCACCTTTCAAGACTTCCAGCTGGTTCCTACCCTGGAAGAATTCTCTTACTTGCTTGGGATCCCTGTCTTAGAACAAACTCCATTCACTGGTTTGGAAAAGACTCCTAGGCCTGAAGAGATTGCTGCAATTCTCCCCTTGACCAAAGAAGAAGTATTAGCTAACTGGGAAACTAGAAATGGGGTAAAGGGATTTTTGGTCAAATTTCTGGTTGGCAAGGCTAATGATTTCTGGAATGACTTGGACTTCAAGGCGTACGAGGATATTCTGGCTCTTTTGATCTATGGTCTGGTATTGTTTCCCAATCCTGACACCTTTATCAGTACCCATGTCATAAGGATCTTCATGTCTCGGAATCCTGTACCCACTCTTTTGGGTGATATCCTGCAACAACTCTACGCTCGTACTGCCCGAAAACGGGGAACTCCATGGTGTTGTGCTCCTTTGCTAGTGAGGTGGTTTATTTCGCACCTTCCTAAGTTCGTGCTGAAGAATGAAGAAGGAAAAGGTTGGGCTCGGAGGTTAATGTCTCTCACTGATAATGACATCACCTGGACTCTCATAAGTCTGGATGAAGTAACTGTTATTGACCGTTGCGGAGAATACCCTAATGTTCCGTTGATTGGTATCCAAGGAGGAATCTCTTACAATCCATGCTTAGCTCTCCTTCAGTTTGGAAGAGCCAGAGGAGATGGGCCTCATGAAATGCTGGTTCCTCACTTCCATTTTGAGTTTCAGGCAGATAGTGACAAACTACGCCATGGATTCATTAGAGCTTGGGACAGAATTCACAAAGCTGACCCACATGAGTTTGGACCGAAGACTTCTCTACCAATGGAGCCCTATTGCAAATGGGTCCGCATCCGTGCTCAGAGGTTAGGTATGCCGTACGAAGCTGTCAGACCAATCATTCTTGAATCTTCTGATGAAGATGGGGTTCCTCCAACTGTCCTCCCTCCTCAAATACCTACTGATTTTGACACAATGAAGAGATCTTGGGCGCAGCTAAAGGAAGAACGGGATTTCTATCGGGAGAAGTTCAACGAGCAGGAACAGAAGATTCAGAGGCTAACTAAGCAATTGGAGGAAGAACGGGTCCTGAACAACTACATCAACACTGAAAAGAGGAGGCCATGGGAGCATTGATGAGCTTTGGATATTTCCTTTTATAGTTTTATCTCCTTTCCAGTATTTTTAATTCCTGTAATGCCTAAGGGCAAATTGTTGAACAATTGAAAATTTTAATCTAATGAAGTGTGTTTCCCTTTTTGTCTACAAAGTTGAATCTTGTTTGTCTTTGAAAACATAAAACATACGCATTCCATTGCACCATATGCATAGCATGTACCCTATTTCACAGGTTGCTTAATCTCCTTCGCTGTTTATTTTGAACAGTCATCATGAATCCAGACTCCTCCAGTGAGCAAGCAATCAAGGCCCTTTAGGCCCAAAGTGCATAGTTTCAAGAGATGGTCCTAAGCCTAGCCCAAGGTCAGCAAGAATTGAAGACTCTACTCCTGAAGAAGAAGAAGAAAAAGAGGACCGCGTTGTTCAACACCGACGCAGATTTGGGAACACCCTCCATAATGAAGCTGAACCAACTACTTCCTCTGCTGAGAAAAACAGTCCCCAAGGGGGAGGAGCTCCTAGTCCCGCAGTCTCCGACAACGAGACGGACTATAATGACGAACAATACCCACCTGCTGCTGACAGATACAAGCAATTGGAGGACTGCTTGAGCGCCATGGAAATTCAGAATGTGCCGGGACTGGATTTCGGAGATCTGGGGTTATCTTCTGGGGTAGTAATTCCACACAAGTTTAAGGCTCCTGCCTTCGCCAAGTATGATGGGGTCTCCTGCCCAAAGCTGCATCTGAGGTCGTACGTAAGGAAGATCCAACCTTACACGACAGATAAGAACCTCTAGATTCACTTCTTCCAAGATAGCCTCTCGGGGTCACAGCTTGAATGGTTCTACCAATTAGATGGAACTAGTATCCGACACTGGGAAGATTTGGCAACCGCATTCTACAGACAATACCAATACAATTTTGATCTCGCTCCTACGCGTACCCAACTTTAGGGTATGTCTCTAGGAACGGGTGAAGGGTTCAAAGAGCACGCACAAAAATGGAGAGATTTGGCTGGCAGGGTGCAGCCTCCATTGACTGATCGTGAGTTGGTTGATATGTTCCTAGGGACTTTATCTGGTCCATTTTTCAATCATTTGGTTGGTAACTCCTCCGCTGGGTTTACGGATTTGATTCTAACGGGAGAAAGAATTGAAGCTGGCATCAGGTCAGGCAAGATACAAAAGGCTGCCTCTACAAGTACTGAGAAGAGGCCGTTTAAGAAAGAAGCAAGTGCCGTCTATGGTCCTAGAAGACAAGTCAAGCCCGAAAGTCGCCAAGCCGTCAATGCTTTGGTCATCTCAAAACCTGTTGCTGCTCCTCAGCAGTACAATCAACAAAGAAGTGAAAGGCCCAAGAGGCAGTATACTCGGCTGAGTATGACCTTATCTCAAATTTTACCCCAACTGTTATCAACCAACTTGGTGACCCTCAAAGAAGCTCCTAAGGTCGTCAACACTGCGTCTCCTAAGTATAACCCAAATGCCCGGTGTGCTTATCATTCTGATAGTCCCGGGCACACTACTGATGATTGCTGGGCCTTGAGAAACAAAGTGCAAGATCTGATCGACGCAAAGGAAATTCAGTTTGAAGCACCTGAGAGACCGAATGTTGTAACTGCTCCTATGCCCCAACATAGAGTAAACGCCATTGAGGAAGAGTTGTATGCTGTTTCGGTGAATGAAGTTGTTACCCCTCTTTTGACTGTTAAGAGGAACTTACTACTAGCCGGTTTATTTCCGGGTTGTAGTAAGGGTTGCCTCCTGTGTGTTGTTATCCCTACCGGTTGTCCACTGCTGAAATCAGGCATCCAAAGCCTGATGGATAGAAAGGAAATTCTGTTCAAGAAAACTGCTGTTCCATCTGTTTCCATTGAAGAAATATCTGTTGTCACAATTTATAATCCTGCCAAAGCTCCCGTGAAGAAACATGTCCAAATTATGTCTGTTGCACCCATCACTATCACTGTCCCGGGGCCTCTCCCGTATGAGTCTGATAAAGCTGTTCCATGGCATTATGGAGCCGACGTGTATGTGCTTGGGGTGAAGCAGGAGTTCAACACCAATACCAGTATCAGTAATATCACTGGTCCCGCAAAGATTACCCGCAGTGGCAGGCTCTTCTCGCCTGACATGGCACCGCCTGTTATCCGAAAACCTCTCACCATCACACCCGCAAGTGTGCATGTTCCAATTCAAGTTCCTGTGTCTACTACTGCCGCCGAGTCCTCTGATGCTCGGGGCAAAGAGGTTGCTACCGATTCGCCTGCCAGGACGGAGGCACCAAAAAAGAAGACTGTTGTGGAAGCCTCCCAACAAGAAATGGAGGAAATTCTTAAAATTATCAAAAAGAGTGACTTTAACGTTGTTGAACAGTTGGGGCATACTCCCTCCAAAATCTCTATGCTATCATTGCTGCTATGCTCAGAGGCCCATGCAAAAGCCCTGATTTCATTTCTGAAAACGGCCCATGTGTCGCAAGAGACCTCCGCGGATCAATTCACCGACTGTGTAGCTAATTTGACGGCCGACAACGGTTTGGGGTTCTCAGATGCTGACCTTACCGCCAAAGGGAAAAATCACAATGATGCCCTGCATGTTTCCATAGAATGCAGGGGCACTACTCTCGCACACGTGTTAGTGGATACCGGCTCTTCCCTGAATGTTTTGCCCAAGAAAGCATTGGATCGCTTGGATTGTGAGGGCATGGAGTTGAAACCTAGTAACATCATTGTTAGGGCCTTCGAAGGTTCTAAGAGGATGGTGCACAGTGAAGTAGACATTCCTATTCGTGTGGGTTCCCAAGTTTTCAACTCAACGTTCTATGTGATGGATATTCGTCCATCTTACTCCTGTTTGTTGGGTCGACCCTGGATTCACAAAGCTGGGGCAGTAACATCCACTCTACACCAAAAGCTCAAATACCCTGTCAAAGGGAAGATTGTCACTGTGCAGAGTGAGGAGGAATACATGGTGAGTCACTTGAATTCATTCCGGTATATCGAGATGGACGGAGAGTTTATTGAAACTCCCTTTCAGCATTTCGAGGAAGTACCTCCAGTGTTGGCATCAGCTGAGGCAGTGATTGAAGAAGATTTTCCGTTGAAAATGGCGTCTTTGAAGGATGCCCGGGCTGTAATCGAGAAAGGCAATTGTGCAAACTGGGGTCAGCTTCCTGACTTCACTCAAAAGAACGACAAGTTTGGGCTGGGCTTTACTGCAGAGGCTCAGAAGGCTGTGCGCAAGGACAAGATCAGAAAGGATCCAATGTTTATCTCCAACCCAAGGGTGAATGCTATCGAGGAGGACGTAGAGGAAGCAGAGTTTGACAGTTGGATCTATCCGACTACCAGCAACGGACCAAGCAACTGGACGGCAAAGGATTTTACACCTATCACATTTGTCACGCAGTAATTAATTTCTTTTGATTTCCAATTTGTAACAAACAATATGTTAAAACTTTGTTGGCTCGATGTCCTACCCGGGGCATCGTAGCTCCATTTGTGAGGGCTTTTTGTATGACATTTCCATATATCATCAATCAAAACATTGGACGTTTGTTGCATTTCAAATCTTGTGCTCTTTTTCTTGCTGTGTTATATATATTGAAAAACAGCTATATTTACACACACTCACTTATACAGGTTTCAATCCACTCTGGATCTCACTGGTAACAGCTCTGCTACCGCCAGTTATGACTTCGAGAATCCGATCAACTTAGCCGAAGACGAAGGTGAAGATGATTGCGAAGTGCCTGGTGAACTCGCAAGACTGCTACTCCAGGAAGAGAGGGCTATTCAACCACATGAAGAGCCGGTAGAGACGATTAATCTGGGTACTGAGACAGATAGGAAAGAGGTCAAGATTGGGGCTAATCTAGAGATCAGTGTGAAGCAACGGTTGATCCAGATGCTACGTGATTACATGGAGATATTTGCTTGGTCCTATGAAGATATGCCTGGTTTGGATGCCGACATTGTAGTTCACCACCTGCCAACCAAGGAAGACTGCCCTCCGGTAAAGCAAAAGGTCCGCCGTATGCGTCCAGAGATGTCTGAAAAGATCAAGGCTGAGGTTATGAAGCAATTCGACGCCGGGTTTCTAGCAGTAACTTCTTACCCTCAGTGGGTCGCCAATGTGGTGCCAGTACCGAAGAAGGACGGTAAAGTCAGAATGTGTGTCGACTACAGAGATTTGAACAGGGCAAGCCCCAAGGATGACTTCCCCTTACCGCACATCGACGTTCTTGTTGACAATACTGCTCAACACAAGGTTTTCTCCTTCATGGATGGTTTTTCAGGGTATAATCAGATCAAGATGGCTCCAGAGGATATGGAGAAGACTACCTTTGTGACTCAGTGGGACACCTTCTGTTACAAGGTCATGCCATTCGGATTGAAAAATGCTGGGGCAACCTATCAACGTGCCATGGTTGCTTTATTTCATGATATGATCCATCATGAGATTGAGGTATACGTTGATGACATGATTGCAAGGTCTCAAACTGAGGAGGAGCACCTTGACCATCTGAGGAAGTTGTTTGACCGACTCAAGTTATATAAGCTAAGGTTGAATCCCAACAAATGCACCTTTGGGGTGAGGTCCGGAAAATTGCTAGGTTTCATTGTAAGTGATAAAGGTATCCAGGTGGACCCTGCCAAGGTAAAAGCCATACAAGAGATGCCGACTCCAAAGACAGAGAAGGAAGTCAGAGGTTTCCTGGGACGACTGAATTACATTGCCCGATTCATCTCACATATGACTGCTACTTGTGAGCCAATCTTTAAATTACTGAAGAAAGATCAAGTAGTACGCTGGAACGATGAATGTCAGGCTGCCTTTGAAAAAATAAAGGAATATCTTCAAGAGCCACCCATCCTTATGCCGCCAGTGGAAGGAAGACCTCTAATATTATACTTGACAGTACTTGACAATTCAATGGGGTGTGTGCTGGGGCAGCATGACGAGTCTGGCCGAAAAGAGCACGCTATTTATTACTTGAGCAAAAAGTTTACCGACTGTGAGTCTCATTACTCACTGCTTGAGAAAACTTGTTGCGCTCTAGTATGGGCTGCTCGCCGGCTAAGACAGTATATGCTGACTCATACTACTCTATTGATTTCAAAGATGGATCCCATCAAGTACATATTTGAAAAGCCTGCTCTGTCTGGAAGAATAGCGAGATGGCAAATGATCTTAACAGAATATGACATCCAGTATACAACTCAGAAAGAAATTAAAGGAAGTGTACTGGCAGATCATTTGGCACACCAACCTGTGGACGATTACCAATCATTGAACTTTGATTTTCCGGACGAAGACATCATGGTGGTAACCGACTGTGAAGTACCTGGACCGGATGAAGGACCTGAGGAAGGATCCCGATGGTCTATGCATTTTGATGGAGCCTCTAATGCTTTGGGAAACGGCGTCGGCGCTGTAATCATATCCCCCAAAGGAACTCATACTCCACTCACCGCCCGATTGTGTTTCAACTGCACCAACAACATGGCAGAATATGAGGCATGTATCATGGGTCTACAAGCTGCAATCGACTTAAGGATCAAATTTCTGAGTGTCTTCGGAGATTCTGCTCTCGTGATCAATCAGATCAAAGGCGAGTGGGATACGAAACACCCGAATCTTATTCCTTACAAGGAGTATGTGTCAACCTTGCTTCCCCACTTTGAAGAGATAACTTTTGAGCATTTCCCAAGAGAGGAGAATCAGCTAGCGGACGCACTAGCTACGTTGTCTTCAATGTTCAAAGTTAAATGGGACAATGAGGCTCCCCGGATCATTATCTGGAAGTTGGACGAACCGGCATACTATTGCGAGCTTGAGGCTGAAAAGGTGACTGAAAAACCCTGGTATCATGAGGTGAAGAGGTACTTAGAAGCTCAGGAATACCCTGAAGGTGCATCTGTCAATGACAAGAAATTCATGAGGAGGTTTGCGGCAAAATTCTTCCTCAGCAACGGCATTCTCTACAAACGGAATCATGATTCAACTCTACTACGTTGTGTGGATAAGGCTGAAGCAGAGAAAATCATGATAGCACTGCATGAAGGTACATTCGGAACACATTCCAGTGGACACACCATGGCTAAGAAAATCCTTCGGGCAGGATATTTCTGGTCCACAATGGAAGCCGATTGTTACCAACACTCTCGAACTTGTCACAAATGCCAGATCTATGCTGATAAGGTGCATATTCCTCCAGTTCCTCTGAACGTCCTGACGGCACCTTGGCCTTTCGCAATGTGGGGGATTGATATGATCGGGGAGATCCGACCGACAACATCCAATGGGCATCGCTTCATCTTGGTGGCGATCGATTATTTCACAAAGTGGGTTGAGGCAGCTTCCTACGCCACGGTAACCAAGAGCGTCGTGGCGCGTTTTATCCGGCATAATCTGATCTGTCGGTACGGCGTCCCGGAAAGAATCATTACGGACAATGGTACCAATCTCAATAACACGATGATCACTGAACTCTGTGAACAATTCAAGATACAGCACCACAATTCTTCTCCCTACCGACCGAAGATGAATGGGGCTGTAGAGGCAGCTAATAAAAATATCAAGAAAATTGGGCAGAAGATGACAGTGACCTATAAAGATTGGCACGAGATGTTACCGTTCGCTCTTCATGGGTACCGTACCTCAGCAAGGACGTCAACCGGGGCAACTCCTTTCTCCTTGGTCTACGGCATGGAGGCAGTCTTGCCAATTGAAGTCCAGATACCCTCTCTCCGGATTATGAAGGATGCAGACTTGAGTGAAGATGACTGGATCCAGACTCGACTTGATCAATTAAACCTAATTGACGAAAAGAGGCTCACCGTTATCTGTCATGGTCAGACGTATCAAAAACGGATGATCAGGGCATTTAACAAGAAAGTCAGATCGCAAGAGTATCAAGTTGGGGACCTGGTAATCAAACGCATCATCCTTCCTCAAAGTGATCCTCGGGGCAAATGGACCCCTACATACGAAGGGCCATTTGTGGTTAAACATGTGTTCTCAAGAGGAGCCATGATCCTAACCACCATGGATGGTGACTGTGATACGGTGGGAGAACTGACTTGAGGTTTTGCGTTTGTTTTCGCAAATGTTTCGGTTGAGCAAGAGCCGCCACCGACTTTTTATTTTATCCTAAGGAAAGGTTTAAAAAGCACAGCAAAAACCTTTGAGATGTTTTCTTGGGTTCGGGGAGTAGATTATAGAAAGGGAAGGTATTAGCACCCTTTCTATCCATGGTTATCCATGGGCTCTTAGTTACTTGCTTAGATCACTTGCCTTTTGTTTTCAATTGTTTGAAATGGTGCTTGAGTGTGTGGGTTTGAAAATGTTTTGAAAAGAGGCCAATGTGGTGGCAACCTTTGTAATGATCCATGTGGGGATGTATACAAAGATGTATGTCTTTTGAAAAGGTTTTCATTTGTTTTTGAAAGTTGTTTTGAAAGTGTAGTGATGTGTGGTTTTTGAAATAGGCAAGTGTTTTAGTTTGCAAGATTGATTCAAGTAACTAAGAGGTTATCTACTCCTAAATTTCTCAAAAGATTATTGCTATGCTTTAACCCTTTTAACAAGTTTGTTCCACCATTGTATTTGGTGGACAATCTTATGTTTAGGATGTGAAAGGGACGGGCGTGGGTCATCGTTTAGACCATAATTGCAATGGTGCCAAGTATCTTTGGGCATTTTCTTTAAGGGACTTGATCATTTGTTTTTGTTTGTTTTGAAAAATGTTATCGAGGGACTATGATCATTCAATTTGTTGTTTTGCCCAAAGAGACTTAACATGCAATATGGCCCAATTTTGAAAGGCAACAAGTGGAGTACCCTAGGGGGTGCAAGTGTGATTTGTGTATCCATTTTCATGCTCATTTGTCTTGAGATTAGGTCATAACTATTTTTTTGTCGTTTTTCGCATACAAACCCTAATTCTAACATGTCATCATTAGAAAGCAATAAAGTGCGAAAATAAATTTACTAAGCTATTACAAAACCAAATATGGGGAGGGGGGTACAAATGTTCAAATGGGGATATTGACAAGTAATGTAAGTCTAAATTATTACATCATTTTTGAATATTTGCAAAGTAAATAAATTGCATAATTAAATGGAAATTAAATAAATATGCAAAATGCAAAGAGAAAGTTTTTATATGTATGAGAAAAGTATGGTTTATGTAAAATAAAATAAGAAAATAAAAAGGTATTATTTTGAGTATTTTCAACTTTTAGGGCAAAAACCCTAATTTTAAAGAAAATGTATTATTATTTAATTTAATAAAAGTATTTATTTATTATATGCAAAAATAAAAATAAAATGAAGTATATTATGAAAAAATTATTTTTTGTATCAAATATTAATAAAAATGAAAAAATTCAAGTATTTTTATATTTTAACTTAAATATATTAGTATATATATATATATATATATATATATATATATATATATATATATATATATAGATATATATATATATATATATATATATATATATATATATATATATATATATATATATATATATATATATATATATATATATATATATATTAAGTTCTTAAATATACATTATATACAAAATAATATATATTTAATATTTTAATAAAATAAATAAAAGAAGTATTTTTATGTGAAATATTTTCAGAAGGTAAATAAAAATAAAAAGATGTATTTACACTATTTTTTATATTTATTCTAAATAATAGTATATATAATATTTTTGTTTAATCAAAAGAAATAATCAAATAAATATACAATAAATTCAAAAAATGCTGGAAAAAATATTTTTATTTTTTTAATGTCATGAGAAAAAATAAACAAAGTCAAATAAAAAAGAAAAGTCAAAAAAGTCAAAAGAATCAGCAAATGGGCCTTGGGGGTGTAAAAGCAAAATAGTGGTGCAAATAAGAAAAGACACACAAGCCCAGCCCAAAGACCACTGTCTTCAACCTCCAGCAACAATATTTGAAAAAAACGCGCGCCATGTTCATCATCTTCCAACTCTTGATTCCTGGCTTTTTAGCAAAAACTCATAACACAACAAATGTTCAGCATGAAGAGACGATTCTAACCATGTATGGAACTTGACCTAACTCTCTAAGATGAGGGAGAATTTCTCCTCCCCCAAATCTTAACCTAGTTTTTCTGCCATTTTCAAGCTCCAAATTCTCTCTACTCAGGCAAAAGAAATGAAATGTAAAGATATGTACATGTTCAGGGCTATGAGTAGAACCTTGTTTCTTCACAAACTTAAGACTAAGGATACATAATAAGAGAGATACGAGTTCAAAGTTTTACCTGTGCAGTTGAACTTCTATCTGGAGAATGAGGAACTTCCAGTGCAAGGTGATGATTGGAAAAGCTTCCTTGAGGCCCAGGGATGCTGTTTCAATGCTTACTTTGTCTTGAGAGCTTCTGAATCAAGCTATAGAACTTCACCTGCAAGTCAAAAATGTGAAAATGGTGGAAGCTGTTAGAGAGATTACAGGTCAGGTTTTAGGTCATGGTTAGCTTGCACATATGCTAGGGAATGTGTATGAACTGATTTTAGCAAGAATGCTCGAGAGAAAATGAAGTTGGCACTCAAACTGCAGAGGCAACCCTGTTTTTGCAGTTTGAGGATGATTCTGAGATGAAGGGTGTTTTGGAGGTGCAAGGGTCGTGTCTTGGCTTGGTTATGTTCTTTTGAAGGTGTTTGATAACTTTGTTCTTGTGTTTCTATGCTGAGATGATAGTTGTTACAAGTTATGGACTTTTCTTCTATGTGAAGCAACAAAATGCAACTTGGCTTTCTAGGTCAGTAGAGGACCCCCTAATGTGCTGCATAAGCTTCTCTTGATCAGTGTGTTATGCACATAATCTTGTGCCAAGCAGATTTTCCATGTACTTGTTGGATTTCTAATTTGACATAAAGCTACTTTATACAAAAATGGCCAATTTGCTTTATCCATTTTGGGATTAAACCCTCATACAATGCTTGCACTCAAAGAACAACACTTTAACACATTGAATATGCATTAAATTATGGAGTGTAACTTGGTTTAAGGACCTGTAATCTTTCCTAAAGCATGCTGAGTTCAAATGGTAAGGTTATGGACATGTTTTGATGAAGAACAAAAGTGAATTTTTGCCAACTTGTGAAATTCGAATCTCTCAAGTTATGAGGTTGTTTGATGAGTTCTTGGACATTTTGGAAAGCTTGGAATGTGTTCTACAATCCATAGTTGAAATGCAAATTGAAATTCCAAGTGGAAGGGTATGAAAAATGGCCTTGAAGTGGGGTAGAAAACCTTGTCAAAATAGGTTAAAATTTCACTAAGTTAAAAATGGTTTAGTGCCCTTATTCAAAAAATTGTAACTTGAGATACAAGCTTCAAATGAGAAAACTTTGTGAATCAAAGTTGTAGATTATGCAACAAGCTACAACTTTCATGTTTTGACTTTTGTTTGAATCCAAATGGATCTTGGTGAAAAGATGGGGCAAAGTTGGGAAAAAATTAGGGTTTTTCATAACTTAGAAAAATTCTAAGTTATGAAAAATTCCATTTTCTAACCCTAATTTGCATTTTGTGATTTCTTGGTGAACAAGTTTCATGACTTGGCATGTTTTGATGAAAAATGAATCTTGACTCTTGATTTTGACCAAAAAGTCAAAGTTTGACTTTTCAGTGTACAGTCAAAATTGATCAATTGACTGGGAAATTCAACTGTCAATCTTGTGTACTTGGGATCTTTTGAGCTTGATGAATGTGTCAAGACCATTTCATTGAGTCCTTGAGTCCATATATGAGCTTGATTTGCCATTGGCTAGGTCAAACAGTCAAAAATTGCCTTTGTGCAGTCAAAACCCTAAAAATGACCATTTTGCCCTTTTGGTGATCTGATCAAACTTCTTGTGGAATTGTGATCCAAACTTGATCAAATGGTCCATATGAGTTCATAATGTTGATGTGGGTCAAAAATCATGAGTTTTGACTGTCAATTGACCACAGTTGACTTTTTCCCCAATACAGCTGATTTCTAGGTCAACTGTCCAATTGACTGGGCAAAACTTGGAATCAAGATTTGAAACTTGGTGAGGATAAACTTGGGAGTCCAATATGAAACATGAAAGTCATCTTAGGCATTTTAGTTCAAAACATCCTTGGGCAAACACAAACCCTAATTTGAGTCCACAGTGCAAGGAGAAGTCTTGAGCAGAGGAAACCCTAACTGGATCTTGATCTTCAAGGGTCTTGTGATGAGAAAATGTTGAGGAAATGGGAGGGCAAATTTTGGGGTACAACAGTTGCCCCTGTTCAATCTTCTTGGACCTGAAGAGTTAGATTGACAAGTTTGCCTTTCGTGACTCGAGGGTAAAAGGAGATTGGACACTAGAGTGCCCGGAAATTTGCACTCGCATGCTGGAGTCTCAACAGGGTGATGTCGGGAATGGGCTTATAGATGCCATTTGGAGAGATGAGGGATAGGGAGATGGGCTTATAGATGCCATCTGGAGATGTGACAGAACCTTGTCGGGAATGGGATTATAGATGCCATTTGGAAGTGTCGATCGCATAAGAGATTCCTTAGCGAGAACTTGTATATTTGAGAAAGACGGATGTTTTCCTGGCTTGTTACAGGTGTTTGATCTTCAGTCTCCTTATGCAGATATGCCCTGGCTAGATACAGGTATTGAATCTACAATTGGTTGCTCACAAATGTGCCCTGGCTGGATACAGGAGTCGAATCTGGAAATAGTCGTTAGTAGATGTGCCCTGGCTGGATACAGGAATCGAATCTTCGAACTCTTCAGACGTGCCCTGGCTAGATACAGGAATCGAGTCTGGAAACGTGGTCAACAGATATGCCCTGGCTGGATACAGGAATCGAATATGGAGATGTTGTAGCTGATAGATGTGCCCTGGCTGGATACAGGAATCGAATCTTCGAACTCTTCAGACGTGCCCTGGCTAGATACAGGAATCGAGTCTGGAAACGTGGTCAACAGATATGCCCTGGCTGGATACAGGAATCGAATCTGGAGATGTTGTAGCTGATAGATGTGCCCTGGCTGGATACAGGAATCGAATCTTCGAACTCTTCAGAAGTGCCCTGGCTAGATACAGGAATCGAGTCTGGAATTGTGACAGTTGAAGGTAGTTGTTTTTGGGATTGTCTTTTTCCTGAAAAGGCAAAAACGTAAGTTGTATGCAATGTCATGATGTATGATATGCATGATGTTATGATGTTCAACATGAGATAGTGTTGTATGCACTTTATCATATATGTAAGCAAGATGTATGAAAATGTGAAATGTTTATGAATGTAATTTCGTCTTAGGAAAATAAATCCTTGACGAACGGCCGGGGAGTTGCTCTGTGGAAGAGATACTTGGCCGAAGTTTTGCTGAGAGGCATGTTGAGGACTTTAATGATGGATTCTGCTGGGGATAATGATGATAAACTCTGCTAGGGAAAGTACTACTGAACCTTGTTTTACTCTGCGGGGAGTTGAGATGATTTGGTCACATTCTTCAGTCGAATCTACCTTGGTACCTTGGCGGACAAAACAACCAGACTTCATCAGACAACTCCACATTGCCCCTGTTTCTGATGTCACCTGTAATCAATCTCTTGTTTCATATGTAAACATTTATGAATCAGCAATTTAATGTCAAATGCATATATCAAAAATGAACATTGGACGTTCTTCGCAAGACAAAACAGAAAAAGGAAAACAAATGGTAATTTGTATGGATAAGTGAATTTGTATTAATTTAAACTTTTCCTGTGAATAGGTGTTTTTGTACAAGAGGCTGACATCCTAGTAAGAGGACGCCGCCAAATAACATAGAGTTTACAATTTGAAAAAGGAAACAAAACAGCTATGTGAACAATCCCACTGGGTTCCAACTCTGCTATCGCCTTTATGTCTTCGAACGTCTCATCGCTTTGCTGCCTAATTTGTAGATGAAGCTGATTGGTCAATGCCGAAACCTGGAGCCAGATAGTTGATGCCGAATTCCGGATGCGAAGTGATCCAATGAGACATAGTGTTACGCTTTTATCCCTAACTTTTGCCTGGACCGCCCTTTCGGGTTTTCAGTCCACCGGGATACCCATTTTTGCCCAAGCCGCCTTTTCAGGTTTTCGACTTGTCGGGTGTACAGATTTTTATTCATTTCATCCCTTATTTTTGCCCGAACCCTTTTGGTTCGCCGGGAAGCCCTTATTTTTGCCTAGGTATGTCAACCTAGCGGGTCTTTTATTTATGCGTAGTATTTTTTCACTATGTCTGCATTGGCGGGGTGAGGAAGGTCGTCACCATCCATGGTGGTTAGGATCATGGCTCCTCCTGAGAACACACGTTTAACCACAAATGGCCCTTCGTATGTAGGGGTCCATTTGCCCCGGGGATCACTTTGAGGAAGTATGATGCGTTTGATTACCAGGTCCCCAACTTGATACTCTTGTGGTCTGACTTTCTTGTTAAATGCCTTGATCATCCGTTTTTGATACGTTTGACCATGACAGATAGCAGTGAGCCT
This sequence comes from Vicia faba, assembly GCA_948472305.1. Lineage (NCBI taxonomy): Eukaryota > Viridiplantae > Streptophyta > Magnoliopsida > Fabales > Fabaceae > Vicia > Vicia faba. The sequence continues at coordinate 115,602,601 of OX451741.1, forward strand.
CTTCTCGTCAATCAGATTTAATTGATCAAGTCGAGTCTGGATCCAATCATCTTCATTCAAGTCTGCATCCTTCATTATCCGGAGAGAGGGTATCTGGACTTCAATTGGCAAGACTGCCTCCATGCCATAGACCAAGGAGAAGGGAGTTGCCCCGGTTGACGTTCTGGCTGAGGTACGGTACCCATGCAGAGCGAACGGTAACATCTCGTGCCAATCTTTATAGGTCACTGTCATCTTCTGCACAATTTTCTTGATATTCTTATTGGCTGCCTCTACAGCCCCATTCATCTTCGGCCGGTAGGGAGAAGAATTGTGGTGTTGTATCTTGAATTGTTCACAGAGTTCAGTGATCATCGAATTATTGAGATTGGTATCATTGTCCGTAATGATTCTTTCCGGGACACCGTAACGACAAATCAGGTTATGCCGGATGAAACGTGCCACGACGCTCTTGGTTACTGTGGCGTAGGAAGCTGCCTCAACCCATTTCGTGAAGTAATCGATCGCTACCAAGATGAAGTGATGCCCATTGGATGCCGTCGGTCGGATCTCACCGATCATATCGATGCCCCACATTGCAAAAGGCCAAGGTGCCGTCAGGACATTCAAAGGAATCGGAGGGATATGCACCTTGTCAGCATAGATCTGGCATTTATGACAAGTTCGGGAGTGTTGGTAACAATCGGCTTCCATTGTGGACCAGAAATATCCTGCCCGAAGGATTTTCTTAGCCATGGTGTGTCCACTGGAATGTGTTCCAAATGTGCCTTCATGCAGTTCTATCATGATTTTCTCTGCTTCCGCCTTATCCACACAACGTAGCAGAGTTGAATCATGATTCCGTTTGTAGAGAATGCCGTTGCTGAGGAAGAATTTTGCAGTAAACCTCCTCATGAACTTCTTATCATTGACAGACGCACCTTCAGGATATTCCTGAGCTTCCAAGTACCTCTTCACCTCATGATACCAGGGTTTTTCAATCACCTTCTCAGCCTCGAGCTCGCAGCAGTATGCCGGTTCATCCAACTTCCAAATAATGATTCGGGGAGCCTCATTGTCCCATTTAACTTTGAACATCGAAGACATCGTGGCTAGTGCGTCCGCTAGCTGATTCTCCTCTCTAGGGAAGTGTTCGAAAGTTATTTCTTCAAAGTGGGGGAGCAAGGT